>OZ020258.1:2962292-3337807 GCA_963971285.1 Astropecten irregularis | reverse complement strand
GACTTACGAGGAATAGAACATTTCCTATTAGGCGTTTGAATACCGTATGCCGAATGGGTTTGAGCATATCACGCGGCTGAATGCTCATAGAAATACCAAAATGCACTTCAAGGAAACAGACACACAATGCAAATTTGTTTCTTTTCATAAAATGTTTTTACTTTATATCTTAAGAACCATAATGGAAAAAGGGGACACATGATAGCTATCAAAGCTTACACTTACAATGTTTGTAGTATTTATATTGAAAATGTATATTAAACATTATTTATTTTATAAAAACAACTGCCTGCAGTTAAACAGAAAAAAAAATTAATTGTATCAAAAAATATAAACTATAAAACTATTAATAAAACCAGGGGTCGGTTTCACCAAACTCATTGTAATTAATTTACAATCAATCGTAGGACTTAATGATGCATTGCAGGATTTGCAACCCTACGTATACGATACGATAGGTTATCCTTCGTAACTCGAGTTACGATCGATCGCAAGGCTTCGTGAAACCGACCCCAGGTTCTGGAATAAAAAGGCTCGAGGTTGACTGAGGATATGTGGGAGATGGATGCATCCTGAAAAACCCGATGCATTTGAGGTTCATGCATAGCTCGGTCTAAAAACCACACATGATTTATATAGGCTTCAGAGGGTGGGGATCCGAGGTTGTGGCGTTTCTACTTCGTCATATAAAGGCCCTTGACATCCAGTGACTTCAAACCTGACAGGAAAAACAAGAATGAGACGAAGATGGATATTGAGTAAATTAAACAACACCTAAAGCTGCGTTATTTTTCTCTCTCCTCTCTAAATCCACCCCGCCCTAACCCCTCCTCTACCCTCCCCTAGCCCCCAGGGGCCAATTTCACGGCCCTGCTTAGCACAACAATTTGCTACGCATGAGATTTCTTTCTTAATAAAAACAGGATTAACAACTAAATGTCCATGTGTTGGTGTGTATAACTTGTGATTGTTCTAATTGGCTGTTGTTCGCTGACCATGAATATCAAATCGAATTTTGAATGGAGGTTTGTTTTATTGGGCAAGACATTTTTGTGCTAAGCAATTTTTTGTGCTTAGCAGCACCATCAAATTGGACCCAGATCTTCCCTCATTCTCTTCTATCTCTCGCTTAGTTGTTGGTTGAAGGTGTGGACTATTATGTCTGTTTAAGATGACCAAGATTAACTACATGTAGCTAATAAAGGGCAAAGATTATATAGCGCTACGCGCAGGATGGGGAAACTCTCCCTGAAACGTGTAATCGCCATGGGCGCCATTCTGGTGTTGGGCGGGCTCCACGTACGGAGTTTCCATAGCATGATATCAGCGACTTGCACAAGTAGGTCCAGAAAACCACAAAAAATCGCCTTTTTCATATTCAACTGCTTCACACCAATGTCAAATTTTTCTATTTACAATAAACAATAGGTTTTAATCGAATCCGGGCCAAAATCTTGCCTAACACTCCCCTTTTCTTTGATAAATCTTCCAGCTCCCATATGTCCCGTGTACAAACTACTCGCTATTTGCACACCAACATGGCGGATCGTGTATAATTTGTATGGAGAATGGCGGCCTCCATGCCAATAACCACGCGCCCTATGGTCAGTTAGCGCTATATAATCTTTGATAAAGGGGGCAGTCTGTAGTGACCAAGAGTAAGACTATATATTGCCGTGGTCCTTAAAAAAAAAACCTGCCCAACAACATTGAGTCAAGCCGGAGAAACACCTGTCATTTTGAGGCTTCATATCGGTGCATACATGTCCATTGACGTAACACTTTATGGGCCTTTACGAAATGAGGGCTGGGTTTGAATTTATTTTACTACAGCTTGTTGTGTCCTGATGGGCCTGAGATACATGACGAAGCTGGAGCCTTTCTCCGGCTTCGTCAGGTGGTCCAGGATCCCTTCGTTTCGTTTTGTGTGCCTCAAAATTAATGGCATTAGCGAAATAAGTTGCAAGCCTAGCCTAAAGCCTGGGCCTTTCTCAATGTTCGGCTCCGGCTCCGGCTTTGTCTCTGACATCCATAAGCTGAAAATATAGGTTGTGGTTTTTCATTGAAGCTGAAGCTCTGTTTTCCTTTTTCAAACCTTACAATCTACTTCCGAACTGCAGCCAAAAGCCTCTATTTTTTACCAGTTATTTTATTTGGAGGCAGAGTCTGAGCCGGAGCCGGAGATTATTTTAAAAAGACCCATGTTTCGTAAAGGCCAGTACAGTATTCACGTGACTTCGTTAAGAAATATCGATATTACCGTGGCCTGAGTAGTGACTATAGCTGTATATGTCCCTGAATAAGAGTCCGTGGAATATTTTGACAGTCGTCTATAGGTGTGTATACCAACCTGCTAGGGCCGACTGGAAGCCAGAGTTGTAATCACACGCCACCTCGTTCTGAATGTAGTCTCGGCGGTCATTCACGAAGCCGTCATTCTGGTCCGGCCCACCCACAAGGGCGCCCTCGAGCACCTGGGGGTTGGGCTCGTTGCCGTTGAGGTTATCCCATCCACACGGCGCTGGCTTGTCGGGGCAGGAGCTGGTCAGGAAAAGAACAGAGGAACTTAACCGTTAATTAAAATCAACTTGAGACAAAAAGGGCAATGACATGTTCTCCTTTTGAATAATGGAGATCATTGGATCTTTTGAATAATAATCTGTCAAACTTGTGCTATTTAAATTTCGTAATTTGTTTTTAATACTTTCAGATATCTTGTAACTTAAACGCGGTCGAAATGCCCGATTCGTGTAATGATAAAAATGTCTACAATAGATGAACATCGGCAAACTATTTTGAGTTTTATTATATTGAGTTGAGTTGAGTGGCAGGCAGTTAACAATGTATACTTAGTGGCTTTAATACGGTAACTATAATGATGGGTAATTACCCTACCTAGATTGGGGTAGCTAGGGTATGTGCAATTAGACCATGTTACATCTGTGCATAGCTATGATTATTCTTTCAGCCCACAATATTACTACAAATGAGCCTAAACATATTCCCCTATTAATCCAGGGGTCGATTTCACTAACGCTTTGCGATCATCGCTAAAGCCCAAATCCATCACTACACGGACAATTGCTACGCAAAGTAGCGATCGATTTTCCGTTTATCGATGGATTTGGAAATTTACTGTGATGATCGTAAAATGTAAGTGAAATCGGCCTCAGGAGCATAGTTTGAACTTATGCCACTATATTATGGTGGTCATTTGACAAAAATTAAGGTAACATAATACTTTGCGGGAATCTACATGTAACATGGGCAACAACGCAAAATCGCTTACCATCTCTGGCAGAAAATTTAACACACAATTTGAGTTGAAATTCCAGCAGTTGTGCCTATAAGTGTACCTTGAGCGGTGGTGTGGAGAATGCGGAGAATCTTTTCCGAAGCCCACCACGTAACTCCTGCCTCCATCACCCAGCATGTAGTTGATCTGCTGCTTGGCGAAATCACGGTATCTGCCGACCTCGATGCCTTCGTCCGCCGCCACCAGCGCCAAGAAGGCCGTGTTGGCTGTGAAACGACAAGATGAGGAGATATTTCTTATAAAGTGATACCAATGTGACCTGCAACATCGCAATTGGCTGCTTAAAATTAAGCAAAGACACGTAGCCCTTAGGAGCAAAACTGTGAATTATTTAGAGATTCTGGGGCCAATTTCATGGAGCTGCTTAAGCACCAAAATTTGCGTTAGCACCAAAAACCTTGGTGAATAAAATCAGTATGCCAGTCAAAACACCTTGTGAATGTTATGCTCAGCAAACAATGGCCGAATACAGGTCAAAAGCAGTAAACATCTCATGAAAATTTGGTTGGTAATGCACGTTTGATCACGAAAGATCGTTTGATCATGCTTAAGCAAATTTAATTTTGGCCTTACCGGCGTAACGGTTGGTTCCCCACTGGTCTCTCCAGGCCAGCCCATTTGGTGTGTACTGCATGCGTCCCGGTTGCCAGCTATCCAGATAATCAGCAATAGCAGTCCGATACTGCGGGGCACCAGTTAGCTGGTACATCAACAGCTGGGGAAAGAAATGTCAAATTTTAATACATGATCAGGGAAACCATACATTGTCATCAAGCATGCTCCCATGACGCCCAAATTGCCGAAATGTTTGCATTTTAGCGTGTCTCATGGACAACAAATAGGTATCTGATTTGATAATAACAATTGTAAATTTCTTAAATTTGTTAAAGGTAATATCATACTTTGGTTTTTGTCAAAGAAATACAGATTCATGGGCAAAAAAATCAAGACAGATACAGTAACAGTCATCTGTGAAAATTTCAGTCCCATACGTTGCACACTTTTTGAGAAAACAGTGAAAAACAGCCACAGTATTTCTTGAGTGTTTTTTCTTTTATTTTTGATCTTTTAAAAGATCAAAAAGATTTTCGGTCGTTGTTTTACTAATTACTGGATAAATACACCTTTCAAGCGGAAAAATTTTTAACGGTATGTTTCTACCACCACCATCTTCATACCCTGTAAGTTATACGTAACTTCGGTGAACATTTCTGTTTTGGTGTCTTACCAAAGTATGATACTGCCTTTAAACATTGTGTAGTGTTTCAATCATCAAACTATTAAACGTCACGTTTATTCTTTTATCAATAATCCTGGCAAACAATGACTCACCATAACACCAGCCTTCTTGTCATCCCAGGAGAATGCCCAAGGTGTACCGCTGCCGATGCCGAACGCGTTGTAGTGATTCACGGCCGCCGTCAGGTAGGCGTCATCCCCGGTAGCTCGGGCCAGCCAGGCTGCGCTCCAAGCCAGCTCATCGCCGTAACCGCTGTGAGAGCTACAACAACAAAAGCACACACCCGTTCCTGTTAATTTAATAATGAAGAATCGCACACCCAAATTGTCACAAAACCAACAATGTCCATGCGTCATCTAGAACTGAACCTTGTATTTGCATTGGTAAGTACTGGGGTCCAGGAATATTAAATTATTTTGGTCGGGAAATAGATAATATGCAAATTAGGCTTTCACCGACGTGGATGAGCACTGTATACTCAGTGCTTGTGTGTGCACGTGAAAAAAATCACATGATGGCTCAGGTGGGATTCGAACCCACGACCTCCTGCTTACTAGTGCCGATGCCATACCGCTAGACCCCCGAGCTAGCTGGCGTCAGCGAGGTGAATCGAATCCAATTTTTACCAAAAAATGGATTGGGGTCCATTTTTACCAAACTCTGTGTAACTTGCTATCGTAAGATACGATGGGTTATCCTTTGTAATTCGAGTTACGATCGATAGTAGGGCCGTCGTAAAATCGACCTCTGGAACAGTAAACTCACCCGTAAAAACTGCCTGCGTTTGGAATAGCGTTGGTGTAGACATCCCTGTAACGATCAGCGAAGACGTAAAGTTCTTCGGCGTGTCTCAACAACTCTTCGGCATAGTCAGGATCTGAACCAAAAAGTGGAGGGAAAAAAGGTCAGTTTACTCAAAAGTAATGTGAAGGGGGGTCCTATAATACACGATCGATCGTAACTCGAGTTACTCGACACCATTCTTTGCCGTCAAGTTGCGCATGATATGCATAGTGAATTTCACGGTGCGAATAATGTAATGCGCGCCCGACGTGTCATGTGTCATGGCGACCACCACATCTCGCACTATTGTGACATCTATACACACAAAATAAGCGTGTGCACGGTGTGACCACAGTAGGGTTCAGTATTCTTACCGGTTTGTTTGAATGCTAAGTGGGCAGCAGCAAGAGCAGCTGCCGTCTCGCCGACCAGGTCACTGCCAGGACTTCTTGCCGTGATCTTAAACGCCGGTCGGCTGACCGTCATCTCCTCTGGTCGTCCCCAATAACCATGGTCTAAATTACCGTCACCGACCTGAAAAATGAAATATGAAATTGATGAATCAGGCTGATAATCATATCAGCCAACAATAACATAAAACATGAAACACAACTTATTTCATTTCTAGCTCAGTTGTGTTATGACCGGTTAAGCTATATGCTTTCTACATTTGAGTTTCTTTGGACATGTAATTAGGATTTGAAGCTTAGCATGGTGGAAGAAACATAAGAAAGGAAGGTTTGGGGAGACACTATGGGGGCCTTTCTGAAAGCTCGGCTCAGGCTCAGACTCAGGCTCAGGCTCCGGATCCGGCTCCGGCTCCGGATCCGATGCATTGTAGAATTACGCGCATGGAAATAGAGTCTTTATATAGTCTGCGGTTCGGAAGTAGATTCTCTGGCTTGAAAAAGAAAACAGAACTTCGGCTTCAATGAAAAAACAAAACCTATATTTTCAGCATATGTTTTACAGAGACGAAGCGGGAGCCTGAGCCGGAGCCGAACTTTGAGAAAGAGAAAGCAAACAATAAAATAAACTTCTGGCAATTGAATATTATACCATTATCAAATTTGGTGCTTACTTGTCCGTAGAATTCATTTCCCCCTGTGTGACATTTGATGAAGTAGTCAGTAGCCCACTTGATACAATCCAGCATGTTGTCTAATTCGCCGGATGCAACATAGGCGTCGCGGTACTCGACCAAACCCCAGGCCAGCACTGTTACCGTAGAGGCCATTGGGAAGCCAAATTTCACGTAGTCTCCAGCTAAGAATAGAGAACAATGGGAGGGGATTATCAAGTATGATACTGACGAACTGACTGGATTCGAACCTATGAGACCTTAAAACACAGCACCAGTGCTCTACCAACTGAGCTATCCAGCCCTATGTTGGCGGTGTCCAAAATTGTTCCGCATGACTATCATTGTTCATTTAAAATGCGGTACATTTGAAATGATTCATTCCAGAATAAAAATGAACATTCAAGTCATACGAGTAGAAACTACAATTAAAATGTCTGCTATACCACTAATAAAGAGAATTGGGCGAGTTTTACACGCCAAGCTCCAATCGCTAGACTATTTAGAAATATCAAGACGATGAGCGCTAAACGAGGATAAACCAGGCGCGATTCTAGAGCCAAGATTTTTGGGGGCTAGACGAGCAATTATGTCTTTGGGGGAGGGGCTAGAAGACCCAATATTTTGGGTTCTTCTAACACTCGCTTCTGCTATGTCTTATTAGGAGATGAAAAACATGCACATAATGATAGCCAACACAGCGCGTTTTGTTTTTATGTAATTTGCGCTTAATAACATTAATTGTATTTTTTGGGGGGAAGGGGGGCTAGACAATCTTCTTCTTTTTTTGGGGGGGGGGGAGGCTCAAGCCCCCTAGCTCCCCCGTAGAACCGCGCCTGTGATAAACCAGTACGAGATAATATTACACAAGAAAAAAAACGTGATTTTGAAGCCAGGCTACCCCTATCTTCTTAGTATTTCTCACGAAGTATATTAGAACAGTGTACATTGGACGTAGCAGAACAGAGGAACAATATCACGAGTACTATTTACTTACCATCAAACCAGCCACCAGTCAGGTCCTCTCCACGTTCACCTTGGTCATTTAAAGTACTGCTGAATCTCCATGGAACGCGATTATCGGCAGGCAGGGCACCAGACCGCTGGGCCTCATAGAACAGAATGGACTTGCCAATCACCTCAGCGTAATCATAAGGTGCTGCTTGTCAAAGAAACAAAGTGAACAGAGTTGAAAAAAAGATGCAGTCGTTTCACGAGGAGACATAATTATGTTCTGATCTGAATCTATTGGTCAAGGTAGTTCGCTTCAGTTTAATAACAAGAACATTTTTGAATGAATGAATGGTATTTAAACTGTACTCTAAAAGCAGAATTACGAATACAATTTACAATTTAAAAACACATGAGTAAAACATAATGTATATTTAAAACAAGAGAGATATTAATAAAACGGCCAAAGGCCTAGAAGACTTAGATGTGCCACAAAAAGGTCACCTAATTGATATTAAGAAAGAGCGATGTAAATATATTACTAACAAAGATTTTGCATCATTCAAAACATCGATGTATAATAAAAAAAAAAAAAAGAGCAACGAAAAAAGAAGTTTACTCACCAGATGAAGGTAGCTGCGTAACGCCAGCGGTGACAGTATCAGTGGAGGGAGGCATCGTAGACGCATCCACTGGAGGTTCCGTTGGAGGCACCGTAGGACGTTCTGTTGGAGGTGCCGTGGGACGTTCTGTTGGAGGTACCGTTTGAGGTTCTGTTGGAGGCGCCGTAGGACGTTCTGTTGAATGCGCCGTTTGAGGTTCTGTAGGAGGCGCAGTGGGATTTTGTGTAGGAGGCACTGTACGACGTTCTGTTGGAACCGCAGTTGCAGGTTCTGTGCGGGATGTTGAGGGACCTCTTGTGGGTGGCACGGTGGAAGATGGTTGGGAGTCTGTGGGACGGAGAGTGGTGATGACTGCCTCATCGGTTGCTGTCGGCAGCTCCGAGCAGTCAGGCTGTCCGATCATGCGGGCGCTGAATGTTGGGGTGTTGGCAGCCGAGGCCTGAAACTGCTCCTGCAAGATGTCTCCCACTGCCTGGTCGGCGTTGTAATCTCTGTTCTTGATCAGGTACGTCTTTCCACCGTTAAGAATGCTGACGACATCGGCCCTGTACACCTGTTTGAAACAGATTCCATGAAATGATTCATTAACAACCAATTAAGTACTCAAAAGATCGAAAACAAGCAATCGGTCATGCATGTAAGAAACCAACAGGAAAATAAGGAAGAAGGTTAACACAGAGGACAGCAAAACACTTGGGAACAACCCTTATCATTTTGAAATACCGGTAAGCGAATTGAAGTGAAATCAGTGCAGGCAACTGCATGCATAGACGTACAAGCAACACTCAAAATCACTCCAAAATTACCTGAAGGTTTGAAACAGGCTCTGAGAACTGAAGTTCCACTGTCCATCCACCAGTGACCTGATTCTTGATCGGGATGACGAACTCTCCTTTGAAGTTGCCGGGCCAGTCGTCCACGACACCTGTCAGGGGGCACTCTAGGTCTTGGGCGGGGGTCGTTGGTGCGTCGGTGTCTAGCCTAGTCGTCGTCTGGGGAGCTGGAGGCGGCGTCGTGGATGGGTTGCAAGGCGTCACATCACCCTGGCAGCACTGGGGCTGGCCGACCATGTGAACCGTGAAGGTGGGAGTTTGCTGGGCCGAAGCCTGGAATCTCTGGGCGAGGATTATCCCTGCAGCGAGGTCATCGATGTAATGCTTGCTCTTGATACGGTAGATTTTGCCTCCATTCAAGACTTCCCTGATTTCAGCATCATATACCTGTAAAAATAAATGTCAATAAATTGATACATATTACAACTGATTCTCCTAAAATTATAAAGTGGTAGGTGCCTTTTGGTAAGAACAGAATACATAAAGCTGTTTGCCTCAAACTTCTTCAATGCACTCAAGTTAGTACTTATGTAATCTGGGATATAGGTACACGGGCGACCTTGGTAATAAATTCAGCTTAAGGTTTCAGGTGCAGATCAATGGAAAGGAAAAGGCTGAAGGAGATAAGACTCACCTGTAGGTTTGTAACAGCATTGGAGAACACGAGTTCCACCTCCCAGCCCCCGACGACTTCATTCTCGATCGGCACGACGAACAGGCCGTCGAAGTTCCCCGGCCACTCGTGGACGACCTCGGCCGACGAGCAGCAGGTCCGGCACCCGAGAGGGGAGGCAGTCGCCGGTCTCGGAGTGGTCTGAGGATTGCCGTCAATCCCGGCACCACCGGGGCTCGGGCAGGTTTGACCGCAGTCCTCCTGGCCGAGAAGTCGGACGGTGAATCTGGGTGCCGGCCCGTTAAACTCGACGATAAAGCTCATCTCCAGGCTGGTTCCCGGGGACAGATTCCGGTTCCATGACTTGTTCTTTAAGATATAGCGGGAGGCCTCTCGAGTCTCCACATTCGCTCTCCAAATCTGGACAAAACGGAGCAAGGCAATTACAGTTATTCTATGAGAAATGAATTGAATTGAAGTTTGAAGGTGTTAGCACCTGTTTTAAACCCCCATACCAATACTGACATGGTATGGCATATACTATAGGCATGAAATAACCAGCTTACCTCGACATCAATGACAGGCTTGGAGAACTGAAGTTCCACGTTCCATCCTCCGGACACTCGACTGGTAACCGGAATGGTGAACATGGCACGGATATGGTTCGCCCACCGGTTACTGATGCTGGTCCTGCTACCACATGTGTAGCACGAAGCGGACACCAGCGAAGTGCAGATGACCAGTACTAGCCCTAGGCTTGCCAAAGGGGCATTCAGCTTACGGTCTGCGACAGAAAAGTCAAAATAATCAATAATAATGATAAAAATAAGTATAACAGAGGATGGGACCTTATGAAGACTTTCCCATATAGGGTCGTGCACAAACTTTACTTACCTATTTCTAAACATCCTCAAAACCAATGAACTTGAAATTGACATGTGTTCATATTGAGAGCATTCTCTGACTTCTATTAAAATGTGGACGGCAAAAATAGGCCTATGTCTTTAAAAGGTAGCTGGTACCGTAGGGAGACATCGAAACGTCTTCATAAGTCCCGATGTCTCCCTATAATGTCCACTTGTAGATGCTAACGTGTTTACCTAATATTTGTAACGCGCCAAAATCAGTCACAAATCAGTCACAAAATGTTACATAGAATATACATGGCATACATCACATGAAACACATTTTACTGCATATAGGTCTGAAGTTAACAACCGAGAAACAGGAAAGTAATTATTCAGTAAAAACTTATATTTTTCTAAATTGCATAATAGGGAGACAGGTTAGCATCTGAAAGTTAACATTTGGAAGACATCGGTCAATAGAGAGACATTTTGTTGTCTCTCCAAAACAATTCTACATCTTATAAAATACATTATTCTTGCTGTCCATATTCTAATAGAAGAAAGAGAATGCTCAGTCAATTAACATATGGCAATTTCAAGTTCATTGGTTTGGAGGATGTTTGGAAAAAGGTAAGCACAGTTGTATGCACGTTCCTATGGGAATGTCTCCCTAAGTACCCATTATCGGTAATTATTATAATCCTACTATAATACTTAAAGGTAATATCATATGTTTGGTTTTGTCAAAGAAATGCAGATTCATAGGCAGTAATAGTCATCTGTGAAAATGACAGTCCCGTACGGTACCCACTACGTGTATTTGAGAAAACAGTGAAAACCGCTCGCAGTATTTCATAAATCTTTTCACCATTATTTTTTTATTTTTAAAAGGTTAAAATTTGTTTTTGGTCATTGCTTTTTACTCTTTTCTGGATAAATATAGCATTATGACGCAGAACATCTTAACGGAATGTTTTCTACCATCACCATCTTTATACCCTGTAAGTTACAGGTAAATCTGTGAGGATTTCTGTTTCGGTGTACAAGCAAAGTATGATACTACCTTTAAATACAAGTAATTAACTACTGCAAACTTCTCGTTAGCCAAAATAATGACCATAAATTCATAAAACGCTTGGAGTTAGAAGGGCCGACGTTTCGATCCTAGCAGGATCTTTATCGATAATTAGGCTAAATGACAAGAGATTAAGAACATGCAAGTAAAAATACACATAAATAAAAAAAAACCGAATAATTTCTTTTTATATGACGGAGTATACTCTGAAATTATTATTTTATGGACCGACCAGGGGGCTTGAAAAACAAAAACGAAAAAAGACAGAAATCTAAATTAAATAATTACTTTTACTCTGCTTAGTATAAGTCATTCTTGTTTCCTTCGTGCTGTTGATATTATATTACAAAAAACTCGTAAGCTCGGATATCCTACAAAAAGAACAACAAACGCTAAATACCACGAAAAAATTTACCGAAAATAAAACTAAAAAACAAAGATTTGGATATAGGCTTACCTCCCATGCTGACGATCTCTTCTGTTGCTCAACTCTCTAAGAGTTTCTGGTACTTCGATGCGATAATATGGTAAAAGTGCTTGGAAATTGATTCTCTTTTTTTCGTAATAAGTTGTAACTGCAGCAGCAGTATACTTGACTTGAAGTTTCAATATCTGTCTTTCTGATTAGTCTTGCTTCTTGCTCATCCAGAGGGTTGAAGCTCACTGCCCGCAACCGGCAGGAGCTGGGCTATTTATGCCCCACGAGGCCCAGGTACGAATGAATGACCGTATCGATCTTGTACGGGTTCTGTCTTTCACCCAGGGTATGGGACGTCAGCGAAGACTTCGACTGACAGCATGACGTCCAGACAACAATAGGTAATCGACATTGTATCATTGGGGATCCCCCACATACATGAAAAGGATGGCTGGGGCACACTTCTTCAAGTCTGCGTCATTGCAGGTATACAAACATGGTTGCGGATTAAGCTTTCGTCCCTTTTTTGAGAAACATCTTGTAGTTCTCATCAAACAGCCGCAGAGGTTTACGTCAGTGCATCTCTCGACCAATAGCAGTCGAGTGTAAAGACGTCAGACCCTACGTCATGGCAATTTCCTCCAATGAAATTTAAAATATCTGACGTCATGATAACATGGTCAGATAATGTTGTATGGTGACACGACTGTGGAAATATATGCGAAATACACAACCTTAATTATACCTAGATAGGCCTACTGATTTAAAGGGTACCTGAAATCAAAACTCATATGAAGTTAAATACATCTGTATTGTTATAAAACTCGACATGTTCTCGGAACCATTCAAAGGCTCCAACTTGATGCACTTTTACTAAATTTTATAGAAATTTTATAGAAAACAATACGTACAAATCCACATAAAACACATAAATAAAGTGATTTCAACCATAGCTGGAACGACGACAATTCGAAGCAAGGATCGCCCCATACACCCCGACGGGTTTCAATCCCGAGTTTACATTCATCGGTAAAATAAACCTTGAATTGCTCTCCGGCAATTAGAAGAGATTACGTTGATGGACCAGAGTCTTACAATGTAGGTCTACCCATAGCCCAAGGAAAAGGGGTACCAGTGACGTCAGCTGACGTAAGAAGTGACGTCAGCCATGTAGCTGTATTTCATGCAATAACATGTTTACAGCTTGTAAGATATAGGCTCTCATTGTTAACATTATCGATCCATAGAGTGCATGTCAGGAACAATGGAAGTGTGTTTTGTCATGGGGTGTCCCACACATACACGGAGCTCCTATCTTCAGTTGCCCGTCAGATTGTAAACATCTTTGCCCTGATTTTTTTAACCCCGCCAGAATTGGTTTTAAAAAGAGGGTACGTGGCGATTTCGAAGCAAACTGTTATAACAGATAACAAATTAATTTACTGCTGCAAATTGCGAATCAAAATAGCAATAGATAGGCCTATTCCTCTGAGAAAGATCCTGCTAGGATCGAAACTTCAGGCAAGAAAACAACAAAAAAAGGAATTTAAAAAAATCTTATAAACCATAGGAAGAAGGGTTTTGATCTTACCCCCAGATCAAAACAGTTTTTGTTCTTCTGGATAAATACAGCATTTCAGGCAGAAACATTTAACGGTATGTTTCTACCATCACCATCTTTATATCCTGATTCCTGAAAGTACTTATACGTCAATCGTGAACATTTCTGTTTGGGTATGTTACACATGTTACCAATCCTGTACTGTAGGCCTACCCGGCAGAATAATGTTCATGTGTTGAACTTGATGAAATGTTCCATTCACTGGCGAGCCGCAGGCGAGTTGAATGGAACATTTTCCTCTTTCAACGAATACAATTTATATTCTTAGCGTTCCACGAATGAAAGACATTCATTATTATTTTGTATAAAATAATATCTAACTAAGTATAGTACAGTATTTGCCTATACATGTAACGTTAGTTGCTTGAATCCGCCGCCATTTTGCAAGTGAACATGGGCATAACACGCGCCCTCTGTTGATCAATTAATCATTATGACTGGATACAAAAATAACATGGATAAAATGCACCCTACACTACAATACAGCCTTTGCTAAGACACCCAGATCTGAAGGGGAGGGGAAGAGGGGGTGGTAATTGGCAATAGTGTGAAGCAGTAGTCACACCAGTGTACAGGATTTGCAAGGCCTCAAAATGTTTGAGTTTGAGACAGAAAATTGACTAAACAGTTCGTAAACAGTGCAAACAGTCACCATGAGAAATCTTGGTTCATCATGCTGGTTTTTTCAAGGAAACCGAGATTAGTGTATTTTATAAAGATTTTTAGCATTTCGAAAGCGTGGTGCAACCGTGAAGGATTTGGAGGGGGGGGGGGCAAGATTATTTCGGCCGTATTTCTGCTATCCAGATCAACAAAGCGTATTATTAAGGTACATGAAACAACGTCTGTAAGGAAGTTTAAGACCTTCACTTTAAGTACCAAATTCAGCCAAAACGCACATCTTTGCAAATCCTATATAGCTCCCATTAATGTGATCAAAGGATTTAAAACACAGACCACGAAGAATGACCAGCAATCGTCAAACTAAAAAGACGTCAAAGACATTATCTCTTTAATGTTTATACTATAAAAAAAAATACAAAAATAGTGAAATGCTGAGTAGTAGGCAAAGACATTATCTGTAATCAAATAAGGCACTCTGTACAATTATACTTGGTCATAGGAAAAGAAAACCAGAAAGAAACTGTGTTTTTTTTTCTCACGATCACTGTGTTTTGTTAAATCCCTCCGTGGTACTTTTTCGCTTTTGGGTATCGGCAAAACTAGAACATGATTTATCGTGAGCTGCGAAAAACATTACCCTACAAAATTAATTTGCCCTACGACTATTTTGCTCTACGACTGATGAGTGCTACACTGAGCTGAAATAGGATGTTTCGATCCACATTAAAACAAAATTTTATACAGAAGAGGAATGTCACATCATTTCTAAGCAGAATCTTGACTCATTCCGTAAAGTAGGGCGGGGAAAATCTAAACAAAAAAAATTGTTCTGGCAAAAATGATGATTATTTTTTTATGTAAAATAATGAGATCTATGATTTAAAACAACAAAGAAGTCAATCCTATACCTCCATGATTGACCACATTTCAATTTTTAAAAAAATCGAATATTCATAATAAATTTGGAACAATGGCAATGCTTACATAATACATGCGATTAAAGCAAATTAATTTAGGAATTCTTTTTTTGTTTAATGATAAGCTTATAATCATAGTTAAGAATTTACAACATAAATTTTTGTACAGAATAATAATGCATGGAAGTTAGTGATTAATTAATATCGAGGGAAATTATATCTTCGCTGAGCACCGTCCGTAAAGGTAGTATCATACTTTGGTATATTAAGAAATAAAAACAGAAATGTTCACAGATTTACGTATAACATACAAGGTATGAAGATGGTGGTGGTAGAAACATACCGTTAAAATGTTTCCACCTGAAATAGTGTATTTATCCAGAAATTAGTCAAACAACGACAGAAAATCTTTTTGATCAAAAATAAAAGAGAAAGGACTTAAGAAATACTGTAGCCGTTTTTCAATGTTTTCTCAAAAAGTGGGCACCGTATATGTGACTGTAATTTTCACAGATGACTGTTACTGTATCTTCCTTGATAAATTTGCCCACAAATCTGTATTTCTTTGATAAAAACCAAAGTATGACAGTACCTTTAACCAGTCACACATTGTGGAATGTCACCAATAACCTGAGTACATTCACATTTTCCTGATTACATCTGTAACCGTTTTCAAGGACCCCCAATGCCATACAAAAATAATCGGGAAAACAAAAATTCGCAAAATTATCCAAAATATCAACTGACATAAGACAGAGCTCCGTACGTGGCTCTCGCAATATGTAGTGTTATATACATGTCCTATATAAGACCGAAGACAATTAAAAGATAATGGAATATAATAATGAAAGCATTGTCTTGTCTTCTTGTCCATTGTCTGGTCACGACGAGCTGTTGGGCTGGTCATTGTCGGTGATACCTGGGCCAATTACTCTGCGATTACATGTACCTGGTCACACAACAAACCATTATCAAAACAAGTGATAAGGCCATGGAATGAAATTCAAGGAGCCGAATGGCCGAAAGTCTTCCGTTTTCCCTGACTTAGACATTGGCTTCGGCCTTGGCGTTGGTTTTGGCCCTGGCTTTGGCCTTGGCTTCAGCATTGGCTTCGGCCCATGCTTTGGCTTCAGCATTGACTTCAGCATTTGCTTCGGCCTTGGCTTCGGCCCATGCTTTGGCTTCGGCATTGGATTTGGCTTCGGCCTTGGCTTCGGCCTTGGCTTCGGCCTATGCTTTGACTTCGGCTTTGGCTTCAGCATTGGCTTCGGCCTATGTTTTGGCTTTGGCCTTGGCTTCTTTAGACGTGAACCAATCCTGATCTAACCAGTGAAAGCACCAAAGAAATTATGGCCATCGTGCCCGTTACGTAAACTTTGACCCCAGGCCTGCCAGCAGAACCATAATTCACACTCCAAAAACACACACTATAAATACATGTACATGTATAAGGCAATATAAACTTTACATTAAAAAACAATCTATGACACTCGGCATAATAACACATGTCTCTAATGTTGCATGATAAGCTTCATAAAATGGCGGGAAAGGGACACAAAGGTTCTAAATTATGGGCGTTTCCGAAAAAGAGGCTCAGGCTCCAGCTTAGATTCGTGAATCCATTCTAAGATGATGGGTGTTAAAATAGAGGCTTTTGGCTGCGGTTCGGAAGCAGATTCTCTGGTTTGAAAAGGAAAACAGAGCTTCAGCTTCAATGAAAAACCACAACCTATATTTCCAGTATGGATGACAGAGCTGGAGCCTGAGCCTGAGCCTCCGTTTCGTAAACCCTGTAAAAAGGTTCAACTATTTGTTTAAGTACTGTTGTATTAATTAATATCAAACAGTTTAATCATCCAATAGTGTAAATATATTGTTTTTTACAAAATGGTGTGCGGATTTCCTTTTCTTCTACTTATTTATGAAGTAATTTACCCGAGTACAGGCCAAAAAAAATTTAATAACATTGAGAAAGTGAGCTATCAACTGGGTATTTACACAAATCATTAGTGCTTATTAAAACAAATTGCAGTTTCTCAAAATGTGGCCTACAAAGATTTAAAAAGGCGTTTCTCGGTTGAAGTTTATACCTTCTCGATCGAGTCAACTAAGAGCTCACTTTCAAATTACTTCGGGTTTTGTTTTAATTGAGATGTTGCTATAGTATACTATGTAAGCAGAGAAGTTATTATGCCATAGTACATGTGTTTTTCTTCTCTTTCTAAATGTACAAATGTAGTGATAAACAGTTAAAAATTAAGGCCTCTGAATAAACGCTTAAAAAACAATCCTTCGTTCTACAACACTAGGTCACTAGTGTTTTCTTTTCCTTTTTTTCTTCTTTGTTTTTTAAATCATAATTACGCATGCATTTATATAAAAAAAAAATTAAAGACAAATATTTAAACAACTGGAAGTGCACTTGGAACAACTTCATCCTCTGTACAAATAGATATAATGCATTTGCATAATTAAAATTCTCGGAAAAAAAAACAAAATTGATCAAAACAACTAAACTAGTATAAAAATACCAGAACCGCTGACCACAAAAAAAGTCTTTTTGAAAAAATAGAAAATGCAGCAGGCTACAAGAAAAATATGAACATTAATTATTAATATCTAGCCATTATTGCATTATGATTATTAATATATACAGACTCCTCACTACAAAAAATAATTATAAATTGAAGCACGTTTCGAGGAAGAAAAAATAATGGATAAATGTTCGTAGTAATGTAAATATACTCACAGAATATCCTGCAATCACACTTAATGATGTTTAGGTTTTATATGGAATTCATGGAGAGTACTGGAAATTACTATACCTTAAATACATGTCGACAGAATGACATCCCTTTAAATCAGATACAGTTTATGAACGGAAATGTTAAGTCAGTACTGAGAGCGTAATAGTACAGAACAACACCCCAGGCTTGTTTTAATTTCATTATCTCCCTTAAAGTCCAAACTAAAAATCAATTAAGTCTTAATTTAAAGGTAGTATCATACTTTGGTAGCATACCGAAACTGAAATCTTCACAGATTTACCTATAACTTACAGGGTATAAAGATGGTGATGCTAGAAACGTACCGTCAAAATTTGTTCTGCCTGAAATGCTGTATTTATCAAGAAAAGAGTGAAAACAGTGACTGGCATTATTTTTGATCTTTTAAAGATCAAAAATAAAAGAGAAAAGCCTTAAGAAATACCGTAGCTATTTTTCACTGATTTCTCAAAAGGTGGGCACCGTATGGGACTGAAATTTTCACAGATGACTGTTACTGTATCTTCCTTGATATTTTTGCCCATGAATCTGTTTTTCTTAGATGACAAAAACCAAAGTATGATATTACCTTTTATGTTCACTTTACATAGTTGAGGGGCAAGACATTCACCAAAGGCACTTGGAATGGGTTTGAGGCAGCTTGTGATGTATCACCTCTAGGAGAAGAGGTCTTTCTGAAAAACCCGATCGTTTTCGTTTTTTAGAAGTTTTTTTTTAACGTAACTTATTACGGGTTGGATTTCACGGGGCTCTAAGATCGATCTGAAGATGAGTTGTCAGTTATCAACATAGTGATTTGTATCGTGACATCACATGTTGCTTAGCAATTAAGATTAATTCACGCTTAAGATCAATCTTAATGTTTTGTGAAATCGGCTTCCATGGACTGTTTTGCTCCAGCTCTCCCCCCCCCCCCCCCAGAGAAAGCCCGGACTCGACAGTTGGTGGGGAGGGAAGGCCGGGGCTAAGGGAAGGGGAGGGGTGCTGGGGGAGGGGGAGGTAGGGGGTGATAGTCCAGTATTAGGCAGACCATGTAAGAAACTACAACTTACTGGAAGGGCGGGACAAAAAATCTGCACACGCAAGAAGAGTGCAATGCTATGGTGGGCAGAAAAGTCAGTTGACTTGTGATCATTAATGGTCATCGTACTATTTACACCTTTGTTCTATTTATCTATCTATTAATCCATCTAATTGTTTACTAATTTTTATTGTTTTACAAAAGCAGCACAGACTATTGATCTTGTTGATAAACGCAAGAAGATATTGGCATCGGAATTATTTTGTTTTATCAATAGCGAGTATGATATGTTTGTTTTTTGTTTCAGAGAAAAGGGGAGTAAAATATTCTGGGCAGAAGATTTGAGTCAATGATAAACGATTCTACAGATTTTAGCGCGGAATCGCAAGATGAATTTGCAGCGCTTTGATGTTCGGCCCAGAAAATTACTGACGGGTTAGTTTTGTAGAGCTGATTAAGCACCGTTATTTCATGCTTAAAGGAATGGATCTCACTTCATCCCGCTGCTGCTTAACAGTAAGCATAAGACGTTGCCTAACTCGCCAACTGCTTGAAATCCATGACGCAAGATTGCAGATCACGCAGCGCCTGCAACGAGCAAACTTGCGACCAGGAAATGTTGGCCGCAGTAGCAAGCTGAGAAGCATCGATTACGGTTAAGCAGCGCCCTTGCTTGAACTTTTGTTGTGGTTGCTGTTGTTGTTTTTGTCAATGTTGCTGTTGTTGTTGTGGTGTTCTTCGATGCTTTTGATGTGGCTGTTGTTGGTGCTGTTATTGTTGTTGTTGTTGCAGTTGTTTTTCATCTTCTTCTTCTTTTTGTCGGTCTTGTTGTTGTTGTTATTGTTGTTTGGGTTGATTCCTCAATGCAACTATAGAGAAAAACTAGCCCTACCCTGCAATAAACAACATTGATTCCTCGGATCCCATACTATCAATGACCCACCCCAAGGTCACTTCTCCCCTCCCCCTCGCCAGAAGCCCACCGTTCACACACGATTCTCACCACCCAAGTGTTTCTTTTTTTGTACCCCTTCTCCCTATTCTGCCTCTTTGTAATTGGGCTCCGTTGCGACAAAGTAGTCGTCCAGGAAGGAGTGGAGGAACTCAAAGGTGTGCCTGGAGGCGGGGTCCTTGTCCCAGCACTTGAGCATGAGGTCGTAGAGACTGTCTGGGCATTTGGACATCTTGGGCATGCGGTAGCCGTGCTCCACTTGCTCCAGGACCTCCATGTTCATCATCCCTTGAGAGACAAAGAGATTGAGAGAGAGGAGATATCGTTGTAGAAAGGTTCGTTTAGGTATAATACATGATTGGTTAAGGTCACAGAAGAGCACTCACACTTTGTGTGATCAACCATGTACATGAAATAATAAACCTGTGAAAAATTATCCCTGCCGGATAGCTCAATTTTTCTTTCTGAAGTTATATTGGGTATTAACGCTGGGGTGTACATGTGTCATATAGCATAAAATTCTTATATTTTTTTAAAATACCTGGGTAGGGAATGCGTCCGTGCGTGACCAGCTCGCTCAGCAGAACACCAAATGACCAGACATCCGATTTGATGGTGAAGCGACCGTACATGGCGGCTTCAGGGGCTGTCCACTTGATGGGGAACTTGGCACCTGCAAGGAGAGGGGAAATCATTAATGGCATGAATGATATAACTGCCCAGGTACATGTACGTGTACATACTCCACTGACTGTCCCATGTTTTATAGGTTTCCCTGATATCAATGTCCTAGTTGGGTTGTGGACCTGATAACATGGCTGGTATTGAGTGATCTCCATAACCTATGTGCCAGCCGTGCGAACAATCAACGTATTCCTCTACATGTACCTTTTTAAAATGCAAAAGCAGATTTCTTTTTAAACAACCAAAATCTATTAAGTAAAACCAGAAAACCTTTTCAAGTTTTGAGAAAAAAAATACAATAAACCAGCCAAACGTTAGACCAGAGATAAACAAGTATTCTCTTTAAAGGTAATATCATACTTTGGTTTTTGTCAAAAAAATACAGATTCATGGGCAAAAATATCAAGACAGATACAGTAAAAGTCATCTGTGAAAATTCCAGTCCCATACAGTGCCCACTTTTCGAGAAAACAGTGGAAAAACGATAACAGTATTTCTTCAGTCTTTTCTCTTTTATTTGTTGATTTTCTAAAAGATCAAAAAGATTTTCGGTCATTGTTTTACTAATTTCTGGATAAATACACCATTTCTGGCAAAAAGGTTTTAATGGTACGTTTCTACCATCACCATCTTTATACCCTGTAAGTTACAGGTAAATCTGTGAAGATGTCTGTTTTGGTGTCTTACCAAAGTATGATACTACCAGACACTAACCTTGCCTAGCCGTGTACTCTGTGTCTTCGATCATCCTGGCCAGTCCAAAGTCGGCAACCTTGACGATGTTGTTGTCTCCCACCAGGACGTTTCTTGCGGCCAGATCTCGATGGACGTAGTTCATGGACTCCAGATAGGCCATGCCCGAGGCAATCTGTAAGTAAAGTTGGTCATGGAGTCAGAGAAAATCAATCTTTAGGTCTCGAGAACCTTTTTTTGAGTAGAGCAACAAGAATACATCTAGAGGGGAAATTCTGCATATTACCTTGAAAGAAAGCAAAGCCACAATAAGGGTCGATTTCAAGAAGCCCTAGGATTGAACGTAACTTGGGTTACGAAGGATAACCCATCGTATCCTACGTAGGGCTGCAAGGCATCCTAAGTCCTACGATTGATTGTAAGTCATGATGAGTTAGGTTATTATTATCTCGTATGTCTGCTACAGCTATTTAGATCAGAATTGGCAGTTGTTTAGATAGGTGATCAGTTCTGGGTTGTCTATCTCAGAGAGTGGGCACGGAGGTCCTGTCAAGTTGCATTCGTTGATGACATGGTCATGGGTTTGTGTTTGCTGCAAAGCATCCAACACCAGACCACAGTCGGTTCAGCTGCACCCAAAGTTTTCTAGGGAGATCGCAGTCTGGAGGGTGATGTGACCAGGCTTGCAGGTATGGCTGAAGCCTCTCTGGAACTTCTGGGTTAGAGGTGCCCTCTGTATCCAGGTTCTCTAGGAGTTGGCGAAGAGGTTTCCGTGAGCGTAGCCAGCAAGAAGGTTCCTTCTCAAAGAGGATGTCATGCAGAAGGTGGCTAGGGTGTGCCGCTTTGTGAAACAGGCATCTACAGATATTATTTCAACGAAACCTGGGGCGGTAGAATCCTTACCTGAGCTCCCATGTCGACCAGCTCCGGTAGCTTCAGGTTCCGACCTTCACCGTCTTTCAAGAATTCCAGGAGACTCCCGTTGGTCATCAGCTCGGCCACGATGTAGATCGGTTCCTGAACAAGACGGGATTTTGCAAGCGGTGAGAAAATATTACAATTAAGAGATGGAAGATTAGATATGATGGTGTCTCAAGGAACTTGTGTGAGGTGATGGCCGGACAAGGCTCTTGAGCTTATCTCCTAGACCCTTCACCAAGTGACCATGAAATTAAACAACCAACAAGTTGGTTCATTGAAAGTCTGGTTCCCTGCCCAAAGATTCCCTCACTACTCTTATTAAAAATCTTAGGTCAGGTATCGGCTATGGTTCAAAATAGAACTTGACACAGATGTCATGTCTGCGCATGCACATAAGCTCATTTTAGAGTCTGGTGAGTTTTCATTTTGGCTTTCATTTTTGCATTTTTCTAAGCACATACAATTGTACCTGGGCAAAGTATGAATGGAAATAGTGGGGAAAAGCCATGCAACAAACTCCTCGAAAGTGGACACAGTCAGGAAGTGTGCTCTGTTGTATGTGGACAATAATTATGCTCTATGTTTGGCTAACTGTAGCACGGGATTAAACATATTTAAATGACGTGTCTTTTCCTGTGCATGACCTCATGTGACCTGTCAAAAATTTCAGACAATACACGTTACTATCCGAAATTGGACGAAAACGAGTACGTAATGTTTCAGATTTTTCCGTAAAAAAACAACAACATTTTGCTCTTTTAGGTCATGTGCTCCTCCAGTACATTTACAGATACCGGACCCTAGAATTGACAGAAAATAATCAGAGATTCTTGGTTCGGGTAACCAGACTAGTTCATTGGTCAGTCAGTTAACCACTCAATAGATAAATCAGTTACGGAAGGAAGTCGTTCAGTCAGCCATACCTTGTCGGAGCACACGGCATAGAGTTGGCACAGCTTGGGATGGCGCAGTTTCTTCATGATGTTAGCTTCGGCCAAGAAGGCCGTCGGAGTCATGGTACCCTTCTTCAGGGTTTTAATGGCCACGGGGGTCTTGCCATTCCACATACCTAGGAACCAGAACAATAATCTCAATCCTTTAATCCCATGTTTCAAACAAGGGATCAAAATGTCAGGCCCTCCAAACTCCAAGCATTCTATATTGTTTGAGATTTTGGTTTGTCCTGGGGAGGCGACTCAATGTCTTCGGTACTGGGTCTCTGAGGAGGATTCTTGGGTACCGCTGGTTACTCGGGGAGAGTCAGATGAGACCTATTACCTGCATGATATGTGACTAGATGCGACTGTACGGTCATGTGGCTAGATTCCCTGCGAGTGATCCTGCTAGGCGAATTCTCTCTAAAAGAGAACCTACTGGTAAGACTCGCCTGTAGGGCTGTGCGTTCTACCCGGGTACTCGAAACCCGACCGAAACCATCGAGTACCCGGCTCCATTTTTTCGATTCTATTACCCGTAGAAAAATAACAAACATGCCCTTTTTCATATAATACATCACTGACCTGCAAAATTGGTAGTTTTTTGCAATGTCAAAAGCAGATTATTTACCGCAAATCTGTACCGAAGCCGTTAGCGAGCCACAATTATCGACGCAGTCCGGCCGCGATCTACGGTACCCGACAACGAGACGCACCCCGGCCGCGATGTAGGCCTACATGTACCGACCAAAAATCCTACCGCGTACGGGAACCGACTGAGCCCACACCGTGCACACACACAGTACGTACGGTGTATACAGTATGTAGTCTTCCTGCCCACACGTGGTCGAGACTGGTGCACGTTGTTTTGACATCGTGGCTATTACGCGTTGCCGTGTGTGGGGCGGATACCAGTCATGGAACATTCGGGATTACCATGCTGACCAATGTGCACAATGCATCGTGATTACGTCTTAATAATGCGTTTGTCGCCCTAGTAATTTTTCTCACGTTATTTCTTAAGATCTAGCACATGTACGTGAAAAGTGTGTTTCTTCTAATTGGCCAACTGGACAAAATTACCGACTGAAATTCAAGTAAGATTTAGCTGATCAGGAAAATGCGATTTACGGGGTGGTCAGAATATTTTACGGGGAACACGCAACGAAATAACAACCCTGACAATGCATACATCGTGTTTGATGTCGGTGTTCGATGTCAGAAAAAAGATAACGCTAACTTTTGCTTGGCCTGTCATGTAAACTAAAATTCGGCACCCCTAAAAATAGCCGAAATCCGCTAAAGGTCGGGGTGTTTTGGGGAAGGTCTGGTAATTTTTTAGCACGCCTGGCTCGGAGCCCCGATACGGTACTCACCAACGGCCATTACGCAACATACTTCCGGGTTCTTAATTTCTTATGTTTTATATTATATCGCGGGTACCCGGGTACCCGCCCGTTTGGGCAAAGGGTACTCGGGTCCAAAATTACCCGTGAATGCACAGCCCTACTCGCCTGGTAGGGCAACCACATGACACGTGGTTGCGTCAGTTGAATTGTTATTTTGCTGAGATGGGAATGGGTCGCGTGGCTGCCTGTGGGATAGCCATCAGGAGACCGAAGGAGTACCGCTCTAAGGTAGAAACGACAACGCGCTGCCGTGGCGCATGCTCCCACTGATTATTGTGGTTGATGAGCATTTTTCTGCAGTATATCACTTGAATTGGAAATGATTTTCAGGAGCCAAAGGGTTCCAGCAAAGTTGGACTGAGACTAACCTTTCCAGACTTCTCCAAACTGGCCAGCTCCCAGTCTGCTCTCTAATGTCAGGGAATCCCTGGGAATCTCCCAGGCGTCTTTGCCCAGACCCACGGTGTTAGGGTTCTCCTTAGGGCAAGGGAAAGTCAGCTTGATGCACAGACCATCGGCAGCCTCTGCAGTGGACAAAAAACAACATTAAAGGTACAGTATCATACTATATGGTAGCATACCGAAACAGCAATCTTCACAGAATTACCTACAACTTACAGGGTATAAAGAGGGTCATGGTAGAAACATACCATTAAACTTTTCAGCCTGAAATGCTGTATTTATCCAGAAAAGAGTCAAACCAATGACCAAAAACAATTTTTGATTTTCGGACGATAAACAATAACGGTGCAAGATTCTTTTTAAATACTGTGGCAGTTTTTCTATCTTTTTTCCAAAAGTGGGCACCGTTTGGGACTGGGAATTTCACAGATGTGTATAGCAACCCAATACCCAAACCTGCACCCCTGGGCGCACAAATTCTAAAAGGTCTCCACAAAGTTTTCACAGAACTGATGCTTGGAATTAATTCAAAAAGGACTAGGATTTTCCAAACTATACCTTCCCGTCGCAAAGAGAAGTATTTCATATACACATGTAACGGATGTTCGCTATTAAAGAATTTCAACCCAGGAAAGTGAGTCTGGCTCAAATGGCAGCAATTTCAATTCTTGAGTGTCCATTTTGTATACGAGAACAAAGCCATGTCACCCAGGCCTTGAATTTGGTTCTGAAAAGGGCAAGGCCACTTTTCCATTGCAAGGGGCACTTCCATTGGAAAAATCATAATGTCTATGGAAACATTTGAAGGGAGCACGAAGGCCAAGAACCAAGGCAATGAAGGCCATAGCCTCCATGGCCTCCATGGCCTCCATTTAATTCAAGACTTGGTCTCCATAAATTTTGGTATGAATGTAGACTACTCACGTTGGTAGTGCTTGACAAGTTCACCCAGGACTGCAAACGGGCTTCGCATTGCTATGTAGAATCCGGCATCGTTGTCCAATTTCCGGATCTTGTAGTGCTTCACGTGGTCTCCCTTGACTGGGTCAGAGTCACGTACGGACAGCGAGAAAATGCCTGCAACGAAAATACCATTATTGTTAATAGCGTCACATCACGTGTGTGACATCGGCCGGGGAAATCCGGCACTCAGCCTTTCCGACCGGCACTTAGATGAAAAATCATGTTACCAACCGGCACAAAAAATATTTAAAATCTCAGAAAATGCACAATTTACAACATATGTTTTATTGTTGTGTTTTTTTCATGGAAAGAACAGTAAGATTTTGACTCTTTAAATTGACCAGATCCCCAACAACAAAACAGAATATTGCTGAAATGCTCACGTACATGTACGTACTGACTTGCATTTAGCTACCATGTATTGTCTCCTGGACCCCGGCCGTGAGGGGCGAGAGCTTCATAATACTGTAACTAAGTAAATTTAGCCGGCACTCAAAATGGGCTAGCTATAACACTATTCAGTGTCAATCCCTACCAAACCTGTGAGCAACTGTTGAAGTATGTTTGATCCAGTATGCTTCCCTGCACAAGTACCAAGCGGGTTTTAATTGGCTATCATTATTACCATTTTGTAAATTCTCATGAGTCCGGAAGCTCTTATCTTACCTGGTGTTGCCTCACCGTCCCTCACGATAAACATCCCTCGCTGAACACCGGGAGAAAGCAGCTTCTTCTCGGCTTCCTTCCTACCGATGCGGCCAAAGTACCATCTGAAATCACAATCAGGGAAAAACAAAAATCATGAATTGCATGTATCAATAGACCTTATTTAAAGCATCCATCCTGCATTCGAAGCAGAACAGCACTCACAGAACAACACTCACACTTTGTCTGATCAAACATGTACATGAAATAATAAACCTGAGAACATTTGAGCTCAATCGGACATCTGAGTAACAAGAAAATAGCGAAAATCTTACTCAATTTTTCTAATACAACATACAGAGTGGTTTTGATCTTTAAAGGTAGTATCATACTTTGGTTTTTGTCAAAGAAGTCAGATTCAATGGGCAGAAATATCAAGGAGGACACAGTCACAGTCATCTGTGAAAATTTCAGTTCCATACAGTGATCACTTTTTGAGAAAATCGTGAAAAATGGTCACAGTATTTCTCTTTTATTTTTGATTTTTTAAAAGATCCAAAAGATTTTTGGTTGTTGCTTTACTAACTTTTGGATAAATACACCATTTCAGGTGGAAATATTCTAACGGTGTGTTTCAACCAGCACCATCTTCATACCCTGAAAGTTATACGTAAATCTGTGAACATTTCTGTTTGGGTATGTTACCAACTCTGTAATGTGCCTTTAAACCAAGGATACAGTGTTTAAGCCTGCCCCAGGTTAATGAGGTTAATAACATGTTTCCAAATTCACAGACCATTGTAATATGCACCACATCCTGACTGATTATGGAATCTCTTTGTGTAACTAAGTGCGTGTATTTTACAGCTCACAAAACTGAACTGAAACTTTCAGCTCCATACTATTTGCTTCCAAACCTTTGTTTTTCCATGCTACATGTATAACCATGGAGGAAGGAATCTGTATTCCTTCCTCCATGCTATAACTGGAGTCGAATTGCTAATCTATGTACTTTGGTTTATGGTTGTTTTACTTGTTTACAAGTACAGTGAAGAGTTCATTTGCTTACAGATGACTCCAGCTCTATACAAAATTTATTTATAATCGTGATTTTTAATTTTGTTTTATCTCAGGAAACTGCAATACATTTCGGAAAACTGACTAAAATTAGAGTCATTGAAAACTGAACAAAGAAAAATTGACTGAAGCAGGATTCGAGCGGGATTAAAAAATGAAAATCACTATGATGATTAAGTGAATTGTTCTTGGCTGGACACATGCTGGAATGATCTCTGCTGTTCTAAATGAACACTTCATTTACATGTACGAACATTATGAACATGTCCTGAACATATTCACTGCATTAAATCTTTCCATAAGTGAACTACCGCAATAACTATTTCTTCATCTTGGTTTTTTTTTTTTGGCAAACTATGAAAAGCCATGTGCAGCACCATTCAACCATAGGCAAATTGAATGGGTACATGCATACTGTATAAATGTAGCTAGCCAAGCGAGGAAACTCCACAGCATGTACAGTTCTAATGAAAACACATCGAGAGGGGAATTTTGCGGACTTTTTCCCCTTCGTCAATGTACTTCCTGGTAGAATGGCTCAGTGACCTTTGCACGAATCAACAAAAGTAACAAGCCGTATAATCCTCTCTATACTGTGTATACACACTACAAGTGTATTACTGCACATGTTCACATGTGGCAAACTCTCAATGATCATGTACATGTATGACATGTAGGCCTTTATATGCACTTGAATTGTTTGTTTGTTTCTGTTGTACGATGGAGGAATAAAAAGTTTTATACCTCCATGGTTGTACACTGTGAAAGTGTGCAATGTACAGTATACCGGTATATGTACATGTGTGTACATACATGTAGCATGCATATACATGTAGCCAAGATCTTGATTAATTGTACATGTACATTTCAGATACATGTCACATATACATGTAGTTTTCCACACTTCCTTCTACCACTGTCTACAGTACATTTGGTGTCGTTTTTGTGCATGGCATGCACAACCCAACATGTCAACATGTACTAGAGTACATGTAGCTCGTGTTGTTTTTCAAAAACTAAGCTTCAAGTGGACAACTTTTGTAACCTCACCATCAAGGTTTCTGTTGACAAAACTTCACATTTTGTGAACAAGTATGAAATAAATTTGAAAACATGTTAAATTTAACTGAATTGAATCTGTAATTTTCATGTACCATAATGACTTTTCCTATACATTGATTAATCAAGGGTCCATGATATTGGGTAATGTCCCTTGCCACATCTGAAATTTAGATTTGCATGACTTCTTTTTAGTTTCCAAGTCCAACATTTATAACTTGCAAAATGATGGTTCACTCCACATGCAAGTCTTAGTTCTGTGAACATGGTGAATTACTTTTCAAGTAAAATTTTCTGAATTCAATTTCAACAGAATCAGGGATGATATAAAATTGACCAATGATAACAAATATCTGAGGTTTTAACTTGAGGCACAACCAAAAGTATGATCACTTTAAATTTTTTAGGTACAGCGCTCTCCCCTATGTTGTTAACATTTTAAATAATTTGTAATTTCTTTAGTTCTTCATTTTATGTTTCCTCAACTGCTCAAAGTAAAATGTTTTATTCCTTTTAAATGTGAAGTTTTCTTTTAAAATTGTTCTGCTTTAGGAAATATACCTTTAACACTTTTTGTGTTAAAGTTTTATCTTAATCTTAAATTTCTATGTAAACATGTACAATTCAGCTTTCAACTGCTACACATGTTTTTTTAATTGAATTGAATTTTGGAAAACCAACTGACAGGGGACATACAAAATCTGAACTCTGAAAATCTCCTGTACTTTTGTACACAGCTTGTTAGGACAAAAAAATGTCATCCAAACCAAAAAGAAATCTGCAATCAGGAACAAATCTGAGAAATATCATCCCTGCAGAATACTTTGACATTCTCCACCTGCCTTATAACTACACTGTATATAGGTAGCCTCAATTTGGTTCAAGAAACTTCCATTCTACATTAGGCCGAAAAAAAAATGGTTGCGTTGCCCTCAGCGACCGACCGTAAAATGCCAAAACTTTGGGTCCGAATTTTGTTTCTTTTCTTCTTTTTTTCTCAGAGTCCTAAAGTATGAAAACTCACCATTTTTGACAGAAAATGTCAGATTAAGCAGTAAGAAAGCGTGTCTCCTCAAAACCCTGGTGACCATACATCCTGCTTGGTATTCTTGATAAAAATCATGTTTGAAAGTCGGCAAAAAAATAAATAAAAAAATCGACCGACCGACCGACCCAACATTTTAATTGTTCCACTTGAGGGCAACACAACATTGTTTTTCTTCGGCCTTATACATGAACGTATAGTACACTACACTCAACTCAAGTTTCATGGCATGCACAGTGGATCTGACAGGCCAAATCACTTTGTTAAAGCAAGAAATGTCACTGCAAATGAACAATAATTTAAACAAACGCACAAAGACATATATGTATTTTTAATAAAAAATAATTTCAGCAAAATTAAGGATTCATCAGGCATCATCTATCTTTAATGTATCTACCCTGAGGTGCTGAGTGCAAGAAAAGAAGAAATTTAAGGACAAAAACTACAGGTAAGAGATCACAACGAGCGCCACATTAAAGTGAATCTCCAAACTGCTCAAACAGTTTTGATCTCGGGGTAAAGATCAAAAGCATTCTTTATGTTTTAGGCCTACATGTAGGATAAGACAAAATTAAGTCAGGTTTGCGCTATTTTCACAGGACTCAGATGTCCGATTGAGCTCAAACTTTTACAGGTTTATTACTTCAACAACATGCTGAATTTTGATGAAATGTGAGTGTTGTTCTGTGACCTTTACCAATCATGTAAATTATACCTCTAAGAATCTGTATGAAAAAGTTAAATTGTGAGTATGTTCTTTCCATCAGAAGTCCACAGTGTAACATGCATTCACGCTCACGGAAAGAGAAGTTGACATAAAAAAAAAAAAACAGTCAAAAGTTCAGCCAGCGTAGGAAATGGCTTCACGAAGAAAGCAGTTAATCCAAGGCTCTTCCTTCTTTGTGAAGTTTCCCTTCTTTGCTGATTGCCCGATAAAAAAAGTAGATTGGGAATTTAACCTGTCGAAATATGACTCTCCCCACCAGCAGGAACTCCAGGCATGCTTGGAGTTGGGGAGGGAATTCTAGTCCGTTCTCCCTGGGCTGTGGTAAATGTTAATCACGTGTCCCGGCCCGGCCCGGTTGCAATTTATGCCCGGTACTTCCTCCTGTTTGTGCAGTGTACACACATGTACATGTTAAATGTCTTTAAGTGCCCCATGCAGTTGTATTCTATGCGTGGGCAGGTACATGTTCATACTGTACACAAGGCCTTTTCATACTATCTCCTTTCCGATCCATGTTGAAACCAACCCGGATCCGTCTCGGTTCAGCCCGGCATGTTTTTTTAACCGGATCGAAGAGGGACAATGTTCACACAACATACTGTACATTTACAGACCTGTTTGGTGAACTGGCTCATACGACTGTACAGGGCTCGAAATATCCATTAGACCGAGGACCGAGTCTAGTGATTTCAATGTCGGTCTAGTAAAGTATGTACCGCACAAATCCGGCTGTCTAGTGATTTTGTTTTCCTTGCACAATTGAAATGGTTCCTAAAATGATGATTTTTGACACATTATTGCATACAATTATGGTTTTCCTATGTACATGAATGCCACAGGTCTCGTAAACAAAGTTCAGGTCTAGTACAATGCTTCAGTTACTAGACCTGCCGTCCAGTGCTTTCATTCACGAAATTCGACCCCTGCTGTACGACAGAGATCACAACGAAAAATGGAACTGGGTTGAGATTTTCAACCCTGCTCCCTACCAGGGTTGATTTCGATCCAGTCAAGCTGTCCTACCCGGGTCAGCTCGGGGTTGAAACTTTTCAAGTGTGAAAAGTTGAAAAAAATCTCGGGATTCGATCCGGTTCCAACCCATATGAAAATTAAGCCTTTGCACAGGAGGGCACAAGGCCAACACTGTGTTACAAGTACCGATATTCCTTTCACAAACCAACAAAAACGAATAATAGAAACAATCAACAATTTGGGATAGAAAGACAAAAACTTGGATCTCGGATCACAGGCTAAATTAATGCTGGTTTTCACTGAGTTTTAGTCTTGTTACGTTTATGAACATACTAGTTAGTGAAAACAAAATGGTTGACATTGTGTATGTAAACAGGAACTTGATACATCAGTTCACAGAACTACCTTTTGTGGTCAAACACTAGGACAAAGGCTGTGGTTTGAGGGACCCCCCATCACCACCAGGTACAGTTTGTCCTTGAACTACTCTAGTTTGAAATAAATTCTCACTATTTGTGGAATTAAAAACAGGTCTTGTTCAATTTTGCTGGTGATTTTTGGTAGGCCTATATGATTTGGTTTTGTTCAAATGGTGTTTTGTTTTTTAACATATTAAGAAAGTAAAATTAGCCCATGTCCTTCTGGCAGCTACTTGGATATTAATAATTGTCTGCCTGAAATGCTGTATTTATCCGGAAAAGAGTCAAACCAACTGACTCAAAAACAATGTTGATCTTTAGAAAATCAAAAATCCTGTGAAAAGAAATTTACAAATACCATGAGCGTTTTTCACTGCTTTCTCAAAAAGTGGGCACTGTATGGGACTAGATTTCACAGATGACTGTTACTGTATCTTTCTTGATATTTTTGCCAATGAATCTGTATTTCTTTGACAAAAACTAAAGTATGATATTACCTTTAATCTCAGAGGCAATAGCCTAGATACGTACATCTCAGTAACATCATGATTAGTTTATAGATTAGTTAGAAAGATATATTGGAAGGTTTGACTTACTCTTCTGCATTGATGCTCTTGACTGGAGCGATGTAGTTGCTGGGAATGTAACCTTCCTGGCCCGTCTTGGGCGACTTTGCAAGCCACCAATCCCCGTCACTGGAGAGAGTGAAATAAGTCCAAGTTCAGATTAAAGGTACAGTACAGGATTGGTAACATACCCAAACAGAAATGTTATCAAATTTACGTATAACTTTCAGGGTATGAAGGTGGTGCTCATACAGTCATAGAAACATGTATACCGTTAAAAATGTTCCGCCTGAAATGGTGTATTTATCCAGAAATTAGTCAAAAAATAACAAAAAAAAAGTTTTGATCTCGGGGTAAGATCAAAAACAATCTTTATGTTTCATTAAAAAACATTGAGTTGTGTTTTCGCTATTTTCTCGTGACTCACTTGTCCGATTGAGCTCAAATTTTCACAGGCTCATTATTTCATGTACATGCTGGATCAGACAAAGTGTGAGTGCTGTACTGTGACCTTTACCAATCATGTATCACATCTTTAAACAGCATGCACTTACTGATTATTGGTGATCTCGAGTGTATCTCCTTTACTGAAGCTCAAATCATCTTCTGTCCTGGCATCATAGTCATAAAGTGCCACATACTTCAGAACTGAATATTGACCAAAATAAAATTACATAAATCAGTAAATTTCACAAATTTATGAAAAATGTACAGTGCTTCCACTGGTCTGCATCAAAACTTATTTTGTTTTAGCTTGACAAACAAAAATCTGAATGAAATTGTTTTTGTTTTAGTGAGAAAGATTTGAGGCTTTGTATGGTAACAATAGGTACATGTATGTGGATCGGTTTGCAGAAACACCATGTAAGATGTGGATTGGTTTGCGGAAACACCATGTAATAATCGTTCATACTTTCACACTTCTATATCATTTGAACTTCTCGTGCAAATGATATGTAAGAATCGTTCGTACTTTCGCACTTCTAGGTCTTCAGGTCCCAACGTTTCGACTAGCCTGCTGTAGTCCTCATCAGGAGACGATTGAAATGAGGGATGTGAGGTCCTTATGTGTATGACTGTATGGGATCCTGTTCCGTGAAGGAGCTTTGTGATTGGTGCTCGCTGGAGTGTGTGAGGATCAAGAGCTGATCACTGAGGCATTTAGTGTGAATGAGGATTCCGATTGCCTGTTCGGTCGGGTGTGTCAGTAGTAGGCTGGACATGGCTTTGGGTGTCTGGGAGGATAGGGTGCCAAATGTTGCTTAGAAAGAGACCAATGTCCTGTGGGACAGTATCATGCTTGTGTATCTCTATGGCTTCTCTGATGCGCTGAGTGTGCCAATTAGATTCTTTCACTATAACCACTTGTTATAATGGTCATTCCTTATAGCGAACAATGATCAGGGCTCAGACCTACAAATAGCACATGAAAATTGGGAGCCAAGGATGATATTCGGTATAGCCAAATGTTCGGTACAGCAGTTGTCAGTTAAGTGGCATTCCACAGTACCTACAGAGTTCTACGGAGTGGCCTAGGGTTGATTTCATAGAGTTATGAAATTGATAAGGTTGTCGTCGGCACGATTTTTTCCTGTCGACAGGTCGGTACATTGGAGTTACCGACGTCGACATGTGTCCACAGAAAGCTGTATGAAAATTGGGTCCGAAAATGATCGTCCAAAACGGAAAATAAGCTTATATAAAACTGATTAAACTCTTAATATAAAAACACATATTCAACTTACGTTATGCATCATGTAACAGAGAGTGCGTTTATTGATATTTCTAATAAATCTTATTATCCAAAATGGAGCTATAGTGTCACTGTGTTCAATATCATTTCAACAACTTCCATGGCACGGCACTTTCAACCGCCGACGCCATATTGCCATTTGTTGTTTTAACTTGTTTATCTGCGAAACTGCGGCCGCCAAAGTGCTCACTTTCGGGTTTGGGGTTTCCCGATTTTGAAGCCGGGGAATTCCGCAAAGGTTGGTCATTAATACTCATTATTTTCGCTTCGGGTTCCGATATTATTTCAACCTTTTTTTCAAGTTTACTCTTTGTCTTTACTAAGTATTTGTAATATTATTTTCACGCACGCACGCAACAGAACTGTCGACAGAAGCCCTGTCAACGACAACCTTAGAAATTGAGGCAAGGGCCAGGGTGAATCGAAGTCAATCGCCTTGGTTGCATTTTGCGAAGTCCCTGCCCAAAATCATCTTCTATCCCATGGTCAATGATGACCTTTGAAAACTGTTGTACAACCAACCTGGCCTACTGGGCTCTGGCTTGTTGGGTGTCGGGATGAACATGTCGTTCCTCGTGGAGATGTTTGTGACTCCACTCGTCATCGTCACTGTCGGATTTCCAATTCTGATTTCGCCTCCGGACGAGTTGGCCTCGTTCTTGTTCTTGGCCTGATAGCTGCTGCCATCCTCTTTGCTGTTGATGCACCCCATGATAACTGCGACGGTGTGTCAGTGTAGATATCAAGGATGACTCTCTGTGTGACTAAACGGAGAAAGAAGGTGACAAGTTAATCGAGCAGTCGTTGATTTCATGAGTAAAGCCACCAGTGGTCGATTTCACAATTGTCCAAGTTGTATGTACGGTACATTTCACATAGACTGCATACATACATGTACACATGACATATGTTTTTAAAACTACATCGCACATGTACAGGATAGTAATGTATGCAAGCACTTACTTAACATTCAAATGGAAAACATAAATCATACAGTATTACTACACAGTACACATGTGTACACTTACATGTTCCTAGCATCCACCAAACACACTGTTACAGTTGTAAATCATACAAATTAGCCCAGATACTTTCAAACAGCAACTTCAGTTGACACAGTACAGCAGTGATGAAACTAAAAAAATCACAAATACACTGTATCCTTACATCCTAATATCCTAAAAACCATATCACGGTGGTTGTATTAATGCAAGCGCAAAGGTGTACTGTTCCTTATCTCGGGTGTTTTTCCACATTTCTTTGACTTTTTTCTGCAGCGCCAGGCTGATTTCCGGATAAATCCTAGAAAGTTTCATCCCTGATACAGTGTAGGCATATATACAATTGCTGTAAATTACACAAATAAAATGGTGAAATAGTCAGACTACATGATGCTACATGTAGCTAGAAATCCATATAGTGAACTCTGAATACATGATTATAGCTGGACTACATACATGTACATAATTATGTACATGTATAGGAACAGTTTTTTGTTAATTGCATTGATCTGCATACTAATTACTGTACAGGTGTACAGGTGTGCATAAATTAAGCAGTGAAATTACTAGGCATGGCTTCTGTTCAGTTTCCCAGTTCATGTGTGCATGTTTGGGAAATGGGAAGTTGGGAACCACACGGCCAATTTGATTCTTTACAAGCATCCAATGTCGGTACTATAGTCAACTCCATAGACAAATACACAATGAACAGGTATGAACATTAACGACAACATACATTGTAAATGTCGGCAGTTCCTGTGAATTGTCTGTGTGTGCAGTAATCATGTCATCAGAAAGACCAGTCACTTCCTGAACATTATACTGTACACCATGTACACATACATGTATAAAGCACTGTACATTACGTACAGACGGTACAGTACGTGCACCGGTCATGCCCGGTAAGTAATGCTTGATCAATATACACTGATTACACATACGTGTACATTAATATCATTAAATCATTTCATTTCTATTTCCCGCATGCATGAAACAGCGGTACAGTACATTGTTTTAGACATGTACTGTAATCTATAGGCACTGTGTCGGGTGTGTCCTTTGCTTATTTATCATGTTTATAAATAGGCTACATACAATATGACCCCAAATTGTTCATTTCAACTGGACATTAATCCAACCCAAAATATGAAGTTTACTTAGCTTGAACTGCTCTTTGGAATAAAAAGTGGGTATTTTTTCAGAACAAAAAAAGTTTTCTCTCTCATTTGTTTTGTTTGTTTCTCTCAATTATTGATTCAAAATTTCTTCCTTACATTTTGTTTAACTGGTACAATTATAGCACACATAGGCCTCTACTTTAAATGCAAAAGGCCCCATCCATACATGTAGATCTACAGTCTGAATGACAGTCAGTATTGAGTACTATCTCTATGATGTAACTCACAAACCGAACACTAACTGCAGAAGGGATACTCAGTATGTAAAACCATACAGCTAGGAAGCTCTAGATGGAAAACCATGGAGGTACATGTAGAACACACTCTAACCATTGAGTACAGCATAGTATGGACGTTTCCTCACAGTAATACTTTAATCTATGCTCTATAACATTTCCTCATTGATTATACTAATCCACTTTACATGAATTATGCAGATTGTGCAGATTATGCAGCTTCATGAGTGAGTGTGTACAATAATCAGTATTCTAAAGGACAAGCCTGATAAGGACCTGGCAACCAGATCATGAAGATTTACAAGCAGATATGTACAACCAAGATAGAGTGATATGTAACCGTACTCATTGGCAGACCTGCTGTATCAAGACAACATAAACAGCAAATATTATCAACAATTATACGTGTACACATGAAGCACATGTGTGGTGTTGAGTACATGGGTGTACAACTGAACCAAGGATACTTTAAGAGGAGTATGAAACTGTTATCTTCAAATATACATACAGGAAATCACCCATAAGCAGACAAGAAAAATGCACTTCAGAATAAGGCACATGTTTGTGTACAGCAGAGATTGTCAATTGCAGTCTATCGATATATGATCACTTGTTCTCAATGAACACTCTCCGAAGAACCAGTATCACTTTCATGGGTTGAAATTTCTAGCGAACGTCCCTTAAATAAAATTTAAGCCTAACTTCTCTTTGCAAACGATAAGTACATGTATAACATATAGGCCTACACATACTTTGAAAAATCTTCCTTTTAATTCCAAATATTATGAAAACCTTGCGGAGACCAATTGATAGGGGCCTTTAAGAATTTCCTGTGAAGACATTGTGCTCAGGCTCCACAAGGCACCAGGGCCCTTTTCCAAACCTCGGCTCCGGCTCAGGCTCCGTCTCCTGCTCCATTTCGTGAAAGCATTTTAAAATAATGGGTATCGAAATAGAATCTTTTGGCTGTGGCTTTGAAGTAGAGACTCTATTTTGAAAAAGAAAACAGAGTTTCAGCTTCAATGAAAAGCCACAACCTATATTTTCAGCATAAGGATGACAGCGCCGGAGCCGGAGCCTGAGCCGGAGCCTAGGTTTGGAAAAGGGCCCTTATATCATGCATTCATGTACATATCCATGTACACTGTAGCATGTATAGAGTAAACACACAGTATGCCACAGTTTTAGAAGTACATGTAAGAACAAAACAGGGAAAACTTCACTGAAAATTAAGGGAACTTTTAAAGCAATGTCATACTGTACATTGTAACGTTCAACTGCCCCTTTAAGCCCGAGAGTCAGACCCACGCAGGAAATTGTCCAAACGGCCATTAACAGGATCTCACATCCAACGAGGAAGCAGCAAGCTCAATCGCTTGTCGTGCTTTTGACTGCGACTGGAATGACAAGTCAAGTCAACAGGGAAAACCAATTCACGTACTGGGGCCAACAAAGACAAATACGTGGGTATTTCCAACAAGAAGGAAGGCTTTACCAATGGATGTCCGACTACCGGTACATCATCAGATCACTGGTCTAACATAATTTGTGAAAATGACCAAGGAAATAATAACGAAACAAAAAGAAAAAACAAACAACAAAACAAATTTAAGCAAAAACAACAACGTCAGACAAAAAATGGAGACCTGTTGCAGGTTCAAATCCTGCTCCAGTCAGATTTTTAGTTGATGCATGGACATACTACCTGACTACAGTACTATAAGTATTAACTAATGAGTCAAATGTCGAATGAGTCATATACTGAATAGAAGTTGACCGGGATTGGTGATGTTTTTAAAAACAAAGTCATAATTTCAGTATTAAGTTATTAACCATAAATTTACAAGCACTCTCTCTTGCTTACTAAAAAAAAATGATGTTTTTTTTTCTATTTAAGCAGGAGAGAATGATAGAACTTTACAAGTTATTACTGAACTTTTGAGTGTCAACCATGTACAGTCATCCAAACCCCTCTTAAATTGTTTCTCTACAGAATTTAGCTGACAACATAACACCCCAATTTTAATTAACTTGTAGTTCAAACTTGTAAAAGTTCTGAAAGAATTCCAATGATGACCATTACGAGAAAAGGGTTAGGCCTAAGAGACTTTACCTTACTGTACACTGGATACAACTTCAATCTCAGCTGCGTAATGCTGGGGTAGTAAATACGGGGTACATACTTCTGAAAAGTGAGATTTAGGCCTACAGATGTTTTTTTTATCTACAATGATACACTTTGAATGCAGTAGGAGCCATTTTTCTCAAAGCGCCCACTGCTGATTCCATGGAGTTGTGCATTTACGTCAGTGGAATTATGTCCCAGTCGAACATTTAATCAAAATGATAAGGATTAGTTTAGGGTACAATGGGTAACGGCACGGTGTACAAGCAGGTCCGAATAAAGGGAATAAAAACAACTTAATAGGCCTAGGGGCCTAGTTTCAACTGTTCCAAAATGATATTTTTTACTTTCAGCAAATGTTCCTGACTGAGTCCTTAAATCCCCAGATAGCTGATAGAAGAATTTTGTGCAACATTTCAGAGTAAAAATACAATTTTCTTACCTGTTTGTTGCAAACTTCAAAAGTAACAGACAGACAAAACAGACTTTGTATTCCCTTATTCCCCTTATAGGTATCGGACCTGCTTGTACACGGTTACCGTACAATGTACATGTACTAGGAATAAAAGCAACTTATACATGTAATGTAACTGACTTACATGTAACTTACTGAATACTGTACAAATTATTATATACAATGTAACGTTAAACGTTAGGCCTACTTTACTCTTGGCAAGGCATAAAGGAGTAGTGGCGAGTAAATTCGCCATTTCCGGTATATTCATCAATAACATTCAATAACCATATGACTGGATTACATCATGAAGGAATGCCTCTACATCCAGGACATTCATGTTCACATTTTTATTACAATAACTCGTACTCGTACTTCGTAGTTTTCGTACACGTACATTTAATACCCACCCACACTACAGTGCCATTGCACAGCAACATTTTCAGACGTTTTCGAAAGTTAAAAGTAGGCCTAAAACTATTGTTTTCAACGCGACTTACCCAATAAAATCCACACAGACCTAGTACCGAACTTCCCTCCGACCTCGGTTATTCACGATTTCCACGGTTCGATGAAGAGAAAAACAACTGCATGGGTCTTAAGGACGATTTCCCAATGCGGAAATAAAAAAATATAATACGAAATCCGCGTGAAGTTTAACAGAAGTTTGCGTGACCTTTGACACCGTCAGCGAAGTGCTTTCTGGGAAGGGAGAAAATTTATGCACACGAAAAAAAGGCTAAGGCTCGGGCTCCGGCTCCGGCTCAAAATAACAGGTATCACGATAGAGGCTTTGGCTGCGGTTCGGCCGGGCTTGTAGATTTTCTGGCTTCAAAGAAAAAACACAACCTATTTCAGCACGGGAGCCTGAGCCCGAGCCTGAGCCTGAACCTGAGCATCCGTTTCGTAAACCCCCTTGGGCTAGGCCTAAGTAAAAAATTAATAATAAAGAAGTTTGGAAGGGAGGATCTAAATACGAAAGTGAGGCTAATTGAGGCTAGGTCAGGCTTGGGATTTATGTCCTAAATGAATAATATTGAAGGGCTTGAGATTAACCTTAATTATCCCAATCCCTCCGTTTTAGTCGTAAGCTGTGGCCGGCCCGGAACTTCAACCTTAGGCACAATTTCATAGAGCTGCTTAGCCTAAAAAAATCGCTAAGCATGATCAGTTTCTGTCTTAATAAAGCGGGATTAACAACCAAATTTCCATGTGTTGTGAATTGCAATTGTTCTTTGGCTGTTATTCGCTGACCATGAATATCAAATTTAATTAATGGTGGTTAGCAATTTTGTGTGCTAAGCATCTCTATGAAATTGGCCCCAGTTGCATGGTAGCGAAATAAGTTCCAAGCCTAGCCCCAAGCCTCAGTGGTTTCGTTAACTTGCCCATGTAGGCCTACAAGGATGCAAACGTAGGCATGGAGCTATTCTGTTTATATAGCTCCATGGAGCAGAATATAACGAAACTCGGGGCTTGGGCTAGGCTTGGCATTTAATTTTCTACTGCCATTTTGTGTCCTAAATGAAATGAAGGGCTTGAAATGGCGAAGCTGGAGCCTTTCCCCAGCTTCATCATGTGGCCCAATCCCTTCATTTTATTCTGTGGGCTTCAAATGGCGGTAGTGAAATAAGTCCCAAGCCTAGCCTCAAGCCTTGTTTCGTAAAGGCTAGGCCAATAGACAGGATTCAAACACAATTTTTGGTACAAGTACAGAGCGCCACCAATCTAGTATTTTGCAGGAGACTAGCTTGCTGCGGCATGTGGAGTAGTTGCACGGTACTATAGCATGGTTAATCGTTCAGTTTACGGATATGAGCTCACGGATGGAATTCTATAGCAGCATGTCCGGTTATAATATGCCAAGTCTCAGAAAACTATTCACCACCTGTAGATTTACTTTCAAATAAAACGGCCGCTCCCTAGAAAAAAAGTTATTTTTTTTGTTTCAATGACTATTTCATTGTTTTGAAAACTAGCAACATCGCAAGACAGTGCCATAATACCCAGGAAATCCCAGATTCCCAAATCTTTTATGTATTCTTATGAACAACATCGTATGGATAATAAAAATTTTGAGGTAGTTATTTTAATTTATGTTTATTTGCTTTCTTGTTTGTTAGTTTTTATTTCAAAAAGTAATAAGAAAAACTCAACTGGGACTGTGACAATTAATTGGTCAAAAATTCCCCGGGATTTGAAGTACCAATTTTGTGTGGTATCTATTGAGTCACAAAACGGTGCTGGACGGTTTCCGTACATTTTGATGATTCAGATTGTATAATATTTAAAGGTAGTATCGTACTTTGGTAAGAAACCAAAACAGAAATGTTCACAGATTTCCGTATAACTTACAGGGTATGAATATGGTGGTGGTAGAAACATACCGTTAAAATTTGTCCGCCTGAAATGCTGTATTTATCCAGAAATTAGTAAAACAACGACCGAAAATCTTTTTGATCTTTTAAAAGATACAAAATAACCTTTTTCTCAAAAAGTGGGCACCGCATTGGACTGACATTTTCACAGATCTTTGCCCATGAATATGTATTTCTTTGATAAAAACCAAAGTATGATACTAACTTTAACGATTTGAAAAGCTCCATGGCAAGTTGGTAAAAAGGGCCCCGGCACCATATTGCGACGTTGAAAAATATTTACTGAAGGTCACTGCGATGTAATGTGACGATTGATACCGCGGCTGAGATTGTTATCCTTTGTTAAATCAAATTCACAATTTTCCAGCTCGGCTTTCCCTATTGTTGATGTCATGCATTCATATCACTAATTAAACCGCTGTTTAATAAAGATAGGTGATTTTAATTAATACTGTAGAAAACCGAAGACAAAAAAACGACCCGAAAAGCGGGTCGAATGGAGACCAAGGGAGTTATGCCCAATTCGGGCACCAAGATCAATACCGAAGCAACGCACATCGTCACTCAGCTTCCCTTGCCGAACGGTCGACACCAGCTGGGAGGTGAGTCTCCGACCGCGCCCGACACTCACAAACTGTCTATAAACATCAACAAATCAGCATGGAGTAGCAAGTGATCTCGCATTGTTGAGCAGGCAGGCCAAGCGACCCAGTGAACGGTAAAGCTGTAGCCGCGATCATCAACCAAGGCGATTCTCCATCAAAGGCTCCTCTGTTCACCGTCGATGGAATCAGCCACGCGACATCTGGCGACTCGCCGTCTCAGAGACGTCATATAAAAGAATCTGGACACTCAATACCCCCTATAAACCCACATTGTTACTGAAACCTCAAATATCCATATTGGAGGGCTGTCTCTATTTCAACCGCATTCTTTTGTTTTCATTTCATTCATTTTGTTATAATTATGCCCACATATCAAATAATTATAAAATTAATACATGTAATAAACTGCTGCAAACTGCTCATCAGCAAAAATGACCTGAAATGTATCAAACGCTTAAGAGTTGGGAGGGCCTGACGCGTTTCGATCCTTTTAGCCTTTGAGAAAGATCCTGCGAGGATCGAAACACGTCAGGCCCTCCTAACTCCAAGCAATTATAAAAGTGTGACGAAAATCCACTTTTGCCTATAGCCAACATATGAACGATATGATCTTGGGAAGACTTCACCCAGCACATTCTCTGTTTGCAAATGCATTGTCGTTGTTTTTAGAATTTATCCAGGTCAACCTATGGTAAAATTGAGGCCTCTCTCTTAGTAGTCCATTTTAAATAATATTTTATCTTTGGAATACAGTGTACTTAAACTGCATAAATTACCAATCTTGTAAGATGGTTTCTTGCATAGGATCTTCAAAGTTAGGAGAAATATTGTTTATTTTTCGATTGATTAATTTAGTACACTATCATTCTCTTAAAAAAACACAACAGATGATAGAAATACAAACCAAACAAAACGAATATTTTTCAGTTTTTTTATTGTGAGAATATACACAAAACTGGTCTTCCCATTCATGATGATGTATTAATTGTACTAGTAAGGGCATACCCTTCACCATAGCGTGACAGAATAATGTGTTTGAAAGCTCAGTGTAATATCCTAGGCTGGTTCAGATGCAATTTTAACCAATGACCTCCTGCTTTTAACTGCAGACATATTGCCAACTAGACCACCATGGCACCTATTGGAACAGGCAGTTAAAGGCAGCGTACAGGATTTGCAAGGCCTCCAAAAAATTGTTGAGTTTGAGACCGAAAACAGTTCGTAAACAGTGTTAACAGTCACCATGGAAAATCTTGGTTCATCAGATGCTAGGCATTTCAAGGAAATCAAGATAAAGTGTCTTTTTAGCATTTTGACAGTGTGGTGTAACCGTGAAGGATTCGGAGGGGGGCAAGATTATTTTGGCCGTATTTCTGCTATCCAGATGAACAAAGCGTAAAAGGTACATGAAACAACTTCTGTAAGGAAGTTTAAGACCTTCACTTCTGTTTAAGTACCAAATTCAGCCAAAACGCACATCTTTGCAAATCCTATATGCTCCCTTTAAGTGCAATCATTGTCAACAAGCATTGAGTACACAGAGCTGACACACTGTCAGTGATTGGTAGACCCTTACTAAAATAATGGACCCTTCCGACCTCTCAAAAAAACTGTGCCCATTGACCAATTGGAGGATGTGACAGTCGCTGTCGTCCATTACACCAGTCAAACTCAGTCACATACAGTATGAGCAACACATGGCAGTGCTAAGGTGGGTGGGGTTTAAGAGCAAAGCTGGAATGGTCCATTATCACATCAACCCCCCAGAAACCGAACAAGGCTTCATTATGCAATTACATCACAGATCTAAAGGTCAACCATTCATACAATCCATATGTTGCATCACATGATTTTAATCAAAGATCAATCATTTTAATCCAAATTAGTTCAATTAATCTGTTTCAATTAAACATATTTTACAAGGAATGATTGTAGTGTATTACGGTGTTCACTAAACATCCCTTTATCACTAGAAAATTTGAGGTTTAAAAGACAAATTTAAATAAATTGGCAGAGCAATAACCTCTTTAATGAATTACTATTTGTAAATTGAAAATTTGAATTGGTACATTTTTCCAGCTGGTATTGACAGTACATGTACTGTGCAGTATGTGGATGAAATGAAGGTGCTTTTTTGAATGCTATAAACCTAGTACAGCTTCATGAAGTCAACACAGGTATAGCTCTTTGTACTACATAGGGATACAACAGATACTGAAATACCTGAGTGTGAGGCACATCCCCAAATAATTTCTGTCAGATTTTGCCCTTCATTGATAAACATATAACAATACATGCACGTTAAAGTTGGAATACCAGCCTATAAAAACAATGTACCATGTAATATATGAAGTATTCATGGGTTGAGTTGAGACAAACATTCTATTTAAAGATTTTGTAAGCCATAGCCCAAGTTACGTTTTGCTCTGATTAAGGGTGCTTATTTATATGTGCATGAATTGGAGACTGTGCAATATACTGATGAGGTATCGCTGGGAATTAGTGCAGCTTGAAAATGTTGATCTGCTGATCTGCAGTGGCTGACCTGCTGATGTGAAATGGTTGATCCGCTGATCAGCAGTAGTTGATCTGCTGATCTGCAGTGGTTGATCTGCTGATCTGAAGTGGTTGATCTGAAGTGGTTGATCCGCTGATCTGCAGTGGTTGAACTGCAAATCTGAAGTGGTTGATCTGCTGATCTGCAGTGGTTGATCTGCTGATCTGAAAAGGTTGATCTGCTGATCTGCAGTGGTTGATCTGCTGATCTGCAGTGCTTGATCTGCTGATCTGAAAAGGTTGATCTGCTGATCTAAAGTGATTGATCTGCGGATCTGCAGTGGTTGATCTGCTGATCTGCAGAGGTTGATCTGCTGATCTGAAGTGGTTAATCTGCTGATCTGAAGTGGTTGATGCATAATTTCCGTTGACTGTAGGCCTACTCCATGGATGCTGATATGTACATGGACTGACAATCTTCCAGTTGGGTGGCAATCACCCTAAGTAAGGTTGCTCATCTGCAGAGAATGAAACAGGATAATTAATACCAAATGGTTTGTAAACTGTCAAATTCTTAGAAATGATCTGATATCACCTTCAGCTCTAAAAGTACAATCATACTTTGTTTTTTGACAAAGAAATACAGATTCATGGGCAAATATATTCAGGAAGATACAGTAACAGTCATCTGTGAAATTTTCAGTCCCGTACAGTGCCCACTTTTTGAGAAAACAGTGAAAAACGCCCACTGTATTTCTTAAATCTTTTAACCGTTATTTTTTATCTTTAAAAGATCAAAATTGTTTTTGGTAACTGGTTAATTATGGATAAATACAGCATTTCAGGCTCAAAAAAAATTACGCAATGTTTCTACCATCACAATCTTGATACCCTGTATTGTTAAAGGTAAATCTGTGAAGATTTTGCTACCAAAGTATGAAACTACACCTTGACTTCCTTGAAAATATAAAAATCAGCTCAATTCTGACTCTCATTATATATTATTCTCAAATACATGCATGTATTTTTTTCCAGCTGACATGTAATTTTTAGCAAAATTTGTGTGTGGTTTTTGATGTTTTGTGGTACATGTAATAGCAAACGATTCTCCTAAATTCTCTATATTGATTTAAGGAGATTGATTTGCAGCTCTCCTCATATTTATTAAAAATGAAGCCATTAGTAATTTCGACTGTGACATCATAATTTGCATTGCAATTAAGATTGCTACACGATTTAAGATTTATCTTAGTCAGGGTTTTGTGAAATCAACCACTGGTCATTAAAGGGGATGTTCAACACTCAACAAACCTCGCTTTATTTGTCAGAACTATAATCCTTAAATTACTTGATATGAGAAAAAAACAATATTTATCTCACACTGAACACAGAAAGAGAGTCTTTTTGGATGATTTTTCTCTCAACATGCTCAACCCGCAAGCTCCCCAAAATTCAGATTCTCTTAATTTAGTCAATGGGGGCAGCAGACAAATTTGTGTGATTTCGTGACGTCAGATATGGGAGCCTTTTGTTCAAAAGAATTGAAGTGTGAGATAAATACTTTTTTCTCATTTCAAGTAATTTACTAGTTCAAATAAAGCGAGGTTTGTTGAGTGTTGAACATCCTCTTTAACTACACATATATAGATACATATGAAATTGAGGCAATTTGTAATGGTTTGGTATGAGGCATGTCACTTTGCATAATATGCATATCGAGTGTGTGTGTGTACACCTAGAACTGTCAAACTCACCTCTATTCAGTGCAATCTAAGCCATCTTGCAGTCCTTATTCTGGCTTGATTTTGGGATTGTTGACCGTTACAAAATGGAACAGTACCACCAGCAAGAAGAGGGATACACCAAGGATGTTGGCAAATATGGCTAGCTGCACATCGGTAATCATCCTGTAGTACAAAGACAATGTCATCAGAATTAAAAAATGTGCTTTATGAAACCAATAGTGACTAGTGCTGGGCAAAATCAGGTAATTTCAAATCCAGTTACATTATGCGATGACTGTTGCCTAAAATAGAGATGAAACGATGGAGTGCATTCGCTTAGATACCTGTTCACCTTTTTTCAGGTAACGGTCATCGCATAATGTACCGAGAAGACTGGTTCCTGTTCGCTCCATTGTCTCCAGACGTCTACGTACGTAAATCGAGTGTAGGCTGGACTCGTAGAGATAATTCTAAGATAATTCTTTTTTTGTACGTACGGAAATTTTGGCTGAAAATTGCTCGTTTTTGTTGACATCTGAAATAATAATTGAATTTCAGATCTTCTGAATGCCACTTCAAGACATAAGGGAACACCAGGGTACACAGGGTGAGTCATTATGCCACAGATCGCCAATTAACACTTAGGCCTACAGATTAGTACAGTCATTTTAGGGGTGGGAAATCATGTTCTCGTGTTTTTCAAGTTAAACGTCCTGTACTCCTGTAGCCCTATTAATTTATACGACAATGTCAGCATGGTCAGGAGTATAGGGCTACAGTTACTGCAGCTACTCTAAAGTAACAGCCAGCCCAGACCCAGTAATGGTTGTAGGCCTAGTATAGGTACGTGACAATCGTCCATGTAAACTGTGTGTCTGTGGCACCAGCCACTATTCCATGACATGCTTCAGTGCGCATGGTGAGTGTGCTGTTATTGACTCTGCACACATTGCCCTTTCATCATCATCTTAAACCACCAAACTGATGATATAGTAGACAAATTTTTCTTTCAAATGATTTGCATCTCATAATTTTCTGTTACTGGGAAGTTGGGTTTTTCTTTGATGGAAGACGAAGGTCAAACATTACATGGAAATTCTTCCTAAAGGAATGTATGCATTGTCTTAAAACTCTTTTTTCTTGTTAGTATATTTATTAATCAACATTCAGTTCAAATAAGAAACAAATCCATGGACCGAAACCATGTTTTTGACCATGATAATTGTGCAAAGGTTGTGAAAAAATACATTACAAGTGACATAACTGAATATGGTCAATCCAACTACTGGTGAGCTAACCAGTGTTAATTAATCATTAATCAAAATTAATACTCATTATAGGCCTAATTAATAAAGGATATTATCACCTTCTAATTGTACTGGTTCTATGCATTTATATGTTTTTTACCCCATTCAAATACATAAAAAAACAAGGAAGTTACAATAACTTTTACAATGACATTACAGCCTGGTTAAAACAGTCAAAACGGTCACATTCTGTCCCATTTGTATCCATGGTGAACGGTGGACCAATTTCAGTCGTGATTAAAAAATCAATAAATAATGTAACTTTCTTAATATTTGGGCTATGAACTTGGTTCTGGTGTCATTGTAAAGCTAATTTTATGCTCTTTCTAAAAATATAACTGACTAAGAGATGTCTTGTTTTTGAAAATTTTTGTCACATACCTACCTAGTAATACTAGTATTAGTTGCGATGATCGTAACCCTAGGTCTGACATGGGGACAGGGACCTTAGGGTTACGAAGAAGTTCATTCAAACATTGGAGAAAAACTTTTTGGCCAACTCCTGAAGTACGTTTCCACTTAGTTTTCCACTTTCCAAAATCCCAACACAAAATCTGACTACATGGATCTGATTGGTACTTATCAATGAGTCATATAAAACCACTTTGGATATCGAAAGATCATTATATTCAGAAAAAATGACCCAAAACTTACCGAAGGTGTCGAGATTCCCTCCGTTCGCCGTCAATCGGCCATTTTGAATAGTGCGCAGTGTGCCATCTCGACCAAATTACCTCACGCGAAATGCTGTTTTGGCTGTTCCACCTTTCAAACTCAAACTCGCAGCCCTATGGAGGGCTCGTATCACGTGCGCTGTACAGTGCTATACCTGATACACGGCATATCGCATACAGTGTGTGAGCATATCGCATGGAGCTAGCTCCATGGTGTGAGCGTGTCCAACGGCCGCCGCGCGCCGCACATGCTTCGGTGTATTGGGTTAAATACTCACAGGTTATTGAATTGACCAGACCCTTGTCAAAACACCCAATACGTGTGCCGAAACTGACGAATTAAGTTTATTTTCCGCCGCTCTTCTGATATGACAGGTGAAGACAAATGTATATGGCGTGATTTTTTTTCCGACATCTAAATAAAAATATTCTGATCGACCGTCCTTCCAAAGTAGGCCTACCGTAAATCGCAGGCTGATCAGCTTATAAATCTAACTTACATTTCACTCGGTTATTTTGTTCAATTATTGGCCAAGTAGAAACACTCTTTTCATAATTATACTTAATCTAAAAAAAAATATCGTGAAATCCTTCCGAAACCGACCGACGATCGCATTATAAAATCAAAGACGTAAAAACATTGCCCACACCGCAGAGAAATACAGCCTGGTATCCGCGTGCGTAATAGCCACAGTTTCAAAGCAAACGTAGTTAACGTACATTGTGTACGTGCACCAGCGAAAGTCTCAATCAGCGCGCGGTCGGAAGGCCTACCTCAGTTTTTGGATCGCGGCCGGGTTCGTTCCACCGTTACGGACGACGGCTCACGGCCGGCCGGCTCGGTACAGAGTTTCGCCGTGGGCTTGAAATGTATGCGCTCGGTCGGTACCTTTTTGGATCGCGGCCGGGTTCGTTACCGTATACGGACGCCGGACGGTGGCCCACAGCCGGCCGGCTCGGTACAGATTTGTAGTAAGAAATTGTGGTTTTCCGATGGAATATTCCGGTGATATTTTTTAGGAATATATCCTCACTGATCTACCGGGTATGATCATTTTTGGTGTGATATTGATGACCGGATATATTTTTCAGTCCACCGTTAATTCCGACCACTTCGCGATCTGTGATGAGGTGGATGACCTTTTTATTTCTGTTTGATCATGGATCGATTGGGTCGGCGCCGAGTTTGTGACTTGCTAACATTTTGTCTGTTTGTGGGACCATTCATGAAGGAAATCATTTGAAAATCTTAGCAATTTCCTTCAGGTATCAGCAGCAGCTTGACATGGACAAACAATGCGAACTTAAAAAAACATCCTCCATACTGTATGCGATATGCATGTACATGTACACGTACACGGTACATCACAATGCACAGCGCACGTGTTATTCTGGGAACACCCTCCATAGGGCTGCGAGGTTGAGTTTGAAAGGTGGAACAGCCAAAACGGCATTTCACGTGACGTAATTTGGTCGAGATGGCACACTGCGCACTATTCAAAATGGCCGACTGACGGCGAACGGAGGGAATCTCGACACCTTCGGTAAGTTTTGGGTCATTTTTTTCTGCATAAAATAATCTTTCGATATTTTAAGTGGTTTTATATGACTAATTGATAAGTACCGATCAGATCCATGTAGTTAGATTTTGTGTTTGGATTTTGGAAAGTGGAAAACTAAGTGGAAACGTACTTCAGGAGTTGGCCAAAAAGTTTTTCTCCAATGTTTGAATGAACTTCTTCGTAACCCTAAGGTCCCTGTCCCCATGTCAGACCTAGGGTTACGATCATCGCAACTATACTAGTATTAGTTATTATTATTTTTTTGTTAACACTGTTAAGTGTTAGTCAGTACAGTATAAACAGGTAAAAGTGGGAGGCCGACTAACGTTAGGCCCCTAAATAATTTCAGCCTATTTTTAATTTTATTATTTTAGGCCTAAATAGGCCCCCCTATGCCCTACAGTACAGTTTAATATAATTTACATTTTACAGTGGTCTCTATTTCCCCAAATCAATACATGTAGGTGGCCTAACTACAATAGATGGCCTAACTACAGTTTTGCCAAAACATTTTTTCATTGGGGCAATTCAACTGCATAAATCCTGATTAAAGGCCAGTCCGGATACTGGGCAAGCACAGTGTGACAATCGGATTGTGACACGTCGCACACTGTTGTTACATGTTATGTTGCGTCGCATAACCTAGGCCGAATCTGATATTGACTTGCCGCCAATGTGCGTCAAATGTGTCACTTTTACAATGATCTACATGTTAAGTTCCAATTCCAACGCAATCTATGTTCAGTTTTGAAACCAACAAATCATTCTTACTTGGAAAATGAGTGATTTTCGCTGCCAACAAACTGAACCCCGTAACTGCACTTCACACGCACGATCCACGTAGAGTTTGTTTGCTGATTATTATGTGCTCCAGTTAGTAGTAGTCGGGTCAAGGGTCAAACCTTAACCCTGGTTAACAGAAAACTAAACCCGATCGATGCCATAACCGATCTCATCAAAATATAAAATTCAGGTTAATAATGAACATATTTTTGTTATGAAACAAAACAGAAGTATAAATGCTTAAAAGTTATGGACACTTTCATTCATTATTTATATAAAAACTCGTTGGATTTACTGGAAATGCGAAAATGTCTAGATATCTTAAACCATCAATCCGGTTTATAAATGAAAAAGGGCAACGTATTGAATATTCATTATCAAGTAAAGCCAACTGGCGGGTTTAGACCAATCAAAAGCAACATCTTATTAATATTAATAGATAACTGACCAATCACAGGGAATTCGGTCTCTGGGAAACGGAGGACAAAGGGGAAATAGATGGTGGCGGGAGATTGAGACAATTTCTTTGTGAAGGGGGGAAAAAATAGAAAACCCCCACGGCACTACAAGAGCTATTTTTACAACGTAAATATAATTACTACGTATACACACAAAAAGCACGTGGGTAGCGCAGGATGTACACAACACATGCTATTATATCACGCCAAGGTTAGGGGCTTGCCCATGAATGTGCAGGGATTCCCCACTATTTTGACCCATGTGTGCCAAGAAAAGGAATATGCATCAAGTTGTGGATTTAGAACTGGAAATTGTCCTGCTTTTCCAAAAGGATTTATTTCAGTGCGATGTTCGGTTGCGGAGATAAGAAGGGTATTCCAGTGGAGTTTTTGTCGCGAGATTTGTGTGTGGTGAGCCCACACTCGGCGCGCAGTGGAGTCATGTACACGTGTTATTGCTGTGTCTGTCCTGCATGGTCTACATGGAACTAATGTGGATGCGAAATACAGCTTATTCCAGGAGCTTTTCTTCAATTCGGAGGATGGAAAATACTGAAATTATGGTGAGACATTAAACTTTTATATGCTTCTTAAAAAAAAAAAATAGCAGCAACAACAGTTTATGTGATGGGCCTACGTGCGACAGCAATATTGTGGATATAATTTTGGAGTAACTTGAAACAATGGATATCACCAAGCATCCCGTGAGTGTTCTTCAGACAATGCATCATGAGGAATAGAACGTGAAGTGGCTTCTTGGATGAAAAAAATATACCACCATTTATTGGAAATACTATGAAGATATCTCCAGATAACTATCTTCAGCGACATTGATTTGGATATCTTACTATCGGCCTATTATATGAAACAATGGAGTCATAGTCGGATGCTGCTGGTATCAACTCAGGATATGACCAGATGATCTGATGCAGAAAATAACCGTGCAACTACTCTCGTGTGGAAAACAACAAACAAAGCTTATACTGACTGTAGAAATTATTAACAATAACATTAATGTACATGTAACCTAAAAATCGAGAGAACTAAAATAACTGAACCCGTTCAGCTTAGTAACTATAGTTCACAAAATTAATCTAGGCACACTCCGGCGTGTTTGATGACGATCATGGAACAATTCGATAACCTTTGTGATACTTCATCAACATATGTCATAGTATACGGATACCACAAAGATATATTTTGTATCATTGTGAGATAAATTATTTTATAGCACGATACTTTTCAATGCCTTAACGATATGGAAATAAGGACAGCAAGGGTACGTGATTGGCAAGCTCTTTGCAAAGTGAGGCGATAATTATATCGATACAGATGACGACAATTTGGAGACTGGTGGAGTCTATATGGAACAAGCTGTTCATTGTTTGGTCATCAGTGTGTGATCCATCGCATTGGATGCTAGGAATAATTATACTGATAATAGATAATAATATAATGATATTAGACTGCAATGCATATTTTGCATGAGGTTCTCCATAAACCGTTGGACATTACTGATTCGCAGAAACACGTTGTGTGTGTGTGTACATGTGATAAGCCGTTGAGCATTGTGTTCCGTCTACTCCCTTTGTTTACTTCCGGGTGAGCTAGCTACCACTACCAAGGACAAACCAAAAGTGTTCGAAAACTCGACTCACAGAAGACAATTCCTCCGTCACAAAATCAGGTAAGTTTTTTCGCTAATTTTCAAGTTTAATAAATGCCATTTTGTAATAATTTTGTATACTATGAGCGTTGGAATAGTATATAAACGTAATGGTTTCGTCACGCGTGCGTTGATCTATTGTTATCCACTTTCGGCGCCAATTTTTGCACTGGAAATAATTGTAATATTTTGGTCAGGTTTTTCTGTTTCCCCTTTTCCAGCAGTGGTTTTGTTTCTTCTTTGTACAGTTAATATTAGCAATTAACAAATAATATATCTTGTCTTCAATGCGGTTCTTTGTTTTGTCAGATTATTTGAGATTTCTTTGTTTTTGTGTGCTTTGTGTGGGTAAAGGAGGCGTATCCTTTGTTCAGTGATGGTCCATTGTATGATGACTAGACTTTGTAGACACCAGCTTCATGTCGTCTGTAGCCGTTTTTATGTGGTCTGATATTTTTCTTGTTGTGATTTGCAAGGCAGATAAGAATTAACACTGTTTTAAATGCCTAGCTGTTTTCAGATTATCCAAAGTGGAATAATTCCGTATCATTTTTTGGATATTTTTTTTGGACAATGCTCTACTTATTTTTGTTATTGATTTATATGACACGAGATTTGAGACGTATGGTGTCTGGTTCCATTGTCGTCTAGGCGGTGGGCCAAGCTCAGCAGATGTGAATGGCCTGAAACAAAACCAAGCGCAGCAAACACAATAGACCACGATTTGGGCGCCCAACACTTTGTGTTCACTCTTCCTTTGTGCGAATTTTTTTCCAGAAGCGGGCTTCTATTTCAATTCGAAAGCCTTTAATCTGTAAACATTTTGTTCCTTTTCAACCTACATTGCTAATTGTGATGTAGAATATAGTAATTTATGTTGGTAAATAGCGATATTGATATTGAAAGAGTATTGAATTGGAATGGTAGTTGTATTTCTTGACCACACTATTCGGTAAAAGATTAATATTCATTCATCCAAATTTCTTAAGAATTTTTTCCTTTCGTTTTTTTTCCAGGCAATAATAATTGTTTCGCTTGTTAATATTGCTATTTGTATAATGGTTGCGAATTTATCTAATACAATTTTTATTTATAATAATTATTTAATTTTTTGAGGAAATTTAATTTCAGTTGCCCTGCAAACGTTAGGTTCAATAATATTTTCGAATTTCATGTCATCATTGGATGACGCTGATTGGCTTATTAGTCACACTGTAGTCCGTGAGAAACATACAAAGGCCTATATAGGACATTAATACATGACACACATCAGACAAAAATCAGCATCCATTATAGATACAAAGAAATAAAGAAATATCATGTGCAACTGTTGAAGTTATGGGAAATCTAATCAAATGAACAAACAAAGAAAGATTCCAATTTCAAATTGTCTGATTTTTGTTATTGGTATCAGAAATTTGAATTATTGGGGCGCAATTTTATAGCGCTTGCACAGGGCGCCGTTTTCCCTACACCGCTGAATGTACTGGGCTGTAAATGATATTTTAAATCATTTTTACACATTTATTTATTTATTTTTTACTTTTACTTTATTTGTTTTATTTTTTTATTATTTTTTTTTCAAAATAATTATTTAATTATTGTTTTTTAAATGTGTACTTCCATAGATAAATCAAGCACTAATGCACGAAGACGGAAGAATATTCGGAGAATGTGTGTTCAATTTTGAAGTAGGGCTGTAATTTGTTTCTTACTTCTAGCGGCTTGAAGAAGAAGAAGCAATATCTAAATTGTATTAAGATCGCAGGTAATGCGTCCGACATAATTATTTTCACCATGCATATAAATTTTGTTTCTTTGCTAAATAAACATAAAGCAAGCCATGCTCACTTATTTACACTAATAGCTGGGTGAAGGATATGCTTTAAAAACAGGTCATGAAACACAATGTGACCCCAGGGTAATGTGCTCATTAGCCTCCACCAACTCTGAAAATGTCAGAACGTGATGTGATGCATGGTCTAAACGATCAACATGTTGAACTGTCATGATTAATGGTATAATACATGATTGGTAAATGGTACGGAACAGCACTCACACTTTGCCAACATGTACAGTACATATGAAATGATAAACCTGTGAAAATATGAGCTCATTCAGACATCTGAGTCACGAGAAAATGGCGAAAACCAGACTCAATTTTTCTTAGCATGCATAAAGAATGGTTTTGATCTTACTCCGAGAACTGTTTTCATTCTTTGTTTTACTATTTTCTGGATAAATACAGCATTTCAGGCGGAAATATCTTAACAGTATGTTTCTACCATGCAGCACCATCTTCATACACTGAATTCCCTGAAGGTTATTCGTAAATCTGTGAACATTTCTGTTTGGTTTTGTTACTAATCATGTACTGTATCTTTAATGGGTAATATTGCCGCAAATTGATCATCAACCAAAACAATGACAAAGAACATACCAAATACTCCGAGATAGGAGGCCCAGGCAATTTGATTTTCTTGCATGATCTATCTCAAAGGCTAAAACAATAGCATGAGGACAAGAAGATGCAAATAAGAATACACTTAAATGGATAAGAGGATCAGAAAAGGGAGAGCGGTGAGCATGGAAACAGGGAACATGGCTAGGAAACCACAAATTGACGAAAAGAGTGGGAAATACAATGAAGGGAAACAACGGCACGGCGAGGGTATGGCAAGACCAAAGATGGACGAGTGGAGTATGACTGGGCTCAAATTTTCACAGGTTTATTATTTCATGTACATGTTTGATCAGACAAAGTGTGAGTGCTGCTCTGTGACCTTTACCAATCGTGTATTATACCTCATGATGTAGTTGTTTATGAACCGCCCTGATTAGGGTTCTCATTCTCTGTTTCCAAATTAATAATCATAACATTCTTTGATGCATAATACAGTAAACTTTCTAAAACAGCAGTGGTTTTGTATCATTGACAAGCAAGAAAAAGTAATGCCCTGCAGTATTTTCTTTGGTTGACATAATAGTGATTTTTTTTTGGATGAGGAAAACACCAATCCTTCTTGTGTCTCAGACAAGCACGCAAATCTGAAAGGTAGGCTGCCCTAAGTAATGCAGTGAATCCATCATTTTCTTTAATAAATCTCAAGCATTTTTATGCTAAATTTACCGAATAAATTAAAAGTGATTTGCTCCGAAATTTCCATTTTATTAGCGATTGATGTTGCGATTAAAAACACCGGGAGCTCAATAAAACTGTCGATAAACACACCAACTGACTTGAAAGGGCCGTTTACAAATTAAGACAAGTTGCCGAATTATACACATAAAGTGTCAAGTTAATACAAACAATATTGTAAATATTACATTATTTTGTCACACGTACTGTATTTCGAAGATTTCCCTTTAAATTAACATAATATCATTATACGTCCACTCGCGCTGCACTTTGTGAATAATTTCTGGGGAAGGAGATCATTATGAAAGGACCTGTTCTTTCAGAGTCACCTATCTAAACCAGTTCATACTTTACTTTATCTACAGTGCCATTATTTAAATCACCCGACTTTATGACCACCTCTTCCATGCAGTAGCATATTCATGCATCCTTCTTTCATTAGTGCATGCATCTTCACAGACTTGGTTACCATCTTGCTTGGTTCTCAACTCGTTTAGCACCCTCATTGCATCCATTCTCCTTTGTCTGTACTTTAAATCATCAATCTAATAATCAGTCTTCTTTTGTTTCCAAGCATTGTTACATGGTTCCCGTTGAATCATCTTCCCTGATTGTTTTATTTCAATAATGTCTCCCATTGAGCGTGTGTAGTCTACGGTGCTCTAGAGGTGCCATCTGACTTGTTGAGATCATGCAATAATTATCTTGGGATGACGACATCCTAAATTCAAGATGACGACATCCTGAAATAATGTATGATGGGATGACGACATCCTAAATTCAAGATGAAGACATTCTCAGATAATTTATCACGGGATGACGACATCCTAAATTCAACATGTCGACATCCTGCGATAATTTATCACTGGATGACGATATATCTCAGGCAGGATCTCAGCAAGTCGGAGGGCACCTCTAGAGCACCGTAGTATTGAGTTTACCAAGAGGAAAAACTGAAATGTATTATTAAAAAGTAAACCGTCAGACAGATACACACAAAAACAAACAAACAAACAAATAAATAAACAAACGAACAAGTAATCATCATTATTACCACAAGGGAAACTGACTGAATTTAAATTCATTGAAAAGTGTACGGTGTTCAGGGGGTCTGCGGTTCGAATCCCGCTCCAGTCAATTTTTCTTTGTTCACTTTTCAAACGAACAAGTAAACAGACAACGAGGAAAATGGCGTGGTACACCGCGCGTGGGTGGTTCTAAGAAGTGAAACTCTCTTCTGAAAATCGGAATTTCTCCGGGTACTTTCATTCTCGTGAACTTGATAACCGATGGAAACCAAACAAGTAGATGGCTCACAAGCTACGGACAAATCACATAAAAAAAATAACACACCGTCTGTCGTCGTGTCCCCGCGATTCAGAATAATTGTTCCCGAGTATTTTTAGTCAAGAAGCAGAGATCGTGTCCTGTACGATTGCCATTGTCGAGTCATGGATTGTCCTCAGACAAGAAATGACTTCTTCTTTGAAGAACCGTTTACTAAAATTAAACAATTCCTTGCAGCTTATTGCCTTCAAAACCATACAACTGGCTGCTTGTTTTCATCACTTCGAGGTCGGAGTTGGTTGCTAATAATTACAAAAGACGTCACTCACTGCGCTGACATAGTGGACGTATAGGCTCTAATGTGCATAATTACCTTCAACGTGCAGTGGATATCACACTGTATCTCTTTTGTTTGATTTTTTTTGTTTATTGTTTGACCTTTTGGCAACACCTCCATTAGTTTTGTACATGCTTTCCAACTAGGGACATTTCCCAAACCGGGACCGCATTGCTCTTTTTGTCCCCGGCGTTTGAATGCCTCAAACTCACACATAACGCCAAACAACCAACGCAATACCTCAAGAGGGCTTGATGGCTCAGTTGGTAGAGCGCCTGTACGGTATTCAGGAAGTATTCGGTTCGAATTCTGCTTCAGTCAATTTTTATTTGTTCACTTTTCAATAAATTGCAGTTCGTAATAACAAAGATCTGTCAATTTACCAAGTATTTTACTAAGTGGAAGTTTTCAGAATTGGTGGAATTTGACCGAATTTTTGAGTAATTGCATATTACAATTAATGTTGTATTGCAAAAAGAACGCCTGCCTTGCTTTAGAGAGAGGCTGGTTTTCTTCATGTATTTCATGTATGTATTTTGTACATTGTGTAGTTCATTAGTATGAATCCCAAGTCCTGTCGCTGAAGCAATCTGCACAAAATCGGACCGGTGAAGTGCAATACTGCCCTCTATCTAAAATGATAGTTGTACAGACTTGTCAACAGAGGGCGTTTGATTGTGGGCCGTGATTTTTGCACAGTGGATGCTTGGCCGTGTCCAAAATTTCTGGCTGCGACCACGAATAACACAAGTCTATGGGTTACGGCTGCATTCATTGGCTAGTGGCTGCCATAGGTGAGCGTGTAATTTGAAGCCGCAGCCATTGATTTGTGACACGGCCTTTTGTTGTAATGAATTTTATGTTATGAATAGAGGGCGCTATATATCAACATCGTTATTTTTTTAGCGTGTGAACATGTACAAGACACATGGAGTTTGCAAAATAACTTGGCGGTATTTTTGAGCTACAGCTTGCTACTTAACTCGAAAAACAAAGACAAACGAACGAAAAGATTCGATGTCTACGTCCCGAACCCAAGGTTAGTAAGAGTTGGTGCTTACTTCTTACGTTAAATCATAATTCATTAATCTTGTTGCAAAATTTTGCAATACACGTTACTCATCATGTACAATTACAACACATCTGTAGACTGTACTGTTGTCTGTTGAGCGCAATCTTTCAACCTGCGCAATCTTTAACAGTTTTTCCGAAGTGACTTGTTTTTTAAAAGAAAACCTGTGAGGCTGTGTCCAACGTTTTTAACCTAGGCCTAACTGAAGTGAAGGTAGCTACGTGCCGTGGTTGAATAAAAATCCCAAATGAATTCAAAATTACGCACGACCAAGTTAATAAAACAGCGCAGGTGTCAAACTTGGGCTCAACAGAACTACTGCACAGTACTAGTGCTAGTCAGTATTAAGTATATCGTCAGTGTACCTGTTTTCGAGTTCGAGGTATCAATTTTTCGAGGGTTGGCCTAGCTTCTATACGTTTCTGGTACAAGCAAAGCACAGGCCTGTACTGGTCACACAATGAGTTGATTTGTTTTGTGTATTTTGTACACTAGATTTCCACTGACAACAATTACTTGTACACAAACCTATGGAACCGACAGAAGTCATTTTGAGAAAAATGGCTGCCGCTGCATTTGAATTGTATATATACAATGTTATATTGTATACACCTGAGATTGAAGTTCATCTTGACTTGTATCCAAATAAGTTTACTCTTGGAGGATGTAATCTTTTTTCCGTAAATGTGGCTGTCAGTGGAATTCTTCCCCACTCCACTGCAAGCCAAACCACAATGTTAACAATTTACATGTACGTCTGACTGTATGTGAGGTTTTTGTCTTGCTTGAAATCAATACTTTGTTATATACCCTCTAAAAGCAGTATGTACATCGAAGAATACAACTAATACGCTAACTTTAGAGAGTAGTGTAGTACAAGCATGGTTGATCGGAGGAAGCCCTTTCCTCTTCCATGGTATGAGGTTGTCCCGCACTGCAAAGAGGATTGTAAAGTTGGGGTCTATTTTATATCATTATGTACAGCATGTGCAATGGAACATTCACATGTGTGATAAAAACACAGAAGTGTCCCGAACAAGTAATCACCCAGTTGTACAGTTTGTAAATTGTATACTCTTTCAGCTGTAATTGTAACGACAAGACTGATGAATAGGAATGATGCAGGGTTTTCAATTTTCAGACGCCCCTTGGATTCAGAGTGTCCTAGATCCTAGGTTGTGCCCTGTGCAAACGGTGTACTTGATCCTTTGCTGACTTTATGTGTGAAAATGTTCAACTATTCCTGCCTCAATCCACCAACTGACACTAACTACTAGAGTGGCAATACGGGCGATTCACAATCTCATGTGCTTCCAAGAGTTTGCAATGTGTTGGCCAATCACAATGCACAGAATTTGTTGACCAGAAGGAAGGGTCGACCGATTCCGTGCATTGTGATTGGCCAATGTGTTGGGAATGCAAAATTTTGGAAGCGTATGAAGCTGTTGCGAATCGCCCATTGCACATTCAACACTTGAGAAAAACTCACAAACCCCAACACAATTATGGTAAAGAAAGATCATCAAAAATTATATTGATAAATCGAGGGTGAAATTTTCAATTTCTGGTTTGTTAATTCGTTGAGAGTATTTTTACATGGATCGTAGGTTTGCGGTTGTTTAAAATGTTGAAAGGTTTATTTGAGTCTAGCACTTAATTTTACATTGTTGGCTGTGATCATCCAGTAGATGTATATAGCAGGTCATAAATGCCACATGTTACCTCAAAATGATGTATACATATGTACTATTAATCCATGCTAACTGTGGCTGCATGAATTTAGCTCTTGTAGATGTGCATCACTAAACAGCAATTAAATTGAAAAATAAACCATAGACTGTGAGTTAATTAAAAAAACCCAAACTTGTTTCATTAAAACAAATGTATGCATGGCTAACTAGCTATCCCCCTGCACCAGGGCCAGGTGTGTGGAACCTTTGAGTGGAATTTGCATTTCAAATGAGGCAAATCATAGATCATCTGAATCTAATTTGAGCAACAAGTAACTAAGCTGTGCTGCAGTATTCCGTCCATTTGCATTCTGGTATAATCTCTATTTTAAAGGTAGTACCATACTTTTGGTTTTTGTCAAAGAAATTGCAGATCCATGGGACAAAATATCAAGACAGATACAGTAATAGTAGCAGTCAGATATGAAATTGTCAGTCCCGTTATGATGCCCACTTTTTAAGAAAACAGTGAAAAATGCCCACAGTATTTTTAAAGTCTTTTTACTGTTATAGGCCTATTTAATCTTTAAAGGATCAGAATTGTTTGTGGTCATTGGTTTTACTCTTTTCTGAATAGGCCCTAAATACAGCATTTCAGGCAGAAATATTTTAACGATATGTTTCCACCATCACCATCTTTATGCCATGTAAGTTTTAGGTAAATCTGTGAAGGTATACTACCAAAGTATGATACTACTAAGAACGTTTGTGTGAAAATAGATGTGACATGTTGATGTAAATTTGAAGACAAGACAGTCATAAGATATGAAACAAGTAAAACATTATTTTCATTGAAAAGTGAACAAAGAAAAATTGACTGGAGCGGGATTCGAACCGGTGACCTCCTGAATACCATACAGGCGCTCTACCAACTGAGCCATCCAGCCCTCCATTGGGTGGAATTTTTCTTTGTACACTTTTCAATGACTTTAAAAATTCAGTCAGTTTCCCTTGTGGTTATTTGATGATTATACTGTAAAACATTATTTTGTGAGTCTCATGAACATAGAGGGCGCTGTTCAGAAACACCACAAAAGTATTTTACTATACAGTGTGTGCACAGGTGGGTTTGTCCTCATAACAGTGCCTGGATGGATTCACCAGTGCCTTGAAAAATTAATACAATTAATACTTTTAGTTCGTATGATCCTAATTATATTTTGTGAAAATATGCAAACCATAATTTTTTGGTAGGATTAGGCCCTATTGATAGTGTCAGGGATGTGAGTGGCCACACACACAAAATCTGAAAACACCAAGGGATAATAGGCCTTGTGCTTAATTTTTTTTTTCTATCCCACCAGCCTAGAAAATTTTGCTTTGTACTAGCCCACAAGAAGTTTTACTAGTCCTTACTAAATTTAACACCAGATTAATTAATTAGGCCTATTTATCCAAAAAAGAGTAAAACCAGTGACCAAAATTATTTTTAATCTTTTAAAGATCAAAAATAACCGAGAATAGTAAGAACTAATGTGTCCGTTTTTCGTGGTTTTCTCAAAAAGTGGGCACCGTATGGGTCTGAAATTTTCACAGATGACTGTTACTGTATCTGTTTTGATATTTTTTGCCCTTGAATATATGTATTTCTTTGACAAAAACCAAAAGTATGATATTACCTGTAATTGTTTTATGCCAAGTCCCATGGCCACAAGGGTGATATCCTGTCCTCCTCCTCTAAACAAAACTGAAACTTTGTCCTGTCAGACATCTGTTTGTATACTAGGAACTTTTCAAAAGCTTTCACTTTCTTTGCAGTTATGTAAACATAAAATGATATTTTCCCAGGAAACAAAAAGAATATGAGTTTAACTATGCTGCTATCGTATGTGAGTATTGTTATAGATGGTGATTTCCTCAAACTGAGCAAATGGACATCAGAAACAGTATTTAAGGTCATTGATGAACAGAGCAAATAATATTACTTTGGTCGTTTTCTGGTAATTTTGGTTTTCCCAGAGAAACTTCTATTTGATAAGTTGTCAGGCTGAATTACAGGCCTGGAAATTGGTTCTGAAAGAGGTAAGGTCACTTTTCCATTGCAAGAGGCACTTCCATTGGAAAATCATAATGTCTAGATGGAAACATTTGAAGGGGGCACGAAGGCCAAGAACCAGGGCAATGAAGGCCATTGCCTCCTTGGTGTCTGTGAAATTCCAGGCTTGGAATTACACTTTTTGGTTGTTTTCGGTTATTTCAATAAGACTTGATGCTATGCATGGTGGAAGTACCAAAAGAAGGTATAGGTTTGCGCCTTTGCGGTGACACCATGTAATCTCTTCTGTGAGAGTGTGTGGTTCTAAGAAGAACCGGTGGTATTATCTTGACGTTCCGAACAGTGCGCTCTGTTCGTCCTCAGGAGAGTGACTCTCTTGAGGACGAACAGAGCACACTGTTCCGAATGTCAAAATCGATGCAGTAACTTGACCTGTAAAAGTTTGTACTTAATGAGGAGAGTCTATCTTAATTCGATTTCATTTCTGGGAGCATTTCACTTTTCAGCAATATTTCTCAGGATTAGTGCTACATGTACCATCCTCAGGTACATCATCAAACCTCATGTGCACATCTTGTTTCCATTTTTTCCCAAGTTTATATGCTTCTGCGGGAAAAAAAATCAAGAACGGCATATGAATTGCACTTTGTGTGCAGGCAAGCGGAATTGTTCCCTCAATTATTCAGAAATTCATTTTGCTGAAGTGCGTTGCAGCTCTGGACATTTTTGGTTCATTTTGACATTGAAGGACAATTCTCTTAAGTCATTTTGAATATTTCTAAACTGAGTCACACGACTAGTGTCTTCCATATTTATTAGATCTTAGCAGGGACAGTCTTGGCAATTTAGAAATCAGGAAGGTTTTTCATGTGGAGTGGTTTCCGAAGTGGACCGGTGGAGGTTTGGCTATGTACTCTCTACATCATGCAATTAGGCCTACTGTTCTCAAGACTCCTATCAATTGAGATTTGAGAGGGGAGACTTCATATATGAATTGTAATTAGTAGGTGTATGCAGTAGTGTAATGTAGAGGAGAACTCATGATACGCTGGTAACATGTTATCAATACGGGTCTGCCCGGAATTTTTTCAAATTTTAACAGAATTATCCGAATTTTGTCCTCGCAGGCTACTATGTACAAAAGTATTGGAGATTTTCAGAGTTCAGATTTGTTTTGCCCCCTGTCAGTTGTTTTCAGATATTTTCATCATTGGTCAAACTCATTCCTGGCTAATGGAGTTGTCTGTTAGGGGTAGTCGCTGTATTTATGCTAGTAAGATTTGAAGCTGTGGTCCTTAATATGTGCGTTCAGTGGTTTTGTGATACATAGGCCGTTTGCGAAACGGAGTCTCAGGCTCAGGCTCCAGCTCTCACATCCATGCTGAAATTATAGGTTAGTGGTTTTTCATTGAAGCTGAAGCTCTGTTTTCCTTTCAAAAACCAGAAAATCTACTTCTGTACCGCAGCCAAAAACCTCTTTTTTGATACCTGTTATTTTAGAATGGATTCAAGAAAAGGAGCTGGAGCCTGAGCCTCAGTTTCGTAAACGCCCATAGTATGTTCCTTTCTAAAGGTAGACTCCACTGAATCCTGAACACATTATTAATGGAAGTAGAGGTACAGTATACCTTAGTAAAGATTTGATGAAAGGAAACCAGAGCAATTATCCTAACTAGAACAAGGTCATACTAGGGAGAGCACTTGTAGTGTTTTGGCTGTTCAAACAGTGTTTAAGCTAAGCCAATTCAGTTAGACTGTTTCCAGCTGTGGCAAGCTTTTCAAATGTTCAGGCTCATTGTGTGTCCATTCAGAGCTTAAACAGCCAATAGTTCAAGTTGAGTCCATTGTACAATGTGTCTGTAGCACCGGTGAACTGAGTAAATTGGCTGCTATTTATGATTAACTAAATGTTCCAAAATTACTTTTCAGGTCGTAACGGGCCAAGCAAGTGTATGACAGCCATACTGGGTATTATAATAGGCCTACGTGTACATGTACTAATGTACTTGCCATCCATGCTGATGATAAGTTTGTTGAAACATACAAAAAGTCTGACTTTCCCAACGTTTCATGGTTCAGGTCCCCCCTTATAGATCACCCCCCCCCCCCCCCCCCCCCCCGTCCCCCTCCCACACCTGCCCTTGCTTGTCTACCCTCCAAAAAAAATGAGAACTTGTTCATTCTTGAAAATTGTCAATCCTATTATCCCAATTGTGTGATATTTGTCCATGTAGACAGATTTCTTTTAATTAAATGCATCTGGACTGCAATTAACCCTAACCCTCAGACTGCATACCACAGTGTACCATGTTTTTCATGTGACAAGTGTGGTACCTGCATACACCACAGTGCATGGTTTTTGTGGTAATTAATGCAGTTTATGATCCAATCCTCCTGTGTAATGTGGTAATGTGTGGTAAGCAGCTCTTGTCTTGTACTATAAAGGGTTAGGGTTAATTATGGATTATGTACTATGCATGACTTGTACAATGTCTACTTCATGTAGGGCCTCTGTCCCCAAGTTTTAGAATACAAGTTCTGGATTTTTTCTATGCATAGGATTTTGAAATAAGGAGGGATTTTTTAATTGGGTGCCTAATACAAGCTGTAGTGGAGGTTAGTTTTGATTTGAACTAGCAGAGTTGGTGACTCGAGTCCGACTCGGGTCACCATTTTCTGTGACTTGTGACTTGACTTGACTTGGAACAAAATGACTCGAGACTTGACTTGACTTGAGAAAATTCGACTTGAGACTTGACTTGACTTGTGAAAATTTGACTTGATTACCACTCTGTCAACAGGTAAAGTTTCTACTAAGGGCCTGTTTGTTTAATGCACAGGATCACGAATCTTGCGGATCCAGATCCCATTTGAGCGTACCCTGTATAGGACGTGGATCCCCAAATCTGGGATCCTTTGCATTAAGCAAACAGGCCCTAAGTTCTAGATGATAATGTCTGATGTGCATTAGGCCTGTATCTTACATTACAAACTTTGAGAAGGTTTTGAAAACACTTTTCATAGTTACAGTAAATATACAGTTATAGGTGAACTTGTTTCTGTTGTATTGAACAGCAAGGAACTACCAATGCTTAGCAATTATCTCCTATTATTTGTTACATCCTTATCATACTAACAGTCCTCACTAATTCCTAAATGGCCGACAGAGATTGTCAACATAGCAACTGTCAAATTACTGTTCATTAAATTAACAAGCTGCGTTGACAGTATGGTTGTGTGTTTTTCTGGCCGGTGAACGGACCTCTATTTCCTTGACACTGGTAGAATATTGCAAGAAATTAAACACATCCTGAGGATGCTTGGTAGTGCATATTACCCGACCCTGTTGTAATTGCTCAGATTCAGTTGCAGCATTTCCAGTGTGTGATGTGGGGCAGTGTTTGTGGTCTTGAGAAGCAAATCGCAAATTATTGCCATTAATGACAAAATTAATTGACGCTCAAGATGAATATGTACATTACCTCTGCAAACTGGTTAATTTGCTTTTTCCTGTGAATCGGTCTTTTTATTCTCGAAAAGAGAGAAAACAGATAAATCAAACGATAAATTGATGGCAGGTCCAGACTGTACACCAGGCGGAATGGAGAATTTGTATTAAAGGTAATGATACATGATTGGTAAAGGTCATAGAACAGCACTCACACTTCTGATCAAACATTTACATGAAATGATTTAAACCGGTGAAAATTTGATCTCAATCGGACATCTGAGTCTCGAGAAAACAGCGAAAACCCGACTCAAATTCTCTTATAAAATATTAAAAAACGGTTTTGATCTTACCCCAAGATCAAAACTGTTTTCAGTTTTTGTTTGACTAATTTCTGGATAAATAGACCATTTCAGGCGGAAATAGTGAACAGACAGGAATACAAACATACATGTACATGTCACATTCGACATGTTTAATTGAAGTATGTAAAAGAGGCACAACTACTGCCATCAACATAAATTCAGAGTTTAAAGTTATTTTAAACGGATATTTAATCAAATTCAGACACAGAAATTTGTATCAAATTTAAGTGAAAAAAAATGATATCATTACACGCATATATATTAATATACTTGTTTTGTGCTTTATTGTTTAATTTTTTTCTCAAAATAGAATTGTAAATATGTGATTTTTTTCTATGAGAACTCAATCCGATAATGGTAATGAAAAAGATGCAGAGAGGCTGGATCACTCAATAAATCTGTTAATGATTAACCAGCAATGGAGTAGAATCACCCCCACAAAATATAGGATACTTTGCTTGAAAATCCTGTGGGGATACAGGGCAAATTGGACAGCCTAAGCCCCCTGCTGCATCTCGCAAATAAATAAATGATGAAGCAGGCTTTTAAGACCAGTGATTGGATCGTGCAGTCGCATAGTCTCACCGGTGCTTGCCAAAGCAGGTGCCTTTCAGATTTTTCTCCAGCCCCTGATCATGCAGCGATTATTGTCCGAGCGCGTCTCATTTGTCTCGCTCTCTGTGTTTATCTCTGAGTTTGGCCTGCTAGGCTCCCAGTAGGCAGGACCCGCAGTCTGCTCAAGCTCTGGCTCTCCCCCGTCAAATAGTTTTTTTGGGGGGCAGTTTTTGGTCATTTTCAATTCTTTGTTGAATAAATTTGAATTTGAATCAGTTTTGAAATATAAGACCAAGTAGATTTTGTGCACATTTCTATTTGGTTTCATCTACAGCAGTGGTTTCAAATTATTGAGGAGTTTATCTGTGCGACAAATTGCTTAAATTGTAAAGGCAAAGCAGAAAAGTAAAAACGTCTAATTCTCCCCTTTTTTAATCAAACTTAGCAAAATGACCGTAATGATATTTACAAAATAAAGATGAATGCATTATTATCCTTGTGCTTCATATTAATTAATATAAATTAATATGAATTTCTTGCAAATGCCACATAATAAAATTCAAATATTCAGGAATTGATGTTTGAAAAAAAGATTTAAAATGTAAATGGCATTTTCATAATTTCTGCATGAACAATATAGGCCTATATATATGTATAAGGAATACTTGCAATCGGTATTCAGCGCATTTCCAATGAGCCGTTCTGGTATATATATATTTAGACAATTCTCAGTTGTTTGTTCAAACTTTCATTGAATGAAATCTAAAAAGAAGAAAAAAATCCTTAAACAAAAAAAAACTTGGAAAAAAAAAAAAACTTGGAAAAAAAAGGGCGGGCTGGTATAAGAGTTTGTTTAGTATTGCAATTGGTAGGACAGATGGCCGGGCTGCAGCTAGCTGGGTATGAGAGTCTAATCTGCAAGGGTCCATTCTATACTACATACAGGCTTAATTTGCATGAGAATAGAGGGAGCGCTTGGTGAGGCAGATGGGGCTACCCTGAATGGTTAGCTATGGTTGGCTAACACTAAGGCCTTCAATATATACAAGCTGCATCTCTTCGCCCCTTTATAATGATTGATGGACTATTAAGGCATGTTCTGCCCTGGCTCTTGTTCTTTTACCAATACACTGGGTTTTTTTTTCCAGAGACGCATCAGGCTGCAATATGATTGGACGATATCCTTCTGCGTGCCGGCCCTGGAAATTACTCAAACCACTCAATCGTGGAATTTTTTTTTTATTTTGTGGTGCTGGAAGCAGAAGCTGTCTATGCATATTTTTTTTTTATTGACTGTGTCTGTTGTTTGACTTGCTCCCAATAGTTATCATTATGATTTTTTTTTTATGATTTTTTTTTTTATGAATGAATGAGTTTATGAATGGAGTTTTTTTTTCTGTTGGGAGATGAAATAGGCATGAAATATGACAAGGATAAAATAAGGTGGGTACAGTGAATGTGGCTCCCTCCGAAATAATTGCCATGTAATTATAAATTCCATTGAATATCTCAGTCTGCAATTTGATATCAGAGAATTTCAAGAAAGAATAGTATTGAAAATAAGTGAACAGATATAATATGGACATTGTAAAGCTGAAAAAGGCTGGCATTTGTCCATAGCTTGTGACATAATTCAATGAATAGGGGCAGTAATGAAGTAACTAGATACATACATAAACAGCACTTAATATGGATAATTTCTAAATTAATGATGGAATTTATCTGCACTTTTTTCTGATTATTTATAAACAGAGCTAAATTGAACATTTTACTAGCAATGTAAAGCAACAAGTAATAACCAAATTTCTTTTTGTATATTTTAATTTTACACTCTGAAAGATTTGAAGAGTTCAAATTAAAAATGCTTTTATAAGGAGATTATTTAATAATTTTAATTAACTTTCAAGAATAATCAAAAAGAAAAAAAACAGCTTGTTTCTGTGAAAAACAATATTGGTATAAGAGTTGGTTAGATAAATTTGGTTAGATAAATGGGGTATTAGGGAGACACGTTAGCATCTAGAAGTGGACATTATGGAGACATTGGGAATTAGGGAGACTTTTCGATGTCTGCCTATTATACCAGCTACCTTTTAAAGACACATTTTATTGTCCATATTTTAATAGAAGACATAGAATGTTCTCAATATGAACATATGTCAATTTCAAGTTCATTGGTTTGGAGGATGTTTAGAAATAGGTAAAGTAAAGTTTGTGCATGACCCTATGGGAAAGTCTCCCTAAGGTCCCATGATCCTCGGTTAAATAATATTCCACTCCTTGTATTTACGGGTTCTTTGCTAGAAAACAAAGTTTGTGGTCAAGTTTCGATCTTCTTTGTTACCTTCAACATATAAAGACACATATGCAGTAGCATATGTACATGCACAGTATGTGAAATGTGTGGTATTTAGACTAGTGTATATTGCTCAACATGTTGCTGACATCTGTTTTGTAGAAGTATCACACTGAGGTTGTGTGCCTCACATAACCATAAATGTTTAATGCTATCCAAATTGGCCAAATGCCTGCGACTAATGATAACTATTGCCAACATAGAAATGTGATGAAAAGCGAGCCTGTCTATGTGCATGATATGTATAGGGCCGGTGGTGGTTGGTCTTGTTATACTATAAGCATGAAGCTATTATTATGATCCCTCCACACAAGCTGCAAATTCTATTTCAACTTTTTTTGTCTAGGTTTGACAGATTTATTTAGCAGAGTTGGAATGAATACTAGGGTCAGAAGATTGTGTTTCAAAGCCAATTTATGACGGTCGGGTTATAAAACAAGATAGATTTTTATAATTAGACCTGCATATTTGCAAATTTAGGAAGTTTAAATGATTGTAAATGGTTTTGGTTTTTATTTGTTATTTTGTTTACAGTGTGATTATACATACGTTAAAGCTAGGCCAATGTTTCACCAAGATCGTGAAATTAATCTACGTATGGACTTAAATTTTAGAGTTGCAATTATTCTTCTGAGTTTTGTGGCTCTGGAAAAATATGTAACTAAGTGTTAACTCCACGTTAAGACCAGTATACCTAGGCCTTTAACATCATTAACAGCCTGATGAAAACTTCAGGCTATTAGCAGGGCTCGAAATAGTACTAGCCTGGTGTACAATGTCTAGCAAAAACCACTCTGGGCTAGCTAGACTCACTTCCTTGGTTGCCCGGTGGGCTAGTCAAAAAAAATAAGGAGCTACATATTAAGGTATGGATCAAGACATGTAAGAGCTAGTAAAAATCTAAACGGGCTAGTAAAAATTTAAATAAGCTAGCCCGGTTGGTTAGCTAAGAAAAAACGTTAGCATGAGGCCTGATTAGCATACATGTGTATCTGCCTGTACAATGTACAAGTAGTTTGGTACATGTATGTACTATAGTTACATACATATAGTGCATGTATGATTATATGCTGCAACTGCAATGTTACAGTGGATTCATCTTGCAAATCTAAGGAAAGATTGTACACATTATTATGTTGATTGTTGATATCATATACATGTATATCTCAAATCTACCCCAATATTGGGAATTTTCAATGCTACCAAATAATGTGTATCAATCATGAATGTATGCACTGATACATTGTGTTGATGTATATTGCACCATAACATTGACATTGCTTAGTAAATGACCAACAGTTTTTGTAATTTTTATTTTATTTTCCACAAAAGTTTGACTTAAAGTTAAGCCCACTTTTTAACCTAGATTCTCAGTCAACATGACATAAGGAAAAATATTTGATATCTTAACAAACCTTTGCATCATTTCTTGTTATTTTTTTAATTTATCTGGAAAAGTGTGAAACTGTAGAGTGGATAGAGCGATGTTTGTGTGCATACATTAATCTCACTATCCAACTCATAAACCAAAAAACAGCAATTATGAACAAATCCGGTTGCAGTACTTTATGAAATAATAGACATGATTGGAAACACCCCAGAACACCTGACACATGCCCTCATATTTCCCCCACCCCCCTGGTAATTCCACCTTTATCCCCGACCCGTCCTTCTACTGCCTGACGTGTCACTTTTCATGATAATCCCAGCGCTTGGGCCTGGCTGAAACCCAACGCCAGCCAAGCGATACCAAATTTCAGAAACTCATCCCGCTAATGGAACGGACGGAATTCCCAGGCGACTGTGGAGCGGCAGGCATACTGGGTCTGCGGCACACGACCAGCCTTTCAAATGCAAATCAGGCCCATGCGGCAAAAAAAAAAGAAGAAAAAAAACCTCAGGACCAAGGCATGATGTTGTAAAGAAACAAGCTTGTGTTGACAGAATTAAGAGTAGCATCAGAGAGTTGTTAAAGTACGTGACTATGTGGAAGAGCTTGCAGTTTCCTTAACAATAGGATCACAGAGGCGGGTATAATGCCAGCATGCGGCCGGAGTTTTTTTTTTATGAATGGATTGATTTTTTCCCTCCTTTTTTTTTTTCTTCTAGTACAGTACTTTAGACTCCACTCTTATGGAAATATTGAATCAACGGTTCGGTCGGTTGATGGGATATTTGAATATTGCTCAACACTCGCAGATTGCTGGGGAACATAATTGATGCGCTGATATTGCAATTCTTCTAGTATTCTCTTGTGCGTGCAAATATTGTTTTGTGGCTCTTTGACATGACGCTACCATACCCCTATCATAGATGAGAAATTTAAATTTTCATTAAATAATATCACCAAAGTGCTGGACCTTGATAAGAGCTGTCTTATAAATGATGTAGTTTATGCTGTACATATTGTAATGAGGTATTTAATTTGAAATGTGATGACAGATGAAAAGAAGTAAAAAAATATCATATTGCAATATCATATTTCTTTACACATGTAAATATTTAATAAGTAGAAGTGTTTTTTAACAAGTTTCCAGTCCTGGGCTTTAAAAGTCTACTTCATCAGTTATCTTGTAATGTTCAAATATACTTTGCTTTAATTTATGTGTAACGTGAAGAGTAAAACTTAAAGGTAATATCATACTTTGATTTGTGTCAAAGAAATACAGATTCATGGGCAAAAATATCAAGGAAGATATAGTAACAGTCATCTGTGACAATTTCAGTCCCATACGGTGCCCAGTTTGTTTAAAGCAGTGAAAAACCACCACAGTATTTCTTGAATCTTTTCTCTTTTATTTTTAATCTTTAAAAGATCAAAAATAATTTTGGTCACTGGTTTTACTCTTTTTCTTGATAACTGCAGCATTTCAGGCAGAAAAATTTGAACGGTATATTTCTACCATCACCATCTTTATACCCTGAAAGTTACACTTAAATCTGCAAAGATTTCTGTTTTGGTATGCTACCAAAGTACACACTGTGTGTATAATAATCATGTATACTGAAAGGCTTACATGTACATAAAAGATACACATCATTTTGCATTTTGCAAAAATGATTTACATCACACTCTACCTCTGAAGTTGTTGATTAAAAACTAAAATTTAAACTAAATGCAGGTAAAGTTTTTGTGTTGACTTTCATGGGTACTACACAAACTATGGCCTTCATTGCTGTGTACTTGGTTTTGGTATGTGATGGAAGGCACACATTCAAAATTTCAAATGTTCCCATTGACGTGGAATTGTACAAAAGGAACACATCATGTCTGTGGTGTTGGCTCTTTTGAAAAGAAAAAATTGAGTTCTCTTTTGAATTCAACCTCATACTTTCTCATTAGTTCATGTATCATTTACAATCCCCACCTGTTTGTGGTTTATTGCGCATAAATTACTGCCCTGGCTCTTACATCTAGACAAGTTCTGAATGAAAGTCTGTTAAAGCAATTTGGTAAATTATGTACCGGTAATCTCAAATAACCATCTATCATCAGTGGTTTATTTTAGTGACATGAAAGTTTCTGTTTTTGAACCTTTTACTGCCAAGAAATTTAATATCGGGCTTTTATCGTCACAATTGAAAATACTGACATTTGATTAGAATTGAAGCTCATGCAATTAGGCATAATGTATTTTGCATGAGTTTTACTGAACATCTGGCTTTCCTCATGGATCAATATCATAGAACATTATGTAAATGCATGTTTGAAGGTTGAGTCTAAAACTTTAAATGTTTCAAAAATATTACTTTTGGTCGAAAACTTGCTACTTGCTGCTTTCTAAGTTCACTCTGGTACTTATATCAGGCATGCAACTTTTCCTTGAATCAGCTGATTTCCTCTTTTTTAATTTTCACATCACTTTTAAATGCCATTGAAAAATGAAAAACACTGTACAAAATATGGTAAAGATACCACCCTTCTATAGAAAGCTGTCAAGTTAGAGAAAATTAAGGTAATTTTGATACAATTTTAACAACATTGCAGTGTGCTTCAATCCTGTTTATTAACACAAACTTCCTGAGGACGAACAGAGCACACTGTTTGGAACTCAAAAAAAATACCACCGGTTCTTCTCAGAACCACACACTCTCACAAGAGAGATTACATGGTGTCACCACAAACCAACCCTTTTAAACCTTGATTAGTTTTTCAATGCTGAGGCAACCAATTTTGATATCCAGTGGTTTTCAACTTTAAATAATCCTTCATGGAAACAATGATCAAAACAACTGTTTAAAAGTTATTTATATATGTACATGTATATTAAATGAGTTTTTGTTCGTGAAATAGATAATATGCAAATTACGTGTACATGTAGTTTTGTATTTGGAATAACTGGACTTTTCTATATCACATTTAAGTTTTTGTATACAATAAAACATTCGCATATTGAATTATATAAACAAAATAAAGTACAGAACTATAGAGATGTCAAATAAACTAAACACACTTTATTGGCCCAAAGTAAAAACTTCACAGTGCATTTATCATCTAAAGATAAAAAATGAGTGGAAGGAATAAAGGCACATCCTACCAAAAAAAGCTCATAAATGGTTGCTAGGTGACCATATAAAAGCCAACAAGTTGGTTGGTTACTCCTATGCTTTCATGGTCATTTCTTGCACCTGGTGTTTCTGCTTAGCCCAGGGGGCTTATAACAATCATTCTCCCCCATTCAGGTTTTTTGTTGTTGAAATTTTGCTGTTGTATTACTCTGTACTGTGTTGGTTAATCAAGTAGAGCGGGGCTCGTGACGTGTGCAGGCCCTGTATCTAGGGTTCTGGAGTGTGTTGGGTTGGTATTGGTGGGATATGCTTGTAGGAATTGACTCGATATCAATTATACAAAAAAATCAACTGTCAACTGTTAAAAACCACCATTTTGCTTAAAGGTAGTATCATACTTTGGTTTTTGTCAAAGAAGTACAGATTCATGGTCAAACATATCAAGGAAGATACCGTCACACTCACAGTCATCTGTGAAAATTTCAGTCCCATACGGTGCCTTCTTTTTGAGAAAACAGTGAAAAAACGGACACAGTATTTCTTAAGTCTTTTCTCTTTTATTTTTGATCTTTTAAACGATCAAAAAGATTTTTGGTCGTTGTTTTACTAATTTCTGGATAAATACACCATTTCAGGCGGAAACATTTTAAAGGTATGTTTCTACCACCACCATCTTAAATTCATACCCTGTAAGTTGTACGTAAATCTGTGAATATTTCTGTTTTGGTGTCTTACCAGAGTATGACACTACCTTTAAGCAGTGTTTTTGTAGTTCCAAGAGAATTTAGGAAAAAAACCATTATTTGAAAGCATCTGTGGTACTCTCTAAATGCAAATGAGTGAAGAATACCACTTGTTCAAAATCGAGTTGTCATAAAGAGTGATGGTTGTTTTGTTTCACTCTTTTTCACTCTGGACAAGAGTGAAAAATTACTCAAAACGATGCAAATTTCACTCAACTAAGAGTGGAAGACAACTCAAAAAGAGTTGTCCCTTATATGGCTCTTCAAAGAGTGGCTTTTCACAATTTTACATTTAGAGAGTAGTGATTGCAGGGTTATCAGAGCATGTTACTATTTTTTGTTTTATCTGTAATTATGCAATGGGACAGGAACACTTTTTTGTATTTCTTTTGAGTTCAGTTTTATGCTTTACTCACAGTTTTGCTCACAGCATCATATTGAATACATCCAGCATTTTGATGAAGGAATCTAGACACATTTTGTGTGCATGGAATGAAATATGGATATTATCAGCAATCACTTTGGGTTCCAAGTAAAGGTACAGTAACATACCCAAACTTGTTCACAGATTTACGTAGGCCTATAACTTTATAACTTTTACCTTCGCAACTTGTTGTGATTTGTGGTTCACATTAGCCGGATAGTGACTGGGTGTGTGTAATGTATGTAGCTTTATGTTGAACATTAAGCCAAACATCAGTGAGACTCCATAGCTCTTGTAGTAATATGAACCATATTCACATTGCATTCCTTCCTAAAGGTATAATACATGATTGGTAAAGGTCACAGGACAGCACTCATACTTTGTCTGATCAAACATGAACTAATAAACATGAATGAATAAACCTGTGAAAATTTGAGGTCAATCGTACATCCGAATCACGAGAAAATAGCGAAAACCCGACTCAGTCATTCTTATAAAACATGAAAAATGGTTTTGATCTTACCCCGAGATCAAAACTTTTTTCGGTTTTTGTTTTACTAATTTCTGGATAAATACAGCATTTCAGGTAGATATATTTTAACATGTTTAATGGTATGTTTCTACCAGCACCATCCTCATACCTTGACTGAAAGGGGATCACTATTACAACTCAAGTGAGGGTGTCCTTTATGTTTGTTCTAAAAATCGTTCGGACGAACGATCTTTGGAAATGACACTAAATCTTGATTTCCTTGAAAAACCCAGCATCTGATGAACCAAGATTTCCCATGGTGACTGTTTGAACTGTTTACGAACTGTTGAGTCCATTTTCTGTCTCAAACTCAATCATTTTCTTTTGGAGGCCTTGCAAATCCTATACGCTACCTTTAATACCAAGTAGTCTACTGCAATTCCCAGTTACCTGATGCATCTCTAGCATCTTATAGCACTTGTCTACTCAATTCATCTCAACAAACTCCTCCTCAATCTTTGATTGGACAGCAGCAGCAGCTTGCTAATGATATAAAAAAAAAACCAAACTTTTTGCAATCAATTGATGAGTCGATTAACCCCGTCGTGGATTCAATTACCCAGCCTTGACACAGACAATAAGGAGGCTTGGTGGCGGTAGGGCGTCAAAGGCAGTGATGATATTATCCCACACCAGCTATGATATCACACCTGGATCCCGAGGCTCAACAAACAGCAGCCAAACATCCTAGGCACAATTACCGGTACCTCACCGGTATACACACAGTTTGATTGACTGTACAATATTAAAACTACTTCTCTGATGGTTAGAGCTGAGCTACCACCCGTCTTCAAAGTGAAAGAAGCCATCACATGCTTCAGTGATCAGCAGAAAAAATTAGTGTGAGTAATTAGTGAATTTTTCTATTTCGTGATACGATGTGAACTTCTCTTTTGCCCTGTAGCATCGTCAAATTAGATGACTTAATCCTGTGTGGGCAGTGTGTGCGGAGATTGGCAGATTTCTCAAAATTGGATTAAATTTGGAAAGCAATTTTCTCTTGGTTTTTTACACTTCACTTGGCTTCTACGCTACAGATTGTATTGAATTTATTAGAAGCATTTCTAATTTTCTTGGATAGGTACACGTACTTGTAGGGGAGGGGGGTGGGGGGGGGGAGGATTACTGAAGGGGGCTGGGAGACACCTTGTGTCATCCCTGTAAATCTTTTATCTGTAATCATCTAAACCCTGGCACAGCATTGTGAGTGCATTTCTACAGTATACTGCACCTGAGGTGTACGTGTACATCATACTCTCCAAGTAATTATTGTAGATGCATGTATGCCTAATGTAGTTGTATGGATCGAGTATGGTTACATACTCACATTCATACATTGCTGTACATGTATGCATGGGTAATGTGTCATTGTGAATCATATGGGCAGTGCTGTGAGACTCGAGACCAGACTCTAGACCGATTTTGCCAGTCTTGGTCTCGGACTTGGGCTCGGAGGTTCATGACTCGGACTTGGTCTTGGACTCGGGCTCTGTGACTCGATGACTCTGGGCCGAGTCCGGCTCAAGGCCGGCAAATTTCACCTGTTTCGAGTTATGCCAACTTTTATTTCTAATCTTGGTTCTCATTCCATTGTTTAAATCAGTTTTCCAATTTTCATTTTATCAATAAAATTGATCAATAGCACTTGCGATAAAAATAGCACACCAGATCTCAGACAAACATTGCAACCATGCAAACATGTGGTTTGTGTGTGTGTGTATACATGTGCATGCATGAAAAGTTTGTCTGACATCTGGGGATTTTGTACATGCGCGTGCTGGCCAAATCACTCGTGTGACGTCATTAGTGCGGAGCGCTATTTGTGGCAATGGGAGACTTTGGAGAACTGGTCTTCAAGTCAACAGCACACGCGTGCGCAAAACAACGTGCGCGCTCACAATTGCGCAAGCATGGTTTTTAAATTGTAGTCTGTGTGGAGAGAGGGTATAAACCATACCATTCAACCAGTTTCTAACCAATCAGTCTTGAACTGTTTCAATCTAATGCTATGATAAAATAATGAAGTATATATGGTAATTGCATTAACATTATCTACTTATTGATTCAAGCTTAACACCAACAAGTGTTGAGTGATGTACATACATGAATACACACAGTACACACATATTGATTGCTGCAGTCAATGATAAACTACACCAGGAACACACCACTTAACGCCTCAAGATTATCATTGATTGTCTTTATTGATTATCATGTGTAGACTCTTCCTGTATGTCTCTCTTACATACTGTACAGTCTGTTGCTGCGTATGAAGCTCTCAGTCTTAGTCTCAAGTGAAGAGGTTTTATTCAAACTTGTACATTATGCCTCTGTTTAAAGGTAGTACCATACAAGCAACCAAGAAAGTGAGTCTACCTAGCCCAGAGTGGTTTTTACTAGACATTGTATGCCGGGCTAGTACTATTTTGAGCCCTAATACCCCGAAAGTTATACGTAAATCTGTGAAAATTTCTCTTCTTAGTTTGTTACCAATGTTATACATTGCCTTTACATGTAATATCATACTTTGGTTTTTATCAAAGAAATACAGATTCATGGACAAAAATACCAAGACAGATACAGTAACAGTCATCTGTGATGATGTCACTCCCATACGGTACCCACCTTTTGAGAAAACAGTGAAAAACAGCAGCAGGAACTGAAAATTTCACAGATAACTGTTGTTGTATCTTCCTAGAAATGTTTCATTTGTACATGTACAAAGTGTCAGTGCTGTCCTGTGAACTTGTGCTTTAAATGATCAAAATTCAGTATAGTATTTAAGTAAATGACAAAAAATAAGCAAAACCTCATGCATAGAAATTAAAATTTCTAATTGTGATCATAATCAAACGCTGTAAAGAGGGTTTTAGAGAGCTGGCTACTTGTAGCTGTTTCACAAGCGAGGACCCTTGCACTTCATAATTTGATTTCCGCTGGATATATTCTGTTGTGTTTACACTGTGTGCTCAGCAAATATTTAACAACAAAATATATTCTGTCATTCTGATGTCTGGAGATATTTTGTGTCATTTCTTGGCTGTAAGAAGCACTTCTGTAAAAACATAGAGGTTCATATTTTTTTTTTTTTTTTTTTTTTTTTATGAAAGATCGCCAATCACAAGGCCCAAAACAGGCCACTCCAGGTGATGGCTAAAACGAGGAGAAAAGGGAACAAAGAAGAAATCATGGGGTAGAAAGATAACTATTGATGTTGCACTTAAATTGAGACAAATTGTAAGTGGAAGGGAAGCAGGATGCAGGTAGTGAATTCCACAGCAAGGCAGTACGCGGGAAGAAACTGGATGAGTATCCCCGAGTATTTGACTTGGGGACCACCACAGTGTATGAATGTGACTGAACAGAGAAACGTGTGGTGCGACCAAAGGTACGGTTGGGTGGAACAACCAGTGAGAGTCCATTGGAGCACCTACCAAAAAAGTATCTGTAAAAGAGGCTCAAAGAGGCTACAGAACGACGGAGAGATAGGGGTTCCAGAGTTGAAGCCAAGTCATCTCCAACTAGATTTGAAATACGACGTTGAATTTTATCAAGCAGGGACAGACTGCAAGCTGGAGCACCAGCCCAAATATGACAGCAGTACTCCATGACAGGACGTATTGTGGATTTGTACAAATAGAGCAAAGCAGCTGGGGGAAGATATTGCCTTGCACGATACAAGCAGCCTACCCGCTGCGAAGCCCTTTTGGCAATGCTACGAATGTACTTATCCCAGGATAAGTTAGAGGTGAAATCAAGACCTAGCAGCCGGATGTCAGCAAGCTCCTGTATGGTATTTAATTGAACTATTTCATTGAACTATGAGTAAGCTAGATTTGGCGGCATTCTGTAATGAAGGTTGATATAACAGGAAGATTTAAATGGGACAGCGATGATTCTCATTAGGGAATGATGCTTTGGTGCGGAGAAGTCATATCTCTCAAGTATGGATAATCCTTTAATTCAGCTTATTGGATGAGTGAATGGATATCAAAGTACATGTAGGATCAGATATGACAGATGTGTGAGGGGATTAATTGCAAGATTCTTTAAATATGCATGAAAGTACAGGCTTTTATTTTCGGGCTTTTAAGAGCGTCATGTTTAATTGATGGAAAGCATCTGTGGGTATGTTAGTTCAACTGAATTTGTTTAGCTTCTTTGATCTTGATGTTTTTCATGGCGGCTTAATTTTTGATATTCTTTGGGATTTATTTCCAAAAATGGTCTTAAATTTGCATATATTTACATTTTACAATCAAACAATTGAAGACTGTATTAATTTTATTGAGGATGATTAAATAATATAATATGGATTTGTCATGCAGACATATCTACTGATCTGCATAAAAGTAATATTATCATATTTTGGTTTTTTTAATACAGAATCATGGGCGAAAATATCAAGGAACAGTCATCTGTGAAAATTTCAGTCCCATACGGTACCCACTTTTTTAGAAAACAGTGAAAAGCAGCCACAGTGTGTCTTAAATTTTTTCTCTTAAATTTTTGATCTTTAAAAGATCAAAAATAACTTTGGTCGTTGTTTTACTAATTTCTGGATAAATACAACATTTCAGGCAGAAGAATGTTAACGGCATGTTTCTACCATCACCATCTGTATACCTAATGTCAGAGCACGAAATATCCACTATACCGTGGACCGAGTCTAGTGATTTCAGTGTCGGTCTAGTAAAGTGTGTACCGCACTAGTCCGGCTAACTAGTGATTGTTTTCCTTGCGCAAACAAAATGGTTCCTAAATACATGATTTTTGACACAATATTGAATACAATTATAGTTTTTCTATGTATATGAATGCCACAAGTCTAGTGAAAAAAGCTCAGGTCTAGTAAAATGCTTTGCAGTTTAATACTAGACCCGCTGTCCCGTGCCCTTTTTCACAAAATTCAAGCCCTGCCTTGTAAGTTAGTATAGAAGATGTGTGAAGATTTCTTCTTCGGTATGCTACCAAAGTATGATACTACCTTTAACACTGCAGTTTATTCATGAGTACCGGTTCCTGTTCTCCTTGGGCCCTGATAGCATTTTTAGACCGTCTCTTCTCCCTAGGAGCTGCTACATACATGTACATGTATACATACAATGCAGCACATGAGCAGCTCATTGGAGCGCACTACCCTCAGAGGTATTCATTTACTCCAGGGTAACGAGAAGTAATTAGAAACAACTTGTCTTGCTCATGGATACTAGTATCCTGAATCCCTATGGCTGTGTTACAATCCCTCACGGAATTATTCATAAGATGTTTAGTTTGATGCACCGTACAACTTGTCCAGGTGCTCTACCTTATTAAATTGGGATATAGGGAAAAATGGAGGAAACATGGGCACACATTAAACAGCAGAATTAACCACATTTATGTGCTACATTAGTCAGCCAAAGGGGAACAAGCTGTTCGGTATGTTTAAAGGTATAATGATTGTTTGAGGTCACAGAACAGCACTCACACTTTGTCTGATCCAGCATGTATGTACATGAAATAATAAACCTGTGAAAATGTGAGCTCAATCAGACATCTGAGTCACGAGAAAACAATGAAAACCTACTCAATTCTTCTTATGAAACATAAAGAACGGTTTTGATCTTACCCGAGATCAAAACATTTTTCGGTCTTTGTTTGACTAATTTCTGGATAAATACAGCATTTCAGGTGGAAATATTTGAACAGTATGTTTCTACCATCTCCATCTTCATATCCTGACAGTTATAAGTAAATCTGTGAACATTTCTGTTTGGGTATGTTACCAATCCTGTACAGTACTGTTAACATCATGAATAACAATATTTAAAGTTGGGTTGTAAAGTTTGAAGTTAGTTCATTTTGTTCATCAACTTTTGCTGAGACACATGGATCCAATCATGTGTATTATATATGCATGATTGGCACAGCATAGTTTACAATGCTGCTTTTTTTTGGAGACTCCATATACATTGTACATAATACTGTATACTAGTTTAATTTGAACAAAAGAAGACTGGAAAGCATCCACACCCATACCAGCAGATAGAGAAGTAGCTCATTTCCGGAAATGAAATCCAATTTATCTCTGTCCACTTGATGCTTTTGAGCCATGTAGAAACCAGACATATGGTCAATAACATTTGAATGCATTTGCCATTCTTCTTTGAAGTTTGATCGCATGCCTGATTGGATATTCAAGTGTTTATGTTAATTTCTTGGTTTTTGTTATTAAAAACAATATTGGGCTGCATTGTACAAAGTGAGTCACATATTGTACATTATGCATGCTATACCAGTGCATTCTCTAGTTACTAATTCAGATACATGCACACGTACATGTGTTTCTAGATGTGCATGCTGTGCTGAAAAGCAATTAGTTTAAATCCTATGCATAATTCATGTACAAGTACCAGCAACATTTTATTTTGTTAAAGATTTCATTTCCATTTGGATAAATAGTTCCTTCCCGACTCAACTCCACTGGATTTAACCACAGTGCCTACTACTGCTGCAATGTCAACAACATTCAGTAAAGATAAAGGTATCTGATCAGTAGAATTGCTTTGAATACATCCTCACATTTTGCCCCACTGCCTGGCAGAATGCAGCATTTGGGAGCGCGTGCCGGGGACTATAAAATTTTATAGTGGTAGCGTGTGATGTGTGGGAACTGGGTATTGATGTACAGACTGTATGAGGGGTCCCTGCTACTGAGAGAACAATCTCCATAAAGTGCATTAATTCACAGAGTGCGGTTATAAATCTTCTGAAATGTCAACACTTGCCAGGCATATTTGTGGGAATTATTAATGATTACCACTGCAATTCTATTGGTTAGATGAATTATATACTGATTGGAAGAAGAATATTGGCCAATTTGATTGGTTGAAACCAATTTTCATGGCCTATGGGTGAACGGCACTTTATGAGTGTCAAGTCCAGTTTCTTAACCAAAAAAGTCTGTTGGAGGCCAAACACAAACACCATCATCTGATTGGCTGAGCAGATGTAATACTGCATATTATGTTGAACACACCATGGTTTTTCAACAATGTAAATATTGGTCTGTTTACAGAATGTGTTTTAGTTTACATGGACATGATGGAGTATACCAGCATCATTAAGATCTGCACTAAAAGTTTTATGTTAAAAACAACAACAAAAACCAAACACACACTAGAGGTGCATTCCACTCCAGCTAACTGCGCGCTCTGGCGCACAATGTGCGCCACCGTTTTCAAACCAGAACGCGCTGTTCGCCAAACACGAACGCAACGTTCACCTAACAGAGTAGGTGTTTGCTGAAGTTGGCTAACTACATTGAATGAAAGATGGACGCAATATGCAACACAATTTTTGCCATTTGTTGCGTGTGCGTTTCACATCAAAATCTATGCGTAATGCAAATGTCATGAACATGTTCGACTGTTCGTGTATGTTGGCGCAAGCGGAACACAGTCAGTTCTTTAAATGTGAATGAATATTTGAAGCGACAATTCATAGAACTTTGTTTTTAGATGTCAGTTACAGTGCCTGCATGTTTCACACTTGGCTATTATCAATAATACCTCTGGTCCAAACATTCACATAGTACGCGCTCATTTCTTAAGTTACCATATAAAAGGAATTGAGAAGGCATGAAGGAAACTCAGTAATTGGAGAGGTTGGTAATTTTCATCCTGGGAAGAAAATGACGAGAGTCTTGAAGCTGAGTCTGGTGCAGTTTGGATGGCATATCGATGTCCCATTCATTATGTGGGATAATGGAGTCTGTACAATATTACTCCATGTTTGGCATGTGTTGAGACCACACCATACTCCTTCTATCTCTAAAGCAAAGTCAATCTGCTACACATCCCTCAGGGCACCATTTGAGATGACATTACCACATTTTAGGAGCAGAACAAGAGAAGGACTGAGCAATGAGGAAACGAAGAAAAGAGCGAGAGAGGGAGAGAGAGGGAGCGTAGCGAGCAGAAATATAGCTGCTAATACCGCATCTGTGTCTCATCCGGTGGTGAGATATTTCCCCCGCTGGCAACTAACGGAGTGCGACCGCTGTGTGACAGTTTAGATCAATATCAGCAGAATCTACAGATAGTGTCAGTGAGCGCTGACAATCAGAGGGGGGCTCCGTTGCTTATAAAAAATAAAAAAAAGACGACGAAAAAAAAAAACTGACAAAATTGAAATTTTCAGGTTGCAGTACAGCTTTTAGCCTAGGCCGGTGTTTGAAAGCCCTGGGGGACTTTGATTGTGTGTTCAGGTTTTAGCCCTGGTGAGAAAGTAAAAAGCAGAACTGTGAAGAAAAAAAAAAAAGCCCTACGGTGGGATGAAATATTGATGAATGCCTACCTATTGTTGATGTGAGGAAGTTTATGAATAATGCATAACTCGGCTAGTGTTTTGTCGCCGGTAGAGAGGGACCAAGAAAGCCCAGGGGACTAGGGCCCGGACCCCATGCTGGGCTCTCCTACAGTTTTCATATATACAATCTGTCAAGTTTAATTTCGTCCGTCTTTTTTTTAATTTGGAATCAGGTATGAGGATGTTTAAAGAAGCTTGATAAAAAGATAACATCAGTAGGGATTCTCTTTCTTGAGAAACTTACGAGTGCATGTAATCATGTACTCATTGTGTTTTTTGGACAATAGACCTCGTTAGATGGTAACAGGTGTGGGAAATTGTCTCGAAAACTTTTCAACAGATGACATCTTTGAAGATGCTCTCTTGTCTCTCTTCAACCTCGATGCACAAGTTGTTCTTGGGATGGCTGATTCCTAAAGACACCTGGCGTCGTTTTCACGAAGCCCTACGATTGATCGTAACTCGAGTTACGAAGGACAACCCACTGTATCCTATGTAGGACTGCAATGCATCATACGTCCTACGATTGATAGTAAGTTACGATGAGTTTGGTGAAATCGACCCCTGTGTGCTCTATCGCAGCACCTCATATTTTTGTTGTGCATTGTCTGATGGCTTACCAGCTGCTTTTTTGAGCCTGGTAGGGTTTGATGCAATCCTCTGTGGTTTTATGGAATGATGGAATCAAATGGGACAGCAGGATGGTTAATGGATAAAGATGAAAAATTTGCTTTCCAGTCCTGTCAGAAGAAATCATCTTTGCATTTTAGCTGAGTGGTTGAAACATCTCAAAATGCTCAGCATGGTGCTGGTACAATGCATATTTGCCCCCAAACTCGGGTCATTTGTATAAAGAATGTGATGCCCTTTTTTAATTTAAGGTAGTATCATACTTTGGAAGCATAATTATGCCGAAACAGAAATCTTCACAGATTTACCTATAACTTACAGGGTATAAAGATGGTGATGGTAGAAACATACCGTTAAATTGTTCTGCTTGAAATGCTGTATTTATCCAGAGAAGAATGAAACCAATGACCAAAAATAATTTTGATATTTTAATGATAAAAAATAACGGTGAAAAGACTTAAGAATTACTTAATTTATGGTTTTCTTTAAAAAGTGTTCACCGTATGGAACTGAAATTTTCACAGATGACTGTTTCTGTATCTGTCTTGATATTCTTGCCCATGAATCTGTATTTCTTTGACAAAAACCAAAGTATGATACTATGATACAATCTGCAATTTGCAGATTCAGGTGTTTGTTTCATCATCAATTGAAGCTACTTAGTTGTGTTAACAATACTACACTAGTGCGTTATGGCGGGAATGCTTTTTTGTTTTTAGTATGTTTATACGTACTGTTTTTGCGCACTTTGGCTTGTACATGGTAATTACATGTGTTTGAAATTAATAATACCCGGGCTTGCTAAAAATAATAAAGTTCGTTATCCTGATCATACATTTGCTCAAGGAACTGTAATCAGCAATCTGCAAAGAAGATAAATAGATCCTGTGCACTTAAATCCCTTCGAGATCTCTCCAGGTTTCAGCCGAAACAGCCTGAGGGCAAACTTTGACTTGACTCTCCCCGTATCGGAGATGTCCAAACACCCCTAGAACGCTTCAGCCGTCTCCGTGCCTGCTCGGGTAGAAGAACCCAATCTGGTTATGCTGGGACTGGATTTACGATAACCCAGTTTTTGGCTGATTTAGGGGACATTTAACAGCCTCTCCAGGGTGCTAAACTAAGCAGGAAGGGCCCCTAACTTTGCTTCTACCAAAAAAAAAAAAAAAGCCGGGCAGGGATGAAAAAGAGGGGGGAAATTGGCACGGAAGATGCAAAATGAAATTTGTGGTCCCAGTGGACCCCTGTGCTCATGTCGCCTGACTGAGGATAAGTGCACTCGCTGGTAATGGCTGGAGCTGTGTGGGCTTGATGAAGAAGATATTCCAGGGGCATTGGGTAATTGATTCTATAGATGATGATTAACTAATAACCAATAATCAATGTCTCAATAACTTGAAATCAATAAAGCTCAGAGTTAAGGCCAGAATTTCCATTGGGTCAATTTGGAATTTTTTAATTTTAGTATTAGAGACCAAGTTTTGCATTTGATTAAGAATTTCTGTTTGTGTTAAATATTCATTGAAATCTACACTGTGTGCACTAACAAAATCTTCTTTTTTTTAATTCCTTGAGTCAGTTTGATAGAAGAAAGGCTTGGCACTAATAGTATCACTTTTCATTTAAAATGCCCAGATGTCTCATGAATGAGCTATCATTTGTAGGAGTTAGACGCTGTGTAAATGTGACACATTGTCTGAGATTCAGGTGATGTCACCATTTCAGCAGAATTTTGAATGACATTGCTGTGTAAATTCATTCCATGTTTCATTGTGCAACTATACAGCTTGACTCACAGCTTGTAAAGGTAATAGCATAATGCTTTGTTTTTTGTCAAAGAAATGCAGATTCATGGGCAAAAATATCACGACACATACAGACACATACAGTGACAGTCATCTGTGAAAATTTCAGTCCCATACGGTGCCCACATTTTGGAACTTTTTGAAACAATGAAAAATACCCACAATATTTCTTAAAGTCTTTTCATCGTTATGTTGATCTTTAAAAGATCAGAAGTGTTTTTGGTAATTGGTTTTACCCTTTTCTGGATAAAAACAGCATTTCAGGCAGAACAATTTTAACGGTATGTTTCTACCATCACCATCTTTATACCCTGTAAGTTGTAGGTAATTCTGTGAAGATTTCTGTTTCGGTATGATACCAAAGTATGATAGTACCTTTAATCATTGTGATCTGCCTTAGTGCACAACATTTAAATGGATTATGGTTTCTGGCATAATAACCCCACCCAAAAGCATCACTTGTATGTTAGACCCTTATATCCAGTCCAATCATTACTACCAATGACCCAGCTTTGTTTAATTGTTCATGTTTCCACTCAGATGGATCCAAAGTCCCAGAGCTGGCCATGTCTAATAACACTAACAGCCTGAAACATTTTATATTTGAAGAGTTTGCATGTTTGATTTAGCTCTGCCATCTAGTACATCCATCTTCAGCCCCATGCTTCTAACCATGTTTAACAAGTGCTTAATAGTCAAACATTAACTTAATTGACAAGAGTAAATTACTCAATGGTAAATGTAAAACCCTTTTTAGCCAAATTCTCTTGATTATATTGTGTTCATTTATTTGAAGGTCTCATTGTTTAGGCTATTTCTTGTGTCTCCCGATATTTGACCTAGGATTAGGTGAAAAAAACGGCCCAAATTTTTTTGTCACGCATTGCATATATACAGGCGCGTGCAACCAAATCATTTTGAAAGTTTAAAGGGTGTGTAACCTTAGCTAAGGTGACAGAACATGCACTCACACTTCGTCTAATCCAGCATGAACATGGAATAATAAACCTGTGAAAATTTAAGCTCAATTGGACATCCGAGTCCCGAGAAAATAGCGAAAACATGACTCAATTGCTGTTATACATTTTAAATATAAAGAAGGAGTTTTGATTTTGCCAAGATCTAGAAATGTCTTTGGTGTTTAGTTTCACTCTTTCTGGACAAATACACCATTTCAGGCGGCAATATCTTTCTACCAGCACCATCTTCATACCCCAAAAGTTAGGCCTATATGTAAATCTGTGAACATTTCTGTTTTTAGTTTGTTAACAATGTTGTACGTTGCCTTTAAGGTACAATGAGTTGTGGATGCAGTGATTATTGTAATCTTAGGGTCAGGCAGATGAATCAAAGTTTAATCCTTCAGACAAACTAATAGCAGACACCTAGCATAACACTACTAATGGCTTTAATCTCTGTCCCGTGGAAATAGGCTTTGCATCAGTAATTTGCTTCATATAGCTGTCTTGGAGGATAATCTTGTTGAATCTCATTACAAGTCTTAATGCTGAGGTGAATTCATCCTTGAAGAGCTATTTTAATTACCATTTTTGCTTTGTTGCTGCCTGCTAAGAAAAAGCAGTGAAGTTGAGTGCTGTCTGATTTTGAAATTAACCAGTCGCGTGCTGACTTTGTTGCAGTGTCTGCGTCCAAGCAAAGATTTGTATTATTTTGTAAAAAAAAAAGAAGCAATTGCGGTTTTGGTAAAATGGCCAACAAAAAGCCCCTTTTGTATTATTTTTCATTTTATTTTTCCTGAATGAAAGGTCCCCATTTAACAATGACATGTTAATCATAATGAATTAGTTATTTTCACATGGGTAGCCATTTTTCAACTGTTATGTATTCTTAGGCAACCGGTGGTTTTTTGGGACCAATTTCAACTTATCCCAATTTCTTTAGGGAAAATATCAGTAGGGTACCACATGCATGCTGCCATTGCCGATGCAAAATTGTTTGACAGTATTTGTTAGAGAAAGCTTTGTCTAGCCCCCCCCCCCCCCAAACAAAAAGAAGGAAAAAAGAGGAAAAAAGAAAAAAAATGAAATTGAAAAAAAAAAAAAATTCTGGAAAATAATGGATCTTTTCAGTTATAAAGCATCAATTATATTTAAAAAAAAATGTGTTGTGTAGGCTATTATAGTGCATGCTTGTCTACTGCTAAAAAGACAGAGCCCAGAAGAAGGCTCTAGCCCCCTAAAATATTGGGTCCTCTAGCCCCCCCCCCCCCCCCCCCCCAGGTCCTTTCTCAAAGCTCGGCCCCGGCTCGGCTCCGGTTCTAGCTCCAGCTTCGTCTCTCATACAGGTCTTTTCTCAAAGCTCAGCTCTGGCTCGGCTCCGGCTCTAGCTCCGGCTTCGTCTCTGTTTTCATACAATGAAAATATTATATGTTGTGGATTTCCATTGAAGTTGAAGCTTTGTTGTCCTTTTTCAAACCAGAGAATCTACTTCCTACATGTAACTGCAGCCAAAAGCCTCTATTTTGATACCTGTAATTTTGAAATGGATTCACGGACCGAGCCGGAACCGGAGCCGAGCTTTGAGAAAGGCCCATAATAATAATAATGGCTCTTCTAGCCCCCTAAAATATTTGCTCTCGAACTGCGCTTGGTTAGAGACACTTAGAGTTACCACAAAATTGCTCCTGCAAGACAATCGACATCTGAAATATTTCAGAGTCTTACAATGAAGCTTATAACTTATTATATGAATGAAAATGTCAATGGGGCAATTGCTTGCATGCTTGCCAGATTTGGTTTCATTCTTTGATGTCACAGCTGGAGAGGGAGTTAATCTTCATCCTATGATCCAGTAACTTAAACACTGAGATTGCATAAGAGCTGGGATTAGCAAAAGGAGCTTAAGCAAGCAATCAGAGATCATGCAATAAATCTAAGAAGCTATGGAACATATGAGGAGACCTGATGATCTATGAAACACATTACTAGAGAAGAACAATACAATCACATTACTAGCTGAAACAATACCTTTTAAGATGGTCAGATGGGCCTGATGAGAACAAGACATCACCTGACATCACCTGACAGACTCTATATGCATCAGCCATTAGAATAGGAGGCACACAAAAATGACACAATTGTTGTGGCCTAGTTGTAGTACCCAAGTACTCTTGTGGTCATTGTACAGACAGTGGCTTCACCAGACTTTTGAGTCGGGGGGGGGGGGGGGCACAAGAGGGGCACTAGCAATTGTTGGGGGGCACTACAATAATATTATATTTTTTTTCACCAACCCAAATCTAAAATGGGGGGGGGGGCATGTCCCCCTGGCCCCCCTTGGCGATGCCACTGTGTACAGAATGTGGGTTCGAATCCAGCTGCCGGTTAGTGGTGCTTGTGTCCTTGGGCAAGACACTTTGTTACATATTGCTTCTCTTCACTCATGAGTAAATTGGTACCTGTGAGGGTTGAGATGGCTTAAGCTTGTGCTTAATTAGCCTTTGTGTGCCTCACAGGAGGGGGGGGGGGCTGTATGCTTCCCAGGGAGTTGAGATTGTTTCAGGAATGTAATTGTAGCCAAATGACCTGGGATAATAGTAACACTTGTGTATCTGGGGCCAATTTCATAGAACTGCTTAAAAAGCACAAAATTAGCTTTTAAGCATGAAAAGTCTTCCGTGACGTGATCAAACAGGATTACCAACCAAATTATCATGTGATGTTTATTGCTTTTGAATTGTATTTGGCCATTGTTTGCTGATCATAACATTTTGGCTGGTATATTCTGATTTTATTTACCAAGCGTTTTGGTGCTAAGCAAATTTTGGTGCTTAAGCAGCTCTATGAATTTGTTAAAGTTTTGAATCTTTTTACTGACAAATCTTCAACTTTGGTTTTTTGTTTGTTGGAAAAATATTGTATACTGTGTTGTCTTTTGTAATTTCTGCCTGAGAAAAATGTCTGCAGCAAGTATTTTTCTGTTTTCGTAAAAAAAATATGCAAATTTCCCTTGTACAACAAGCTGTGGTCAGTTGCGATAGCATTGTGTGTAAATACTGCTAGCAGACATGACAGCAAATGTAATTAGTGATGAATGGCTCGTAGGTTCCTAACAGTTGATGAAAAATTCTTGCTTTTTTTCCCCCCCTTTTCCCGCAAAATTAATGACTCAATCCATCCGAAGTTTCTGAACTGAAAATATATTAATTTTAGTTTGGGAGAGATTTTTTCTTTGCTAGTAGTGGTATCGGAGATGCAGAGAGGGGGGCTTTGTAACAGGCTTTGAAATCCGTTTCCCCCTGTGGTTATGTACAGTGGCTGAATAGAGCAGTATATTCTTACAGTGAAAATTGCATGGAATATTCATGCCTAGATTGTGTGTAATTGGCAATTTGGATGTTTCCCAACAGTCCAGATGAAGAACGATGCAGGCTTTTTCTTTTTTTGCCCCCGAGCTATTTCTGGCTACTGCTTAATGATGTTCCATTACGGAAAATTAAAAAAAATGAGCGGGATAAACCTAACCCCCCCCCCTTTAAAAAGAAAAAAAAGATCTTGTGTGATATTGGATGTTGTTAGTGTAGGATTGCTGTTAAGGAAATGATATAGGATTTGATTGAAAGTGACTGAGATGAAAAAATATGAGAAAGGATTCTTGTTGCCTGAAAGCTCATTGCTAGACAGAAGTTTTCATTACATTTATCATAATATGATCCTAAAGTGGTCTTCAACAAAAAAGACGAACAGGGCATATATACTCTGTATTTGTAGTTTGTTTATGAATAAGGAATATTTGCTTCTTAAAGGTATAATACATGATTGGTTAAGGTCACAGAAAAGCACTCACACTTTGTCTGATCCAGCATTTATACATGAATGATAGTAAACCTGTGAAAAATTGAGTTCAATCTGAGTCACAAGAAAAAAGCGAAAACCTGACTCAATTTTTCTCATAAAACATAAAGAGTGGTTTGATCTTACCCCGAGATCGAAATTTTTTTTTATATAATTTCTGGATAAATACAGCATTTCAGGCAAAAACATTTCATTGGTATGTTTCTACCATCACCACCATCTTCATACCCTAAAATTGTACGTAAATCTGTGAACATTTACTGAACCTTTTTATCATGTACACACTTTATTTCTCTGTTAAACACGTTTGTTCATCATTTTATCAGATTGTGCATTAATTTTGTTGTCTTGGGTTTTCGAGATTTGTGATTCGTGTTTTAATTGATAACACTTACAAACTTTCCAGGTGTAAAGTGTGGTTTATTAACAAAAATTTGATATCAAACGAAGCAGCGAACAACTAATAACGTATAGCTTTAAAATTAAGGAAACATTTGCAATTAGAAGGAAAGCACATTGGTAATTATCCTTACACTATCCTTAGCATCATCTACTTTTACCCAATGTTTGTGCATGTGTATGCAACTCAGATTTTTTTTTTGGCGGAAGAGTGAGTAATTACTATCTTGCACTTGTTGTAAGCCAATACTCCTCGGATGACAGCCAGGCCTGGGTCTTTCATAAACTGAATTGATTTTTTTTTTCATCTTCATGGTCTGAGGTGGCTAGCATATATAGTGTTGCTGGAAGAAATAGCCCCCTGTCAGGCAAGTACTGTGCATGTCTTTGCATTAATTGTCCGCGGAAATGAAATGCTGCCAGCACTTCTCAGAACCAATTTTGCTGTTTTGGCCGGCTGTTCTGCGGCGCTCCGTGTTAATAGGCTTTGCACGCCGGACAGATTGGATGAGGAAAACCCCCTCGCTACTCTAACCCTCCTCCCAATTTTCTTGTGATTTCATGTATGAGTATTATTCCTGGGCAAGTTTCAGCTGGTTATACACTGCTGATACAAATAAGCGACCTTTGATATGTGGGTCTTGAGTATATACAGAATAATTTCCTCCACTGCAGCATCTCCCTGTCAAAACATCATGCCCACTGCACTCATTGTTAGTTAGAATTATGAAGCAGGAAAAACAGTAATCAATAAACAGCAGAGACGGTCACAAGCTCTGAGCCTCTGACTAGTTTCAACTCCCATTATCAAGTCCTGACACCAAGATGCCAGTGTTCTTCGTTGCGTTTTTTTTTTTTTCCGTAAGGTGGGAATTTTCTATCATTTTGGGTTGCCGCGGTAACCTAGCAGGAGCCATTGTATGCAGAGGACTCCAGTGCCGTTCAATAATGATTAATAGTGGAGAGAGTTGAGTAATTACGTGCTTTTGTCCTCGCATCGCGGGGGAGCGAGAGAGAGAGAGAGCGGGCTGGGGTAATAATTGTGACTGCAGGGATGAGTGCAGGACTGCAGTTCAATTTCCTAAACGGATTATCGACGCGGAGGAAAGTCCTTGATTATGAGGCGAAGATCGTGCCGGCAATGTTTGATTGGCTGGAGGGTAGAGAGCCGCGCGGCAGTAGCAGGCTAGCTAGCCATGCATGCACACAGTGTCATTTAGGTGTTCCAATGTAAAGTTGCAACCAATAATATAATGGGGTGTCTCCATCGCTAGACAGTGATGAATGTCAATATTATTGCCATTACTGCAAGAAGGCATAAGGTATGTTTTCAGGGCTCGGTGGAGCAGAGTTTTGTTCTTCAATCGGGCTTTATCTCTCTAAAAAAATAAGTATTACAGAGAGATATCCACCCCGGATTGCAATTCACAAACATGCATGATTGCATGGTTTAATAATGGGTAAAACCAGCCATTCGGTAATTGTTATACGTGTTGTGCATCTATGCAGTAATATCTAAGTGCCAGTAAAGTTGCCCCAATTCACGGCGTCACTTAGATTTTTTTCATCTAAACTTCTACCTTAATGACTAACCTTGAGACAAATCAATGGGGTTTTGTTGGTTTGATATGCCTTTAAGTAAGGCATTCTTTTTATCAACAAATTACGAGATCAAAGTAAAACGAACAAAGAATTTGTTTTGGGGGTTTTTTTTGTGAGCGGGGTGGAAGTTAGTTTGTTGACATAGAATTAAATTGAAGATCTGGAATGATTATGTTTGTTATCATTGGTTGTTGGCTCATTTCTAATGTGTATGTGTTGCATGTTTATGTGCTGAGTTCGTTCAAGGTTAGTTGTGTGTGGAAATGGCAATACAATCATGGCCTGGCATCTTTCAACGGTCAAAAGAAAAAAGATTGTGTGTTTTTAACGAAGTATAGATAATGCTGGTGCCTGACCTAACCAGAAAAGAGATAGACACACAAATGAAAAACTTTAACTGCCTGAACTTCTGCTCTATATTATATAACATTTTTCATAATGTATTATTTATTCTATGTACAAGATTGGTAAGGATCATATTTTCATCAGATGACAATAATTCAAAAATTGTAAATCATTGTTCTGATATCCTTGCATCATTTTCATGAGTAGATGGCTCAATAGGGTTCCACGCTTGTGACGTCACATTCTTAAGTTCGGACAAACAAGTCGCACGTGGCCCCATTAACTTACACGTAAACGTTGTGATATTTGTGTGAACATCCGGGTAACTATAGCTGTCGAAATACAGAAGGGTGTATTCAAAATTGTAAATCATTGTTCTGATATCCTTGCATCATTTTCATGAGTAGATGGCTCAATAGGGTTCCACGCTTGTGACGTCACATTCTTAAGTTCGGACAAACGAGTCGCAAGTGGCCCCATTAACTTACACGTAAACGTTGTGATATTTGTCCGAACATCCGGGTAACTATAGCTGTCGATATACAAAAGGGTGTATTCTATAAATAGCTTGAGTGCGGAGCCCTATTAAAGCCTAATAACATAACTTTAAACTTTCATCAGTCCATCTAGAGCCCATATTTTTTTTTTTGGGGGGGGGGGGACTAGAAGAGCCCATATTTGGGGGGTTAGACCCTTCTTCTAACACTAGCTCTGCTATGTCTTATTAGGAGTAGAAAAACATGCACCTTAGCTACACAATGCATTGTTAATTTAATTGCTGCGTAATAAATGATAAGAAGATCAATTATTTTCCAGCATTTTGTTGTGGGGGGGGGGGGCTAGTCATAATTTTTTGTTTGGCTCAAGCCCTCCCTCCCTCCCCCTTCTAGAACCGCCTCTGAGTTACATGTAAGCAAATTGTTGCAAATTTGTAAAACAATGCACTTTTCATGTAAGAGATGCAGTGTCAGTTCAGATCCACTTGCTATCAAATTATTTTCACGATTAGAATTTTGTAAAAGCTCCAGCATCTAAAAATAGTAACTTTATTTGCAGAATCTAAAAAAACATAGATCTTCCTTGTATTTGAGTACTGGATTCTCTCTTTGAAATATCTATTTTCTCTCTTTTTGTGGCACGCACTTGGTTTTATCAAACGCTGTTTTGTGAGAGAAATAGGTTCTTTTGTTCGACCAAGGCCCGCGCTTCTATACGGTCACTTGCCAAACTCTTAAGGATGCCTTTTAGTGGGAAATTTGATTTGATCTTTGCTCACAAATTTGTTGACAGAGAGCGCCGTACGTCTTGGCTCATCAAACCCCATACAACAGCAGTCGAGGTCCAGCCCAGCAATGATCTAATGGGTAAGAACTGACATACTGCATGATAAATTAATGTAATTAAATTTGCCTTTGGGGAAATGAGTGAATTAAGGCATACTTTGCTAGTATTTTTTTCCCAGAGGCCAATGGGACAGAGATGGGAAAAAAGGAGGAGGCAAAAAAGCCTGACTTTGTTATCAGAGTAAAATGAGTAATACATTTTGTGGAAAGGTTGTTATAGATTTGTTCACGACATAAAAACCAGGTCAGCTCGTTCCAACACATGTTTACTTTATTCTTAAAATGACTTATTTTTTTTATAACAATATGAAGCCCCTATTCATTAAGGGTAATTATATCATACTTTGGTTTTTACGAAAGAAATGCAGATTCATGGGCAAAAATATCAAGAAAGATACATTTCAAGTCATCTTTGAAATTCAAAGTCCCACATGGTGTCAACTTTTTGAGAATAAAAGTGAACATTTCCATGGTAGGTCTATTTCTTCTACTGTAATTTTTTATCTTTAAAAGATAAAAAATATTTTGAGTCTTCGCATTTACTAATTTCTTGATAACTACAGCATTTCAGGCGGAAACATTTTAACAGTATGTTTCTACCACCACCATCTTCATACCCTGTAAGTTACACGTAAATCTGTGAACATTTCTGTCTTGGTTTCCTACCAAAGTATGATACTACCTTTAAATTTACTGTATCCCCAAAATGTGGCCCAAAATGATCAGAATGATTTTTGTTTGTATTTGGGGTTTATATTAGGAATATTGACTTGTAAATATTGATATTAAAAATTTGTCTACTTAGCTGCAGAACTCTTTAAATTGTGTCTACCGGTAATTTCTTTACAAATATGATCTGTGTCACTTAAATTTATTTGACATGTTTTTTGTTTACAAAATGTTTGCATTTGGCAAATGTCGCTCAGTATTCAGTGGAGTATTCCTTCTATCATCGCGTTTGTTACTTGAATTACCAATAGGAAAGCCATGGAATCAGGTCTTGTGTTATGCCTTAGGGCTTGCTCCTTTAAAGGATTCTGTTGCCAGTGTTTCTGACGGAAGGTAGAGGGTAGGCCTCCTAACTGTTGACAGGATACTTCAAGCATTTTATGAAATATTCTAAATACTGTACTTGGGCACTGGATAAGACTCACTATAGCTAACGGATGTTTTCATCCTGGGGCCAATTTCATAGAGCTGCTTAGCACAAAAAAATTGCTTAGGACAAAAAAATTGCTTAGCACAAAAAATTGCTTAGCACAAAAAATTGCTTAGCACAAAAAATGCTTAGCACAAAAAATTGCTTCTTAGCACAAAAAATTGCTTCTTAGCACAAAAAATTGCTTAGCACAAAAAAATTGCTTAGCCCAATGAAATAAACCACCATTGAAAATTCCATTTGATATTCATAGTTAGCAAACTACAGCCAAAGAACTCAAATTGCTGGGTTTGAATTCAGCCATACTTTGTCACATATTGCTCCTCTTCACCCAGGTGTAAATGGGTACCTGGGAGAGTAGAGATCCCGCGTTGTGGTTTGATTATTAAACCTCTGTGCACCTTTCGGTAGCTGGGATTGTATACTCCCCAGGGAGTTGAGATGGTTTCAGGGCTCTATTTCATATAAGTTAGGAATATTCTTGGACTTAGGAACAATTATTGTTCCTAGTCCAAGATAGAAATATTCCTAACTTTTATGAAATAGATCCCAGATGGCATTCACAGACTGTAATTAATGTGCAGTTTATGGGTGTTTCTGATGCCAAAGATCTCGATCACTGTGGGGCGTTTACGAAACAGAGGCTCAGGCTCAGACTCAGGGTCCAGATCTGTCATCCATACATGTATGATGAAAATACGTTGCAGTTTTTCATTGAAGCGGAAGCTCTGTTTTCCTTTTCAAACCAGAGAATCTACTTCCGAATCGCAGTCAAAAGTCTGTATTTTGATGACGTTATTTTAGAATGGATTCACGACATATGGAGTCCTAGCCTAAGCCTCTGTTTCGTAAACCCCCATGCATTCTACATGTACATTGTACAAGGTGTATAAAACCAATATGTTTGGGTCATGTCATTTTGTATGCATTAAACATGGGTACGTGTCAGTTGTTGAGAATCCGGAACTGATGCACACAACCACTCACCATTGTTGTTTAAAATTGATAGTTTTAGTTTCATAGGGTTATATGCAATCCAAAATGAAAGTGGAAGAATCTGTGTTTGGTAAGGTTGTTAATGTTGTTAAGGTAATATCATACTTTGGTTTTTGTCAAAGAAATGCAGATTAATGAGCCAAACTATCAAGGAAGATCGAGTAACAGTATAAAATGTTCAGTCCCATACGGCACCCACTTTTTGAGAAAACAGTCAAAAATGCCCATGATATTTTCACCATAATTTTTTATCTTAACAAAATTCACTGGTCACTGGTTTTACTCCTTTCTAGATAAATACAGCATTTCAGGCAGAAAAATTGTTAGCGGTATGTTTCTACCATTACCATCTTTATACCCTGTAAGTTATAGGCAAATATGTGAAGATTTCTATTTCGATATATGCTGCCAAAGTATGATAGTACCTTTAAACAAGAAGTGGTTTTGAAAATCATGTAGTGTACTTGTTCACTTGATGGTTTATCTGTGTAAATACGCATACATGTATACAAATGAGACACATGGCAAATTAAACAGTTTTTGCTTTAAATTTAGCAAAGCAAACTTTATTGTGGAATATGGCTTTCCCACCCCACAAGTCACAGAGCCTAATACTTTCACTAAAAGGACACCAGGGTGTTTCTATGCGATTATTTTTCACCCTCAAGTTTAGATTTAGTAAAATTTGGGTTTTCGGTTTGCACGGAAATTGTTATTTCGTATCATGCAATTTAATTTAATATTGGGATTGTTGGGGATTCATAAAAACCATATTATTTCCACCATCATGCCATTTCACAGAGTATGCAATATCTTTTTTTAAACAATACCGTATGTTTCCTAGTTACTTGCTGAAATTTGTACTTGGTATATTCAGCTTGTGTAACCTGTGAAAGTACCTTGAGATTTCATGACAATGGGAGACTTTGGAGAACCGGTTTTCAAGTCAACAGCGCACGCACATGCAATTGTGAGCATGCGCGCGTTGTTTTGCGCATGCGCTGTTGACTAGAAGACCGGTTCTCCAAAGTCTCCCATTACAAGAACAGGAAATCTACATCAAATTATATAGCATATGTGCGGTCATCATACATATAAAGAGTTTAACGCAAAATTTGACTTAGTATATTTGATGACATCCTAATTTGATTCTTGTCTATGTTTGAGTTTTGATTCAGTGATAATTTCCACATGATTTTAAGAAACCTAAAAGTGAAGTGGTTTCATTCGAATTCTCATCTGAGCTTGGAATTCAGATCTCTATCAAATATTGTGATATAGAAGTGCATCTTCATTGTCTCCCGAAAATGTCTTTTTTCTTCAAGATGTATTCTTTGCCGTTTCCTTGCTGTGTATTTATCATCATATCACATAGGGTACTGTCCAGCCATTGGTTCACTGCTACAAATTAAAGATATACCTCATTATTGTTTGATCTTATCATTGTTATCTACTCAGTCCATCCGGTGTATTAGAAATATAAAGCATACAATCCATCTGGGAACTTGGTGTATTGCCGGAGCACATCTTAGACTTACGTTCACCCTGTACATGTTGCATTATGTGTCCAAGACGTCGTAATCCAAGCGCGGAGACTTACAAGCGATGGTTTCTATTCGGTCAGCAGTCGTACTTGTGTGAACATTGATGCCTTGCGTATATTACAACGATGAATCTATAGCAATTTGTTGCAGGCAGGCAGGCAGGCTGGTTGGACTGTTCCACATGTCATTATAGGGAAGATCACTGTGTACCTTTCATTAATTCCATATCTCACAATGACCACTGATGTTAGCATATAATCCTCACTAATTATCTGAATAGCCTCTATATGAAAGCAAACGGTATGAATAATTCAAACTGCCGTATTCATTTCAAATGTCCTGCTTTTGTTTGGCCAGATGATGAATGGCCGCAGTATAAGTACGCCAGTCCAATTAATTATACATGCAGCTGCTAATCAATTATTCATGAATTAATTGTCACCTTTTTGTCTTCCATTTCCCAGCTGGACGGAGTGTGGATGGAACTGGCTTGATTAGTCCAGAAGAGGGGGCTATTGGATGTTCAGTCATCCGAAGGGGAATGTACGATGCATTGTTTTACTACCTTGCCAGGTACGTGGTGGAATGTTTCATTAATTTGTTTGTGGATTTTACTTTCATTTTTGTTCAGGCCTTGAATTTGGTTCTTAAAAGGGCGAGGAAAATATCATTGGAAACTCATGTCTATTGAAACATTTGAAGTGGGCATGCAGGCCAAGAACCAGGGCAACGAAGGTCATGGCCTCCGTGGCCTCCGTTAAATTGTAAATAAGACATTTTAGTATCAGTTTCCTCATGATGTGTCACTTTTTTAATTTGTACAAGTAATAAACAGCTGCAAACTGCTTGTCAGCCCAAAAAATTACCTGAAATTTGTCAAATATTTGGATACGCGCAGCAATGCTGCAACCTGGGAACGGTAAATGGGGGATCACTCAACGGTATTCAGGACGTCGCCGGTTCGAATCCCGCTCAATTTTTCTTTGTAATCTTTTTAATGACTTTAAAATTCAGTCAGTTTCCCTTGTTGTTATTTGATGACTATTTTTACTTTAAGTTACAAACTTTGAATTGATAAAAATGATGTTCGCTGTAATGCATATCAATGCATATATGCTACCTCCTCAGTGATTTGAATGGTACAATGAGCACAGAGCTTATGGCAGACCACAAATATTGAAAAATTAATGGGGTTTCAAGAAGGTTTTTAAATTTTATTTTGATTCTGTTGATTGTGGTGGCATTGAGAACTTTACCTTATTCAGTGTGCGGTTCCCCATGGATATAAAACAACACAAAGGATATTGTCACTAGCTCTACAGCTATTTCTTAGGAAAATCATCAATAAACCACAAGGGACACTGACTGAAATTAAAGTCATTTAAAAAGTGAACAAAGAAAAATTGACTAGAGCGGGATTCGAACCGGCAACCTCCGGAATACCATACAGGCGCTCTACCTCCATATCCTCTTTGAGTGATCCCCCATGTACCGTTCTCAGGATGCAGCATTGCTGCGTGTATCGGTGAAATAATCCTTGGGGTATGGCAGTGTGTGCGTGGTTTCATGGCTTCTGACTGCCAAACAAACAAAGATAATTGACTATTTGGGACACCACCAACGTAGGGCTGGATGGCTCAGTTGGTAGAGTGCCTGTACGGTATTCAGGAGGTCGTCAGTTCGAATCCCGCTTCAGTCAATTGTCTATTTCATAGGATGATAGCTTGTGTGTAACAGACTTGATACTAAGACAGATTTGAGGCTTTGCATCGTGACAATTGGATCAGTAACTTTGCGGAAACACCATGTAAGAATTGTTCGAACTTTCACACTTTCATCTGATTGTGACTAGAGCAGGCTAGTCGAAACGTTCAAACCTTACGAGAAGTGCAAATGGTGTTAAAGTGCGAAAGTATGAACGATTCTTACATGGTGTTTCCGCAAACCGATCCACAGACTTGGTACTATCATACTAATGAACATGATAAAAGAAAATTTAAGCTCAGTGGGACATCTGAGTCACGAAAAAACAGCCAAAACCCCGACTCAATTTTTTCTTATAAAACATTAAGAATGGTTTTTGATCTTACCCTGACAGGCCTGAGATCAGAATAGCTTTTGATATTTGTTTGACTAATTGTTTGGATAAATACACCATTTCAGGTGGAAATATTTGAATGGTATGTTTTTACCAGCAATATCTTCATATCCTGAAATTTATACATCTGTGAACATTTCTGTTGGGGTTTGTTACCAATCCTGCACTGTACCTTTAAGATGATTTTGTGCACAGAGCCTAGGGGCCAGTCTCCTAATTCACAAGGATGATTGATATTGTAATGCATAATTAATATGATAATTGGCTTTTTTATATAAAGTACAGGGCAATCGCCCCCCCCCCCCCCCTTAAGTTTAAAGAATGCCACTCGTCATTTAAATGTAGCTGATACGAATTGCAGAATGTCATACGTGGTGAAATTTATTGTGGGTAAAGATTTCAGAATTTTATCAGAAATATATTTTTTTTATGCATGACAGTCGGAAAAAAGCGGCAATCTAAGCCTAGTAGTGTAAGTTAACAAACATCGTTAATACTAAAAAAAGGGACAATTATTCCAACCCAAAATAACTATGAAAGACTCGTGGTATTTTTAAGTCTGACATTTGATATAGAAAAAGCTCGGAAAGAAATAAAGATCAGAATTTTGTTTGATTTGATGAAGACGGAGCAGCAATTCAGCCGTCTATTGTTCCCTCTGAAAAGACTTTTCATCTAGCCGTCATATGAAGAGGAAGCATCATAGTAGTCAAATCAATAACTTCATGATTTTTCCTGGAGCAATGAAAATAAACCTTGGCAGTCGACGAATTATTCAGCTGCGCCGAGATCAAAACGTGACATGAACCGTCGTATTATGTTCCAGTCGAAACAAATTGTAATCAGTGGTGAAATTGATGAACTACATTTGCTTACAAGCTGCGTCATGTATGTATGTAGCTTCCCCGGAATGAAACAACAGCACACTCTATTTTCCTCAATAGCCTTGAATATTTAGCAGTATACTGATCAGATATATCGTCACCAACACCACAAAGTAGCACGCAACTTTAAAAAAAATGTATTTATATTTTGAGATAGCAGTTTGAAATTCACGACTTTTTAAAACCGGCTTATTTCAAATAAAATTGAGATATTGTGGGAGTTTTCAAATGGTAAATTTATTGGTCTAGCATCCACATTTTGGGGAGAAATCTGCTATTGTCTGTAAGTTTCTAATAACTAATCAGCACATCAGTTTGATAAACAATGAATCTTAATTTAGAAATTTAAATAAAAATTAAGTTTGTCAGTTCATAAAATCCATTTTATGAATGATATTAAGAAATGACAAACTTATTTTTCATTCAATGATCATAAATTTGATTAAGAATTAAACAAACTTACAATAATGATGTTAAAAACCAACTCATGGACAACCAGTTTAACAAACTTCTACCCCAAATTTGAATGTTAGACCAATAAATTAACCGTTTGAAAACTTCCACATTGTTATGCGCAATTTGGGTGAACGTCCATGTTGAAAAAAAAAAGGCCCCTATTTTGCCGATTTGTAAAAACGCAGACGAAATTATAAGTTGTCACACTTGGCTCATACTTGACTTGAGCAACAGAAGCAGATTTTCCCCCACAGGCAAGGACAGTGCTGTTATTCTTGCCATCCTATCTCCTTTTTTTTTCCCATAACCAATTTCCCATGGATGCCATATGGTTATTGCTATGGTAACAGATGTAAAATCATCCTGCAATTGGGATCCTGTTTTATAGCTGTTGGTATCATATATATGCATATATATATATTGTAGCACAGAAGACAGAATTACCATGGGAGTTTTGGTTGAGTGGTTTCAATTATTTTCTCAGTGGACTCCTAGTTTCCATTTTATGAGGGTACCATCACAACTCTTAAGCGCATATTTTTTTTTTTCCTAACATATGGATCAATTCTTTCTACAAAGTTGTTGTTCTGCCCCTTTGCTGATTTCCATAACAAAAGGTCCTTCCAATTAAATTCAGAATGCAAGGCTAGTAGTGGGACGTAAAGTGCACCGACTGATGGCCGTGATTAATTATGCATGATATTCTGTGTGTCTGTGGATGCTTGTGTTAGGGGGGGGGGATTTCCTCCACACAGCGAAGCCATAAAATTGTCTGAATGACTATTACATTTTATAATCACCGTGTTCACTGACGCCAAATGCAAATTTTCTAATTTGCTGTACATGTCTCATTTCAGTGGAGTATTCTATTAAAAAAAAAACTACATACATTGTCTTTCATTTTTAATACAATCTGAAAAATCTTAATTTCAAATGTAGGGATTATTATTCATTTGTTTGGTGCTTGGAGTTAGGAGGGCCTGACTTTCCAACATGTTCACCTAATCGGAGACTTTGGAGAGGTTGGCGGCAGCAGACTGAAATCTCTCTTTTGCTAGCTCTGAGCATACGCGTGTAATTGTGAGCATGCATGCATTGTTGTGCACTTGTGCTATCAAGTTGAAGACCCAGCTCCAAAATCTCTGATTGGGCCTGATATTTCAATCTTTGCAGGATCTTTCTCAAAGGCTTAAAGATCCTGCTACTAGGTTGGAAAGTCAGGCCCTCCTAACTCCAAGCATTTGATATATTCCAGGTCATTATCTTGGTTGATGAGCAGTTTGCAGCAGTTTATTACTTGTTTCAATTATTTTGTTTGGTTAGAAATTATAAATGTGGTTCAAATTGTTGCTTGAAAACTTTGCCCGATTTGGTTTGAAATGTGAACTTTTTAGAAATGCATGTAACGTCTGTTGGAAAGACAAAACCTGTATCAAAAAAATGACCAGAATACGTCATTATCAATTGTAATGTTGATAATTAGATGAATGCTAATTATGCGTGAAAAGCTTGATGAATTGCACCAAATTGTCTGGTTAAAATCATTTGTTTGTTGTTGAAAAAACCTGATGTGATCATTCAATGTAGCTCATGATACTGGGGTTTATTGATATTTACATTTTTTTAATCACAATGAACATTAGTCAGATACATTTGAATTAAACACAAATGTCCTTCATTAATCAGTTGAAATACATTTTAACCAAGCCTTTACAATTTAAGGTACAGTACAATACAGGATTTGCATACCCAAACAGAAATGATCACAGATTTAGATATCTTTCATGGTAAGAAGATGGTGATGGTAGAAACATACAGTTAAAATATTTCCGTCTGAAATGGCGTATTTATCCAGAAATAAGGGGTTTTTTTTAAAGACCGAAAACAGTTTTGATCTTGGGGTAAGATCAAAACCATTCTTTATGTTTTATAAGAAAATTAAATTGAGTTGAGTTTTCGCTATTTTCTCGTGATGTCCGATTGAGCTCAAATGTTCACAGGTTTATTATATCATGCACATGTTTGATAAGACAAAGTGGGAGTGTTGGTCTGTGACCTTTACCAATCAGGTATTATACCTTTAATGGATTACTGAGAATGTTCAATTAGGTCAACTAAGTTGACTTGTGCATTTACCATACTGAGCTAAATACACATAGATTCTCATGGTTTTACTATAATGCAAATGTACACACTGTGCATCTGGAATTGTACTCTATACGCATGCATTGTAGACCTGTAGAGATGAAGTGCGACACCTATCGTCTTGCGCGTATGCGTGTATTGTACGTTCTTCATAGCCCGGCTGTTCGTGATGCAGTACCCACCCATCAATAAATCATTAGGGTTGTTTGATTGTCAACTGCTCTATGTGTGCTGCCTCCGGTTTGCCAGATCGCTCACGCGACGCGTTCAGATGACAAACTCAATGTGTTACACTCCATGATTGTCTTGCGCATACCATTAACACGATAAGTGATTCGCATACAGATTGCTTAGGCAAGTGTCTGTGTACAGTACACGCTTCCCGCTCTTGTTTAATTTCTTGATTAATAATCTCTTAGTCACATAAAAACCTTTTTGTTGTTTTAAATACTATACTTTGAGCATTTTGGCATCATTAGTACATGTACTTAGATTCACGGGACTTGATTTATTTGGGGAATTCTGGTTGATATCGTTTTCTGAAAATGTCTGTTTGATGCAATTGGCTCTAAATGGCTAAGATGAAAATAAAGAATGAATTTTTGGACACAAAGTGTTATTTCTTGCCATTCATGCATGTAACATACTAAATGTTAGCGACATAAATCAATGTACACGTACATAAATCAAGCATTTGTATCTATCTGGCTGTACTGTGTCCCCCAAAAAATGCAACACTTTGTGTTTCGAGAACTATTATATGAGAATAAACTGTTTATCACTTCAAGATTCAGATATATGTAATGCAGCTATGTCTTGGCTATCACCATGTAGAATTTGAACCAAATTGATCTGAAATTTTGATCTTTTTTTCATACACATTATGTGTGTATTGACCACTATGCGTGTTATCCTTGCAAATTTGTTTTTAAGGAGTACTCTTTCCCTGGTTGTGACAGCATAATCCTTATTTTTTCTGCTAAAGTTACTTTTTACTGAACTCTACAACACCCTTCATATTCGCAAGTCTTCCAATTTTCTTCTTGGTATTGAAGAAGTCAATTGCATGTATGGTGTACTTTGGGTCATGGGATGCTCAAGGCTGTCTGCATTTGCATATCACATTATGACATCTGCAATCAAGATGGTACTAGCTCAGTAGCACTTGATAACCAGCAGAATAATGGTTTGCGTGTCAAGGGCAGACATCATTGAACATTTCAGAATCAGTGCCACTGTATGTCTGTATCAATGCCAAATCCTTACCCCAAGGCTGACCACATACTAGCCTGTCCATCAACTTTTAAATTTGGATATTTATGACCCGAAATGTCCGTCAACAGTAAATTTGTATTTGTCATATGCAATATGAGGGCGTCAGGTTGGCGTAGCGGTTCTTTCCTCGCCTTTCACCTCTGCGGACCGGGTTCAAGTCTGGCTCGGTCCACAAGTGGATTGGGTTTTCAGTCCCTACCTGATTCTGTTGGTTTTACCCAGAATATTACTCTGGGGTTTTCCTCCCACCTCTAAAACTGTATCTTCTTCTCATCATCTTTCCATAAAAAGGTTTCATCAGGCTTTCAAGCTACAGTGCCTAGGGCGCTTTTGAGGAATTCTTGGTGTCATTACCAGAAATAAATAATAATAATATCATATTGGTCTACAAATAGACGTTCATTTAATGAAATGAAATGAACAGCTTCCAGTGGTTGGAGTATCAATATAATTGCCTGCATTTTACAAGTGTTGTATTCAAGTACATTTTGCCGAGTTCAAGTACATTTCCATTAGTACAAGTATGAGGACTGGAACTTTCCCCCCAAGCGCTGCTAGTAAAGTTCAAACCATACTTCTCTTAAATGTCATGATGATTAAGAATGCAGAGTGTTATATAATATTTATGAAACACAACCCGAAGGTATTTGCCAAGAAAACTCAGAATGGAAGCATGAATGTACATGTAGTTATCGAGAATTAACATAATGTTAGTATTATACATGTATATATGCATACAGGGTGTCCCAGAATAAATATATTTTAGCACCTTTTTTGCTACATGGTATACAAGTTTTTGAATACATCAAATTGAGGAAAATGCCCCTGAAAATCTTACAAACAGCACGATCTTTTGTTTTGATCATGTAGGAACAAACTTTCAACAACTACCAGTACCGGTATTAAAAAGCCATCCATCAACCATTTCTATAAATCTGTTCAGACATGTTTGTGCACCAAGTAATCCTATGCAGCTTGTAGGTTGCATGAATGATTATGCTTGATCAGGGATGTTTGGGTCCATGGTTTGTTTTGATTTAGATAGAATAGGGCCACTGATTTTCCGCAAAAACGGAAAACAGAATCTGCCTTTTGAAAGTTGAAACGGAATTCCATTTTCGAAACAGAACTAAGTGAATTGACCAATTTAATTCACAAAATGCATCATTTATTTGAACTGATTGCTATACATTTCCTATAGGCTAACTGAATCATGGTTTGATCTCGCAATATAGACTGCCATTTTGAGTGACAAAACACAGTCTGACAATTTAGTCTTCAATGTTCAAAAGTTACAACACTTTTCCAGTGCATGCCCACAGTCAGTACAGTATAGGATTTACTTCATGTTATACAACTTTTTGGAACTGAATAGCACGAAACAGATTTGTTCAGTCTGAAACCAAATTATTTTTCAGCCTTAAACGGAATCCAAGGATTTGGGAGATGGAATTTGCACTTTTCTGAAACGGAAAATCATCAGTGGCCCTAAAAGAACAAATTGCTATACTTTTGAATGTTACTGTCTCTGTATTCACCCACTGTATAAAGGAAGGGACACCTCCGCATATGCAACATGCGATAAGACACATGCGCTGTACAACCCCTGGATCTCTGTGGGATTGTCTCTATAAACACAATGCTTTGTAAGCCCCTTGCATACAGTATACCAGGTTTATGCAGGTGGTGATGCACCCATGCATGTAGGTAGGAAGTAAGTCGTCCTTTATAGTTTCAGTTCCAGTTTTGTTTAGGATGAATATTCTTGTTACATATTCCAATGAAAATGCAACACTACATGAACCACTTAGGTAGAGAACACTGGTAACATACCCAAACAGGAATCTTCACAGATTTACGTATAACTTTCAGGGTATTAAGATGGTGCTGATAGAAACATACCGTTAAAATGTTTTTGCCTTAAATGGTGTTTTTATCCAGAAATTAGTCAAACAAAGACCTAAAACAGTTTTGATCTCGGGGTAAGATAAAAAACATTCTTTATGTTTCATAAGAAAAATTGAGTTGGGTTTTCGCTATTTTCTCGTGACTCAGATGTCCGATTGAGTTCACAGGTTTATTATTTCATGTACATGCTGGATAAGACAAAGTGTGAGTGCTGTACTGTGACCTTCACCAATCGTGTTATGCTACGTGAAACATGATAGTATTTTAAAGACATATTCTTACCAAAATGCATTCTACGTGAACCACTTTACCCAAAGACGGTTAGTTACCAACAAAAATAAAGTAATATGTGTTTAAATCAGTTTAAATGGCAACTATACCGGTATCCTAGAAATAAATGAAATCGAATAGGGCTCCGCGCTCATCGCTCAAGCTATTTATAGAATACGCACTTTATTATCGACAGCTATAGTTACCAGGATGTTCGGACAAATATCACAACGTTTACGTGTAAGTTAATGGGGCCACGTGCGACTTGTCTGTCCGACCTTGTCCTGAATGTGATGTCATGAGCGCGGAGCCCTATTGAAAAATGAAATAGTCCTTGACCAAGGCTACAGGTACTTCATAAAAAAAAATGAACTAGCATTTGGACCAGCCATTGATATAAGTGGTTGTTATTTATGACTTGTATACTGTAGTTGAGTATAGTGGGACCGTGGTCAATCCGAGCTGGGGCTGTACAATGATTTCTTGAGATGAGATTGTGTCCTTAGCTTCCTAAATTTGTTTAGATGATGACATCAGTGACAAAAAGCAGATGCGTGAGTAAGGTAAATGCCACGGAGATGAGTAATACAGGACTCTATTACAATAGGTGCAATATAGGATTACACCAGCAACTGTTTCTATAAATCTCCTAGTTAGACCTAGTCTGTGTGGGGTCATTTCTTAATTACAGTTTTTCTGATTAAAGGTACTATCATACCTTGGTTTTTGTCAAAGAAATGCAGATTCGTGGGCAAAATATCAAGACAGATACAGTAACAGTCATCTGTGAAAATGTCAGTCCCATACGGTGCCCACTTTTTGAGAAAACAGTGAAAAAAGGCCACAGTATTTCTTTTTTTCGCTTTTATTTTTGATCTTTTAAAGGATCAAAACAATTTTCGGTCGTTGTTTTACTCTTTTCTGGATAAATACAACATTTCAGGCAGAAAAATTGTAACGGTATGTTTCTACCACCATCTTCATACCATGTAAGTTATACGTAAATCTGTGAAAATTTCTGTTTTGGTTTCTTACCAATGTATGATAGTACCTTTAATCACAGTTTTTCTGATTAATATCTTAGTCATTTTGGTCAAAGCAGCACGTAGTGTGAACCTACTTTCATCTCTCCCCTTCTTTCTCTCCCATTTTTACCACAGCATACTTTATTGATTACTAAGCTGATTAAATATTTACTCCAACGGTCGTTTATCATTATAATGCATCAGGTATCCCTATGACGATGGATGAGCAGAACCCTGGATAAAGAGGTCATGTGACCTGTCCACTCATCTCCAGAATCAGATACGATACTCATCATCCGTCATCCTTGGCATCTTAAGGAGTAGTAGGAGAGATGGAGTTATACAACGAGAGCGACTGTCCGTACACATACGAGAAAGTAGGTCACCCTCTAATTATTAACTTCCTCTGACCATGTGGTCATTTGCTAAATATGATGCATGATAAAAGTGAAAATGACTTGTTAAGTACGCCATTGTCCCCTAATGATTTGTATGAGAATGTTTGCCCAAGCTGTTACCAGGGCGCGAGGGTTCGACGGCGGTACAGGAGCCTAAGGGAGTCTGACAGAGAGATCGGGAATATTCAGTGGAATGGACGGTCTTCCTATGATGTAGCCTTCCTGTCTCTCATTACAAGGTGTAAATGGACCTTTCAGGTTCTCAATCGTATGGCAAATATTGACGCACAATGAGAGGTCTGTACATGTAGAGGAGGCTCCTGCCTGGATGCAAGGTAGAGCAGTTATATAGTGGAGGAAGACATGTTATGGAATGAGCATTGGGTTGCAGTTCTGAGTAATTAAAAAGTGTTCCTGACCTAGAGCGTTTACGAAACGGAGGCATAGGCTCAGGCTCAGGCTCAGGCTCAGGCTCAGGCTCAGGCTCAGGCTCAGGCTCAGGCTCAGACTCAGGCTCAGGCTCAGGCATCTAGGCTCATGATTTCTAACATCCAATTTGAAGTGATACATGTAGGTATAAAAATTAGAGGTTTTGGGGTACGGTTTAGAAGTACATACTCTGTTTCCTACAAGAAAACAGAACTTCAACCTCAGGGATAATTCACAACCTGTATTTTCAGCTTTTAGATGACGGAGCCAAAGCCCAAGCCAAAGCCCAAGCCTAATCCATCACTTTGTAAAGGGCCTTAGTGTTCCACATAGCTCATTTAGACTAGTCTCGGCTCACAACGTTGTTATTACCAGAACGTACGAACCGATTCCCATCACTAACCCACACGTACGTACATGTACGTAAAGACCTCTCTATAACATAGTCTTGGGAATCCTTTAAAAGGCTGTGAAATGTGTACGCACCTCGTTACGTAGTATGCTATACGTCGTCTCCATGACACACTGTTGAATATGTATGATTACCTGCACTGGCCTGCATGCACGTACATGTATGTGTATGTTAATAGGCTGTGCCTGACTTCGAAAGTTACGTTTGCGCAGTGTGTTAGTGTGTTCCCCCCGCTTTTGGGGGGAGATTTTACAGGATTCCCAAGATGTTGTTAGTGACAGGTACGTGAGCGCGGATCACCTGTATGGACATACGTGTACGTGTGTGCCGGTCAGTGCGGTTTGAGTATCCACACCAATAACGTCGTGAACCAAGATGAATCTAGACAGGTGTTATTAGTGTCCAAAGCCCAGTGTCTGAGGAGACCTGACAGAAGGCATTTAATGGGGATGTATTGATAGAGTGAAGCTTGAGATTCACAACTGACTCTCCAAATTACTCTGATCTGGTTGTGCATTTACACAACTAATGGAAGATGCTGACATACTTCATTGCATAGCGTTATGAGTGCGTAATATTACTTTTCGGTTTGATAACTAGTTCCTAAATTGAAATCCAATTATTTACCATTAGCCTAATATGCCAAGTGCTGATTAAATAACTTGCGGCCTTCCCTATCCATTTTATCAATGATAAATTTCTACACTGCAATCAAACGAATAAGAAATCGTACACACATATCGGGTTTCTTGGGAAAAGGTAAATAATGTTTAAGTACCCGGTAGAATAGTGATTGGTCACAATTTTTTTCTATAAGAGAAGATTTGATTCAGCCTTAGTTTTAAAATAGTCTCAAACTCAAACTAACCAGTGAAAATTGGAAAGTGAACATAGGGAGCGGGATTCAAACCGGCGACCTCCTGAATACCGTACAAGCACTCTACCAACTGAGCCATCCAGCCGTGATTCCAATAGTCAATTATCTTTGTTCGTTTGGCAGTCAGAAGCCATAAAATCACTAAAAAAAATAATGATTAATTGGCAGAAGTCCTTGGTTACACAGTTTCTTGTCTAGCACTCGGGTAACTTAACTGTGCACACGCAGAAGAATTACCGAGCTATCAATACTAGGCTCATGAGGGTACCCGACTCGCACTGTCCACACTGGACTTTTCATCTCATGAAAAGTGTCTTGGGAATTCTTCCTGGGCAGAAGTTGGCTGGTAGTATTGCCCGCGTGGGTCGGGAAAAGTAACTGAGAGGAAGACTTCCTGAGACGTGCGCACTGGACTTAAAATGGGTAAAGTACCAAGCGTCTCGGTAACTTTGCCCCCAAAACGGCCAGTGCGGACAGGGCTATACACATTATAACATACATGTACTGCTAAGCAAGCATTGATGTGAAGACAAAGCTAGTCAGATCTTTTACATATTTGCTCTTACAGCTCTCAAAAGTAGTGACTAGTGTGTTGAGTCATTTGAAGATAGTGACTCAAGTTGGTTCATTTGATTGTACGTCAGCTACTTGAGTCAAGTTGAGTCAGTTTCTGGTCATCATTGCCTTGTGCAATTCCTAAGTACTCCAATGTTTGTATAAAATGCTGATTCAAGTTGTGATGGGTTTTTTTTTCATGTCAGTCAAGTTATTAGAACTCTCATGGAATAAGGCTTCATGCTCGTGACGTCACATTCAGATGTTTTGGACAAACATGTCGCATGTTGCCCAAGTAATAAAGGGCGTATTATATAAATAGCTGGAGCGCAGCGCCTTGAAAGCCAAGAAACCTCTCACATACAGCTATATCCCAAGGATCATTTAAGATATGCGCAAACATTAGCAATATGCTGCAACCTGAGAAACAGTGCATAGGGGATCACTCAAAGATTCAGCTTTGTCTATATTATTAAAAAAGTAATAAATCTGGTTCATTAGGATGGGTTGTATTGAGACCTTTTTTTTTTTAACTGTTTCTTGACTCTAAAAGAAGGTAGGTTTGTGGTGACACCATGTAATCTTTTCTGTCAGAGTGTGTGGTTCTGAGAAGAAACGGTGGTTTTATCTCGACGTTACGAACAGTGTGCTCTGTTCGTCCTCGGGAGACAGCATCCATTGTCCTCAGAAGAGTAACTCACTCTCCTGAGGACAAACAGAGCACACTGTTCGGAACGTCGAGATAATACCACCGGTTCTTCTCAGAACCACACACTCTCACAGAAGAGATTACACGGTGTCACCACAAACCTACCTTCTTTTAGTACTCCACCCTGCATGGCGTTAACTTCAAGTCTTATTTATGTTTCTTGACTCTTTTGAATTTTTACTGGAACCCCTACAGTCTAGAATGCTTAAAGATCACACCCTCTTTAAATTTCCCTATATATGTAAAGGATGTAAGATTCAAAAGCATATATTTTATAATTATTTCCCCTAGTCTAGAAAACCTAATAAGAATAATTGTGTAAGAGTTGCACATTAAAATGCTACATGCTGGCATGCACACATGTTGAAATGAGACTATTATGTCGTCTAGACAGCCTACAGGTATCTTATTGCTTGCATGTATACGTATACTCAGTCAATCCTAATTATATCCTCAAATTCAATAAGTGCTTAGCACTACACCCCCCTTGAATCAATTGGGCTATTAGGCAATTTGCATAGAATAAACAAGGCTAATGCTCAGTCACTTGAAACAAAAGGATGAGGTGTTTAATGATCGATCGTGAGTCACGTTCACTGTCTAAATTGCTGGCCGCAGTGACACAACTAAGGCCTTTTCACACTATCCAAAATCTCGGGGTTGGAACCGGATCGAACCCCGAGATTTTTTTCAACCCTTTTCACACTTGAAAATTTTCAACCCCGAGCCAACCCGGGTAGGACGGTCTAGCCGGATCGAAATCAACCCTGGTAGGGAGCAGGGTTGAAAATCTCAACCCGGTTCCAAACTGCATTTTGCGCCGTGTGACGCGTGATCTGTGTTGTATGAGCCGGTTCACCATTAACGTAGTGTGAATGTTGCGTCTCTTCGATCCGGTTCAAAAACTTGCCGGGCTGAACTGGGGTGGATCCGGGTTAGTTTCAACACGGATCGAAAAGGAGATAGTGTGAAAAGGCCTCTAGTCTTGCTCATTCTGCGTCAAATCAGAGCTTGTGTTTACACATCCTCCTAGATGTACTACAGACATGCACTGGGTGAGTGTGTGGTTGGGTTATTACTTACTGTAATGATGGGTTAGTGTATACTGATTCATTAGTACATGTGACCTAGGAGACCATATTGACAGCTGTATGAATATGATGTCTCATTTTCATCTAAGCTTCTACGCTGTGCTGTACTAGATAGGGAATCCCTTCTCCTGATATGACGCATCATACATAGGGTTATGAATTACGGTAGATGCTTGAACAAGCAGGGCACTGACTTATCAGTGCTTAGGAGGACACTGAGAGACACACGTGCACTTATACCTCCAGTCATTTTCATACAATCTCTAATAGCTGATTCGATTAGAAACGACTTCGGAGAAAATTCAATTTTAGGAAGCATTTCAATGTTGCAGTTACAGTCAGGATTTTGGGGTTGGCTTGGCAAGGTGGTTGGCCATTCCGATCCAGGTCAGACCAACCCTGACACAAATAGATTTTTATTTCAGCAGAAAGGTTAGATTGAATCGAAGGACTACTCTCTAAGTGGTATATCCAGGGCTGTATATTAGTTGGGCTGGTTGTGAAATCATTGCCAGTGGTTCCACTTATTAAATATTTAAATTCAGTAATTTAGTAATTCTGGATGCAAGGCCAAATAACTGCGATTGTGTGTGACTGACGTAAACATGGAAAGTCAACTGAGTTGCCAAAGTTGAAGTTGACAATATGGGTTAGAAACTTAATGCACTTAATGCCGTTTCACACAGAGCAAAACAAAACTCTCAACCATTGAGACTTTTTCTCATGGACGCGAAATCTTACAAAACGGTTTTATGCTGGCTGCTTTTGCGTCCTTCCACATGGCACAGTGTAACATTTCGCAAGCCTCCCTTGAGACGGAACACGGGTAATCGATAGACTATGCATTTTTTGAATGTAAAGCGCTGCTAGTACCATCACGACGCTGAGGTTGCGCGTGAAGCGCGCGGGAATGCTTACAAGTATTGCTTATTATGACTCAGCCTGAGTTGGACTCCAGTGTGATTTGACTCACTCAGCTCCATGTTGAGACTACAGGGCATGTAGGCCTACATGAACAGTGACTCACAGTCTAAGTCCAACAGACTAAAGTCACTCACTCACAGATCTCATGTGACTCATGACAATAATAGGCAGGAGCTGCACAGAGGCCATTTTCATAGAGCTGCTAAGCACAAAAATGTGCTTAGCACAAACATGTATCGCCCAATAAAACAAACCACCATTGAAAATTCCATTTGATATTCATGGTCAGTGAACAACAGCCAAAGAACAATTACAAGTGATGCACAACACATGGACATTTGGTTGTTAAACCTGTTTTTATTAAGACAGCAATGTCATGCTTAGCAAATTTTCGTGCTAAGCATTTCTATGAAATTGGCCCCTGATGAAAGAAGATATTTCTTTCAGTCCGCTGCAAATCTGAAAGGATTTCTGTGGCCTGACAGTAAGTACTGTGAAGACTGCGACAGTACGAGGAGCTGTGAGCATTCAACCTTGATCAAGACTATCTAATTGCTTCCTGTGCTCAAACTATAGCTCTGTAAGAATATAGGCTTTAATGCGTGACCTTGTGCTGCCAATTGGCAGTGAAATAGTGGGGGGGGGGGGGGGGCGGGAGGATTGGGAACAGCTACCTTGTTTTTTTATAAAATCAATATGCCGCTATTCTGTATTGACAATTAGGCATAGGCTATACGCTGTGCTACTGCCGTGTCAAACTCAAATAATTATACATTTTCAAGTTTGGCACGGCAATAGCGCAGCGTTTAGTGTGTATTTGGCTCGGCAAATTGAGTTCGGCACTGTGACGGCATGCTCTTTGGCAGGGTCTGCCGCGCTATCGGTATTTGGAAAAGAAGTGGTGCGACACTTTTAATTTAGCTCAGCATTTAGCGCAACTGCCGCACTACTGCCATGCTATTGCTGCACTCATTTGATTTAAGTTCGGCACGGCAATAGCACGTCGTATAGTCTTGATCTTAGAAAATTTGCATAATGATATCATGTGTCACAGTTGGTGTATATAAATTATTATTATCTCTATACAGCAAGGGGTATTTCAAGCCAAATAATTTGACTATCCTTAAAAATCATCAAGCTCGCACTGGCAGTAACAATTTTATACTAAACTTTCCTTTCATTCTGCATTTCTACTATGCTAAATACGTTTAAAGGTAATATCATACTGTGGTTTTTGTTAATGAAATGCAGATTCATGGGCAAAAATATCAAGGAGGATACAGTAACAGTCAGCTGTAAAATTTTCAGTCCCATACGGTGCCAACTTTTTGAGAAAACAGTGGAAAACGTCAACTTTATTTTTAACTGTTTCACTATTTTTCAGTCTTTTCACTGTTATTTTTTATTTTTAAAAGATCAAAATTGTTTTTGGTCATTGGTTATTCTGGATAAATACAGCTTTTCAGGCAGAAATATTTTAACGGTATGTTTCTACCATCTATGTTTATACCCTGTATTAGTTTTAAATAAATCTGTGAAGATTTCTGTTTCAGTATGCTACCAAAGTATGATATTACCCTTAACATGGACAACATGTCCATGTTATGGTGCTGCATTTTGAATTTGGTGATCCAGTGTGTTAGAGGTTGGTACACTGTACTTATGTCCTGTATATTGTGTATTTGGGGGTAATTATTTTGTTGAGTAGGCCTGATTCATTCTTTCAGGAAAGTGGTACAGTTGCAGAAATGTATTGCATCATAAAATGTTTCAGTACTTGAGAGAGTATGATTAATTTGTGTGACTCATGATTACAGTGTATGCCTTCTTACTCTGTAGCTGTCCATGGATAGTCATCATTTTCATACATTCATGGCTTTCCTCTCTTTGCTGAATGTAACACCGCACACAATTCTTCTTCTTTTTTTAGAGGGTGGGGGGGGGGGGGGTTCCCTGGACATTAAATTATTTGAGGATCACATCAATCAGGGCCATTCAGACCATTGATAACTCTACATGCAAATTGCTGAAGCTCGTTCCAACCAAATTACACTTATGATGGATGGCCAAGAGATGCTATTATTAAGCATTAATGGACATTACACGTTGCAGATTATAAGAGTGTCTAGCCATGAGGTGCAAGAATAAATACTCCATTTGGGAAGCATTTTTGTTGTTGGCGCGTATACAAGCTTACGTAACTGTTGCAATAGCGCTCCGCACTTGGGCTAAAAATAGCAGGCTAAATGCTGTGACGTCACAACGGATCTCAGACAAACATTGCAACCATGCAGACGTGTGGTGGGTGTGCTTGTGTGCATGCACAATTGGTATCTCAAGCTATTGAACCTCATTGGTATCTCAGACTTTTGAACCTCATTGGTATCTCAGACTTTTGAACCTCATTAGTGTCTCAGACTATTGAACCTCATTGGTATCTCAGACTATTGAACCACATTGGTATCTCAGGCTATTGAACCTCATTGGTATCTCAGACTATTGAACCACATTGGTATCTCAGGCTATTGAACCTCATTGGTATCACAGACTATTGAACCTCATTGGTATCTCAGACTATTGAACCTCATTGGTATCTCAGACTATTGAACCTCATTAGTGTCTCAGACTATTGAACCTCATTGGTATCTCAGACTATTGAACCACATTGGTATCTCAGGCTATTGAACCTCATTGGTATCACAGACTATTGAACCTCATTGGTATCTCAGACTATTGAACCTCATTGGTATCTCGGACTATTGAACCTCATTGGTATCTCAGACTATTGAACCTCATTGGTATCTCGGACTATTGAACCTCATTGGTATCTCGGACTATTGAACCTCATTGGTATCTTAGACTATTGAGCCTCATTGGTATCACAGACTATTGAACCTCATTGGTATCTCACACCATTGAACCTCATTGGTATCTCAGACTATTGAACCTCATTGGTATCTCACACCATTGAACCTCATTGGTATCTCAGACTATTGAACCTCATTGGTATCTCAGACTATTGAACCTCATTGGTATCTCACACCATTGAACCTCATTGGTATCTGGGACTATTGAGCCTCATTGGTATCTCACACCATTGAACCTCATTGGTATCTCACACCATTGAACCTCATTGGTATCTCAGACTATTGAACCTCATTGGTATCTCAGACTATTGAACCTCATTGGTATCTCACACTATTGAACCTCATTGGTATCTGGGACTATTGAGCCTCATTGGTATCTCAGACTATTGAACCTCATTGGTATCTCAGACTATTGAACCTCATTGGTATCTCAGACTATTGAACCTCATTGGTAGCTGAGACTATTGAGCCTCATTGGTATCTCAGACTATTGAACCTCATTGGTATCTCAGACTATTGAACCTCATTGGTATCTCAGACTATTGAACCTCATTGGTATCTCAGACTATTGAACCTCATTGGAATCTCAGACTATTGAACCTCATTGGTATCTCAGACTATTGAACCTCATTGGTATCTCAGACTTTTGAACCTCATTGGTATCTCAGACTATTGAACCTCATTGGTATCTGGGACTATTGAACCTCATTGGTATCTCAGACTATTGAACCTCATTGGTATCTTGGTCTACTGAACCTCATTGGTATCTGGGACTATTGAACCTCATTGGTATCTCAGACTATTGAACCTCATTGGTATCTCGGACTATTGAGCCTCATTGGTATCTCAGGCTATTGAACCGCATTGGTATCTCAGACTATTGAACCTCATTGGTATCTCAGACTATTGAACCTCATTGGTATCTCAGGCTATTGAACCTCATTGGTATCTCACACCATTGAACCTCATTGGTATCTCAGGCTATTGAACCTCATTGGTATCTCACACCATTGAACCTCATTGGTATCTCAGGCTATTGAACCACATTGGTATCTCACACCATTGAACCTCATTGGTATCTCAGACTATTGAACCTCATTGGTATCTCAGGCTATTGAACCACATTGGTATCTCACACCATTGAACCTCATTGGTATCTCAGACTATTGAACCTCATTGGTATCTCAGGCTATTGAACCACATTGGTATCTCACACCATTGAACCTCATTGGTATCTCAGGCTATTGAACCTCATTGGTATCTCAAAGTGTTGAACCTCATTGGTATCTCGGACTAATGAACCACATTGGTATCTCAGACTATTGAACCGCATTGGTATCTCAGACTATTGAACCTCATTGGTATCTCAGACTATTGAATCTCATTAGTGTCTCAGACTATTGAACCTCATTGGTATCTCAGGCTATTGAACCTCATTGGTATCTCAGGCTATTGAACCTCATTGGTATCTCAGACTATTGAACCTCATTGGTATCTCAGACTATTGAACCTCATTGGTATCTCAGACTATTGAACCTCATTGGTATCTCAGACTATTGAACATCATTGGTATCTGGGACTATTGAGCCTCATTGGTATCTCAGACTATTGAACCTCATTGGTATCTCAAGCTATTGAGCCTCATTGGTATATCAGACTATTGAACCTCATTGGTATCTCAGACTATTGAACCTCATTGGTATCTCAGACTATTGAACCTCATTGGTATCTATTGAACCTTATTGGTATCTCAGACTATTGAACCTCGTTCGCTAAATGTTCCAATAATTGTACATTTTAAAGAATTATGACAATAAGTCTAAGAATACTATTCAGTAAATGAAAATAATTTGATGCCATTTAGAACTAGCCAGGTTTCTGAAAGATGATTATTAGAGGAGATTCTTGATGATGTAATGTGAGTTAAGAATGACATCAGATTAATATTGTGCATCATACCCCACTAGCCGCTAGTGCGTCATGCTTGTGGCTTTACGCTCTCCGCCACAAGTGTGCGTGGAATAGGTCTGATGACCTAAGATGCTGAAGATGTTGCCAACTCATAATAATCTATTGCTTGGTCTGATTGTTTGCAATGCCCTGGATAATAGAGGCAATTGAGGTATTCTGGTCAGTCATGTATGACTCATGATGTTGGGGGAGAAGGGAGGTGTAAGCATCAGACTTACAACCTGTCAAACATGTCTCACTAGCTCACTGAGTATGACACCATATTCATCAACCTACCTTGGGCCAATTTCATGGAGCTGCTAAGCAAGTCCAACAAATTGCTTAGCACAAAAATGTCTTGCACACTCAATGCAACACTACCACCATATTAAAAATTCCATTTAATATTCATTGTCAGTGAACAACTGCTAGAACAATCACAAGTGATACACAACACATGGAAATTGGGTTGTTAATCCTGTTTTTGTTAAGACAGAAATGTCATGCTTAGCAAATTTTTTGTGCTAAGCAGGGCCGAAAAAATTGGCCCCTGTACACTTCTAAGATAGTGCCATTCCTGTACAAAATTTTTCAATTTCACTAAATGAAATCATCTTGGGATACATGAGAAATTGTTTTTCCAGCACCTTAATGCCTGATTAAAAAGCTGTAACTTTCCTGAAAATGTGATTCCATATTTTGACACAATTTAGTGAAAGAAATGATGGAATAGGATTTGGATTCTACTTTTATCTATATATTATTTTTTGGGGACTGCACTTTACCTTTTTAGCCACAATTCCCTCAATCTCGTATTTAAAAAAAAGAAATAAAAAGTGTACCTGGATTTGCTTGTGGCGAAGTCAACTTGTGTATTACCTGCATACATGTACATGTACATGCACGCAGGATTTATCGATTAACATGAAGTCTTGTTGTGGGCAATATGTGCATAATTGATACATTTCCAGCAGTCACTTTCCTTAAGTAGCCTTTAGCTGCAGGTGAAAACAGGTGCAAGAGTGAGTCTCAAGATTTTTAATTTCATAACTGTTCATCTTGAGTTGTAGCCCTATAGCGAACATCAACACGAAGAGGCTACAAACGCGACTGGTCTTTCACACAAGCTTCCGTGCTACGGGGCTGCTGTAAAACTGCCTCCGAAAAATACTGTTAGTTTCATTATATCGATGTTTGAGGCTGGTCCTGTTTTCTGTGGCTAGTAGATACATGTATAAGGAGTACTGAAAGTGAAAGGTGATGTGGAGAGGTTGACAATTTTCCAACGGCAGAGAAAAATGATACAACACTTATCATAGTGTAATTATGGTATTGTTCAACATCGGGGAGTGCTTATCAGTTGCGATAGGCATTGATCTGAATGACTGATGATAGAAACAAGAACCTAGTTGTAATTATGTTTTGGAATGTAACATGCATGTGTGACTCGGTGGTGTATATCGTATGACATCTTTGCGGAGTGTAGTGGCATTGTACTAGAGTATGAATGCCGTAAGCGACCTTACAGTAACTGCTGACGAGTCAGGCTAGTCTTTATAAGAGATGCTCACTAAGAGGTGTCATGTATGGCATAGCTGGTAACTCATATTATCATCCTACGTGTGCGGGTGCGCATGGAGTGGCATATTGAATCCATAATTGGTCAGTTAGAGTTTCCAGGGACACAGAGATTATTCAGAGAGGTAGAAGAGATGAAGTGTTTTATCGGATGGGTCAGCAGCCGATACTCTGCGCTAATGTGCCATCTAGACTTACACTTGTTTAAGCATATTCTCTTCGGCACCAGGGATTCTGGTGACATTTCTTTTTTGTCTACTTATAGAGAAAGGCCCCGTAATTGTATTTAATAAAAATACACATGTCATTGAACTCCTGGCTAGTCTAGTGTATTTATTTTTATCGAGTGGTTTGTTGAAGTACATGTATATCTTACCTGTATCTTTTATCCTCCGGTCTGCTTTATCAGTGTTGATGACTATTGGCCACACAAAGGTTAGAAATCTTTGTAATCATATCAGTGATTCTTTCACAGCAAAAACTCACAGTGTCATGTAAGCATCTTACCATTAAAGGTATAATACATAATTGGTAAAGGTCACAGAACAGTACTCAAACTTTGTTTGATCAAACATACATGAAATACTACCTGTGAAAATTTGAGCTCAATCGGACATCTGAGTCACGAGAAATAGCAATAAACGCAACTCAATTTTTCTTATAAAACATAAATAATGGTTTTGATCTTACCCCGAGATCAAAACTGTTTTTGGCGTTTGTTTCACTAATTTCTGGATAAATACACCCTTTTTAAGGCGGAAATATTTTAACGGTATAAATTTCTACCAGCACTTCTTCATACCCTGAAATTTATACATAAATCTGTTATCATTTCTGTTTTGGTATGCTACTAATCCTGTACTGTACCTTTAAAACAAGTTGAACAATATAATAAGAACTGAGTAATATCAGGCAAAGAAAACTGGCAAGGTTTGTCAAATTATCAAAAACTTGCTTTTTCTAATATTCATCCATCTTGACATCTGGTGAACTATTTTGTCTTATTTTCAAATTTTGTCTTCAATGATTTGCTTTTACGCGTACTCTGATTACAGTTGGTGGTCATATTTGAGGTCAGAATGCAAATTGAAATTGGAAACCCGTGAACAAGAAGTGCCCTTCTGTCTTCTAGAAGTTTCAAGAATGCATTACGTCCCAATCCACAATTTCCATCCCATTATCAGGTGTATAAGGCTATTTTTGAGTCGGCATGACGTATCATAATCTGAAATATTGGGACATTGAGTGTATTTGAGGTCACACTGCCCCAATACCTTAGCTTGATCAATTTCAGTTGTGTGTTGTACCTAAACATCGTTAAAATATATTTGACATAACAATGTACTTGATCCTGATCCTGATTTTAATTAAGATGGAGTACATCTTTAATAACATAAGAATAACGGTGTTTGTTATAGTGACATTCCATTGTACTAAGACTGGTGTCAATCTGAACTTGTTCCAGCATTGTTGAAAGTGGAAATTCATGTATTTTGCACTTTGTTTGTTTATTTTTGACTACAGAATACAGTTATGAATCAGAGAGTGAAGTTCTGGAGGTATGCACCCGAGGGCCTGGGCTTGGTTGGTCAATCACCAGATATACACCCTCAGACCACAGGGCATGAGATGGTGTACATCTGTAGTCCATGTGGAATGGCAATAGAGTCGCAAGGTAAGGAGATGGGCTAGTTTAGTTGAGTAGGTGGTAATAGGGGTACAAGGTAAGGAGATGGGCTAGTTTAGTTGAGTGGGTGGTAATAGGGGTACAATGTAAGGAGATGGGCTAGTTTAGTTGAGTGGGTGGTAATAGGGGTACAAGGTAAGGAGATGGGCTAGTTTAGTTGAGTGGGTGGTAATAGGGGTACAAGGTAAGGAGATGGGCTAGTTTAGTTGAGTGGGTGGTAATAGGGGTACAAGGTAAGGAGATGGGCTAGTTTAATTGAGTGGATGGTAATAGGGGTGCAAGGTAAGGAGATGGGCTAGTTTAGTTGAGTTGGTGGTAATAGGGGTACAAGGTAAGGAGATGGGCTAGTTTAGTTGAGTGGGTGGTAATAGGGGTACAAGGTAAGGAGATGGGCTAGTTTAGTTGAGTGGGTGGTAATAGGGGTACAAGGTAAGGAGATGGGCTAGTTTAGTTGAGTGGGTGGTAATAGGGGTACAAGGTAAGGAGATGGGCTAGTTTAGTTGAGTGGGTGGTAATAGGGGTACAAGGTAAGGAGATGGGCTAGTTTAGTTGAGTGGGTGGTAATAGGGGTACAAGGTAAGGAGATGGGCTAGTTTAGTTGAGTAGGTGGTAATAGGGGTACAAGGTAAGGAGATGGGCTAGTTTAGTTGAGTGGGTGGTAATAGGGGTACAAGGTAAGGAGATGGGCTAGTTTAGTTGAGTGGGTGGTAATAGGGATACAGGGTAAGGAGATGGGCTAGTTTAGTTGAGTGGATGATAATAGGGGTACAAGGTAAGGAGATGGGCTAGTTTAGTTGAGTGGATGGTAATAGGGGTACAAGGTAAGGAGATGGGCTAGTTTAGTTGAGTGGGTGGTAATAGGGGTACAAGGTAAGGAGATGGGCTAGTTTAGTTGAGTGGATGGTAATAGGGGTACAGGGTAAGGAGATGGGCTAGTTTAGTTGAGTGGGTGGTAATAGGGGTACAAGGTAAGAAGATGGGCTAGTTTAGTTGAGTGGGTGGTAATAGGGGTACAAGGTAAGGAGATGGGCTAGTTTAGTTGAGTGGATGGTAATAGGGGTACAGGGTAAGGAGATGGGCTAGTTTAGTTGAGTGGGTGGTAATAGGGGTACAAGGTAAGGAGATGGGCTAGTTTAGTTGAGTGGATGGTAATAGGGATACAGGGTAAGGAGATGGGCTAGTTTAGTTGAGTGGGTGGTAATAGGGGTACAAGGTAAGAAGATGGGCTAGTTTAGTTGAGTGGGTGGTAATAGGGGTACAAGGTAAGGAGATGGGCTAGTTTAGTTGAGTGGATGGTAATAGGGGTACAGGGTAAGGAGATGGGCTAGTTTAGTTGAGTGGGTGGTAATAGGGGTACAAGGTAAGAAGATGGGCTAGTTTAGTTGAGTGGGTGGTAATAGGGGTACAAGGTAAGGAGATGGGCTAGTTTAGTTGAGTGGATGGTAATAGGGGTACAGGGTAAGGAGATGGGCTAGTTTAGTTGAGTGGGTGGTAATAGGGGTACAAGGTAAGGAGATGGGCTAGTTTAGTTGAGTGGATGGTATTAGGGATACAGGATAAGGAGATGGGCTAGTTTAGTTGAGTGGGTGGTAATAGGGGTACAAGGTAAGAAGATGGGCTAGTTTAGTTGAGTGGGTGGTAATAGGGGTACAAGGTAAGGAGATGGGCTAGTTTAGTTGAGTGGGTGGTAATAGGGGTACAAGGTATGGAGATGGGCTAGTTTAGTTGAGTGGGTGGTAATAGGGGTACAAGGTAAGAAGATGGGCTAGTTTAGTTGAGTGGGTGGTAATAGGGGTACAAGGTAAGGAGATGGGCTAGTTTAGTTGAGTGGGTGGTAATAGGGGTACAGGGTAAGGAGATGGGCTAGTTTAGTTGAGTGGGTGGTAATAGGGGTACAAGGTAAGAAGATGGGCTAGTTTAGTTGAGTGGGTGGTAATAGGGGTACAAGGTAAGGAGATGGGCTAGTTTAGTTGAGTGGGTGGTAATAGGGGTACAAGGTAAGGAGATGGGCTAGTTTAGTTGAGTGGGTGGTAATAGGGGTACAAGGTATGGAGATGGGCTAGTTTAGTTGAGTGGGTGGTAATAGGGGTACAAGGTAAGAAGATGGGCTAGTTTAGTTGAGTGGGTGGTAATAGGGGTACAAGGTAAGGAGATGGGCTAGTTTAGTTGAGTGGGTGGTAATAGGGGTACAGGGTAAGGAGATGGGCTAGTTTAGTTGAGTGGGTGGTAATAGGGGTACAAGGTAAGAAGATGGGCTAGTTTAGTTGAGTGGGTGGTAATAGGGGTACAAGGTAAGGAGATGGGCTAGTTTAGTTGAGTGGGTGGTAATAGGGGTACAAGGTAAGAAGATGGGCTAGTTTAGTTGAGTGGGTGGTAATAGGGGTACAAGGTATGGAGATGGGCTAGTTTAGTTGAGTGGGTGGTAATAGGGGTACAAGGTAAGAAGATGGGCTAGTTTAGTTGAGTGGGTGGTAATAGGGGTACAAGGTAAGGAGATGGGCTAGTTTAGTTGAGTGGGTGGTAATAGGGGTACAGGGTAAGGAGATGGGCTAGTTTAGTTGAGTGGGTGGTAATAGGGGTACAAGGTAAGGAGATGGGCTAGTTTAGTTGAGTTGATGGTAATAGGGGTACAGGGTAAGGAGATGGGCTAGTTTAGTTGAGTGGGTGGTAATAGGGGTACAAGGTATGGAGATGGGCTAGTTTAGTTGAGTGGGCGGTAATAGGGGTACAAGGTAAGAAGATGGGCTAGTTTAGTTGAGTGGGTGGTAATAGGGGTACAAGGTAAGGAGATGGGCTAGTTTAGTTGAGTGGGTGGTAATAGGGGTACAGGGTAAGGAGATGGGCTAGTTTAGTTGAGTGGGTGGTAATAGGGGTACAAGGTAAGGAGATGGGCTAGTTTAGTTGAGTGGATGGTAATAGGGGTACAGGGTAAGGAGATGGGCTAGTTTAGTTGAGTGGGCGGTAATAGGGGTACAAGGTAAGGAGATGGGCTAGTTTAGTTGAGTGGGTGGTAATAGGGGAACAGGGTAAGGAGATGGGCTAGTTTAGTTGAGTGGGTGGTAATAGGGGTACAAGGTAAGGAGATGGGCTAGTTTAGTTGAGTGGATGGTAATAGGGGAACAGGGTAAGGAGATGGGCTAGTTTAGTTGAGTGGGTGGTAATAGGGGTACAAGGTAAGGAGATGGGCTAGTTTAGTTGAGTGGATGGTAATAGGGGTACAAGGTAAGGAGATGGGCTAGTTTAGTTGAGTGGGTGGTAATAGGGGTACAAGGTAAGGAGATGGGCTAGTTTAGTTGAGTGGGTGCTAATAGGGGTACAAGGTAAGGAGATAGGCTAGTTTAGTTGAGTGGGTGGTAATAGGGGTACAAGGTAAGGAGATGGGCTAGTTTAGTTGAGTGGGTGGTAATAGGGGTACAAGGTAAGGAGATGGGCTAGTTTAGTTGAGTGGGTGCTAATAGGGGTACAAGGTAAGGAGATGGGCTAGTTTAGTTGAGTGGGTGGTAATAGGGGTACAAGGTATGGAGATGTGCTAGTTTAGTTGTGTGTGTGGTAATAGGAGTACATATATCAGACCATTGTCTCCAATTTTCATAACATAGAACACAATGTGGGATACACAATGCATGTAACTAATCACTCTCTGTGTGATGCATGATTCCATATCAATTAAAAACACCAATTTTCACTCAGAATTTCTGTGCGAGCTGTTGATTAGTGCCACAATATTTTGGGACGAGTCCAATCCATCAAAGATTGGAAGTGTCTCATGTACAGTATCCCATTTGGTGTGCATTATCCGGTACAAGGATGATTAGGCCAGCTTATGCATGAAGCAGAACCAATTGTACATACAGTCAAATACAACCTTTAAACCTTGAATCCAGATGGTAGAATCATTGCTGTCTTGTAGTACTTAGCCCACAATAAATACTTACCATCTCTGTAATTACAGGCACAACCACCATTATTGCAAGATGTGAGATTGTTGGTATCAACCAGGGGCCAATTTCGTACAGCTGCTTAGCACACAAAAATCGCTAAGCATGACATTTCTGCCTTAATAAAAACAGGATTAACAGCCAAATGTCCATGTGTTGTGTATCGCTTGCAATTGTTCTTTGGCTGTTGTTCGCTGACCATGAATATCAAATGGAATTTTCAATGATGGTTTGTTTTATTAGGCAAGCTATTTTTGTGCTGGGCAATTTTTTTGTGCTAAGCATCTCTATGAAATTGGCCCTAGCTTGAGTTGATTGTTGCTGACAGTATGTGACCTTTGACATAAGTCTGGAATCCTACTGAATATTTTTTTGACAACAACAGGTGCAAAAAGCAGACACATCAGACTAGCAAATGAACCTTTCCCTGTGACCCCAATAAGACATTATTGCTACAGCTGCCTCTCTGAAATAATGTTTTACTGACAGGTAGTGAATATGTAGACTGCTTATTGGATAAGACGTACTCTGACTGATTCCCACTATGACTGAATGCCACCTCCTGAAACAGCTAGAATCTTCCTAACAACGTGTCATGATGATGAATAACAATCCAGGACGTTCAGTGTGTATCATAGGTAAGACTGTGGGTGTTTACGAAACGGAGGCTCAGTCTCAGGCTCAGGCTCAGACACAGGGCCTGTTTGTTTAATGCACAGGATCCCAGATTTGGGGATCCATGTCATATGCAGGGTACACTAAAATGGGATCTGGATCAGTAGAATCCATGATCCTGTGCATTAAACATACAGGCCCTCGGGCTCAGGCTCTGGCTCTTGCTCAGGATCGGGCTCAGGCTCCATTTCATGAATTCATTCTAATATAACGGGTATCAAAATAGAGGCTTTTGGCTGCGGATCTGAAGTAGGTTCTCTGGTTTGAAAAGGAAAACAGAGCTGCAGCTTCATTGAAAAACCACAACCTATTTCGAGCACAAGGATGACAGAGATGGATCCTGAGCCCGAGCCCAAGCCTCCATTTCGTTAACCCCCTATGTGAGCTGTTGTTGTTATATTACTGATTGATTAGCATATTGAAAAATTCATTTTTATATAAGATATGATTTGGGATAGCTATACATTTGTTCATGATTTATGTGTTGTTCATTGTTAATTTATATGATGAGATGTATTTCTAGTGTAGGCCTATAGTGTGTTTGATTGTGTAGCAGATAATTTCAAATCCTTTACCCCGATTTAATGGTGTATCAAATTGCATTTGTATTAAAGGTACATTACTGGATTGGTAACATACCCAAACAAAAATGTTCACAGATTTATGTACATGTATAACTTTCAGGGTATGAAGATGGTGCTGGTAGAAACATACCGTTAAAATATTTCTGTCTGAAATGCTGTATTTATCAAGAAATTAGTCAAACAAAGACCAAAAACAGTTTTACACATTTAGCCTATAATTCAGATGGAGATTTTAGAGGGGGGGGGGGCAGACATTTAAATTCAATTTAATCATATGCAATGCAATGCAATTCATACAAATTGACACAAAATTCAGTTGGATCTTATAAAACTTAGTCCAGTTCAAATAAAGCCAACATCCAGTTTTTGTCTGGTCCAGTTTTTGTCAAGTTTTGTCCTGTCCAGTCTTGCTCCAGTTCATCCACTCTATTCCAGTCCACTTTCTGCCAAGTTCAGGTCTTGTCCAGTCCAATCCAGTCCAGGGCAGTTTAGTCCAGGCCAGGTTCAGTCCATGGCAGTCCAGTCCAGTCCATGGCAGTCCAGTCCAGTCCAGGGGCAGTCCAGTCCAGTCCAGGGGCAGTCCAGTCCAGTCCAGGGGCAGTCCAGTCCAGTCCAGGGACAGTCCAGTCCAGTCCAGGGGCAGTCCAGTCCAGTCCAGTCCAGGGGCAGTCCAGTCCAGTCCAGTCCAGTCCAGTCCAGGGGCAGTCCAGTCCAGTCCAGGGGCAGTCCAGTCCAGTCCAGTCCAGGGGGGCAGTCCAGTCCAGTCCAGGGGCAGTCCAGTCCAGTCCAGTCCAGTCCAGGGGCAGTCCAGTCCAGTCCAGGCTCAGTTCAGTCCAGTCCAGTCCAGTCCAGTTCAGTTCAGTCCTGTTTCAGTCCAGTCCAGTTCAGTCCAGTCCAGTTCAAACCGAACCAGCCCAAACCTAATGCAATACAATCAAATTTTAACCTACTCTCAGTCAATGAATTCAATTCAATTCCATCCAATTCAGTCATGCCTTAACCATGTCCTTGAAGCAGACATATGACCTCAAACCCAACAAATCCATCCCATATACCTTCATATCAATTCAGTCCTTCCATGCTAAGTCAGGCCATTTCACTCAATTCAGTCCAGTGCAATTCATAATCTTCAAATCACATTTGCCAGTTGTACAGCTTCAATTAATACATAAAAGGAAAAGGAAAGAGAAAATCCACATACAAACACCGAGAACAAACCAAGAGCACTCCGGAGATGTTGGAAACCATGAAGTATACGGTGATGTGTGGAATGGGTGAGGAGGTAAATGCGTAATTGGCCGTGGTTCTTGTTATCAATCTAAGCACTTGAGCAGTCTTGGACATCTGAAATCACAACCAACATCGATTCACAATCCTTACACACTTTTTCACACCTTTCACACCACCACAGTGTATCGCCCTCCAGCTAAAACAAACAACCCAGAACTTTTGTCCGAATGCATTTCGCTTTTTTGCTGGATGGAGCTCGGGCGAGATCAGTCGACAAGCAAAGTCAGGCGGTATAGAGACCCTATACACTTGGCTGTCACATTAAAGACTGCATCATAGTCGAACAACCTGCATTATAGGTGAGGTGTACTTCCGAACAAAAAAAAAGCGCACCAATCAAAAGCTCAATAAAAAAGGGGGAAGAAAAGCGGAGGGGAATGTACCGCTTTTGGGGTCCGATGGTGGATGGAGAGCGGGCGGTAACACAATCTTAGCACGCGAGTCTTCAATACACAACCCTCAGGATATGAAAGCCGAGCCCATGATTATTGCTAGTGGAGTTTCTTGTGCTATTGACCCAATTTGGGGCTAGTGTTACCCCCAAAACGGATCACAAGAGGTACCCTTGGAAAGGCGAAGAAGAAAAAAAAAATGGCATTAGATGGTTCTCCCGTTAGGCCGGGAAAAGCAGTGTGTCTTCAAGGAGGGGAAGGCAAGACACGAAGCACGATTGGACAACATTAATACAAGGTTTCATTCCTGGACGGGGGTTTTGATTTGTGGCTGCTGCATGGTGTCATCTCGCTCGGGCCGCTCGCCTTTTAGAAATCCCAAGAGGGAGTTTTTGAATATTCATGATATGGGTTGCGCAGGCTCAGGGGATTATTTGAGCCGTATCTAAATAATGGGATGCTGTCAAATTGGAGAGGTTTTGATCAGAAAGATATGGAGGGTCTATGAAATAAGCAGTCTAGCACCTGCATCCATGCTTCCATCAACATGATTGGTCCGCTTCTCCTAATGACAAGTTCCCTCAGATTCTATGAGCTACGGAGCTCCACAAGTGCCATAACCACATGATTTATCTTAGTCGACTTATGGAGTGGTAAAAGTCGTTTTGTCTCAATAATTATCTCAACAAGATGTCACCTTTTTTAGGAAGAACGAAAAGTCGACTTATCCTGATAATTTATGTGGCCAAGGCAACAATTCCCTCAGATTCTTTGAGCTATGGAGCTCCACGAGTGACATTCCACTTATCCAAATAACCACAAAATCTTTCTCGCCAAGTCGACTTTCGCAGTGGTAAAAGTCGTCTTGTCTCAATGATTATCTCAACAAGATGACTTTTGGGGAAAACGAAAAGTCAACATATCCTGATAATTTATCTGGCCAAGTCAACGAAGTGCATCTAATAAGTAGTCTTATCCTGATATGAATAACCTCAGTTTTAGTAAGTCGTCTTTGCAACTATCGGGACAAGTCGACTTCCTTCTTTCAGTAAGTCGTCTTGGCGAGAAATGATCACGGTTATGACTTCTTAGTCATCTTGTATGAATAAATTATCTCGATAAGACTTTTAAGGCTTGATAAGTCGACTTGGCAAGATTACTTGTGTAGTCAGTATCTGGATACTGAAGTTGAGTGGCACTCGTGGAGCTCCGTATCATGAGCATATTGGAGATATGAAATAATGTTTTAGTCCCGTGCTGTTTTTCAGTATTAATTTCATATCAGTTGTAAGGATGAATGGTTACTTGTTCATATAACAGCAGAGTGATCATGAGATCACATAGAATTATGAAAGAGGTAAGGACTAGAAATGAAAACGTTTTTTACACTGAAACAGAAAAATTCGTTTGATAGGCTTATTACAGGAAAGGCGAAACTGGGTTTTTCATTTAAAGTTAAACTAAGGAAAACATTTTTTTAAAAGGAGAACAAACTCCCAAATATCTGGAAACTTGACTCTCGGAAGCAGTGCGGCAAACATACAAATTTACAGAGAGAGGAAACGTTTTTCAGAAGTTACACTTTTGTGTTGGCATTGCGAATGCACGCCTGCCATGAGCCTTTCGTAGTTTGGAACCAGCGTTATCACCTCATATTCAAATGTTGAGGAAATTAGCGCATGAGGGAGAATGTGATGGATAGGAAGTGTTGGTCCTCTGTGAGGAGACCAGGGTCTCGACCTGTTATAGGTAGACAAGTCTGGGCACGCGTGCACCTAACAGGTGCCTGACCCCACAAGTTGATGTTGACAGTCAATAGACAAGCAAAAACACACTGCTAGGGCTGCTAAACAAGGTCAAAAGCTTTTTCTCCCCGACTTATTCTTGAACTTCCTACCAAGTTATTGAAACTTTTTTTCTAAAGCCGGGCCACGTTCCTCGGCTCACCTTCCCCTCGGGGTAGTTATGCTGATCCTTTCACGAAGCCCGTCTGAACTTTTGAATATTATTTCAGCGCCTAGAGTTCGTTGGCTGCAGCTTATAGAAACTTTTGGGGTTCAAACCAGAGGCCAGTTGAATAAAGAGCGGCATGAGGTGATGGCCGTTTGCATGCATACATGCCGCGGGTATAAGACCTGGATACAACCGCATTGCCAAACCACTGCATCCACATAGCGTAAATTACCCTTATGAGATATTCTTATCAACATTTTGATCTCTCTACCAACTCTTGACTTTAACTTCTTCTCAGTTTTTCCTCCGTGTAAATGTGAATTAATTCTAATTTTGGTGTCTCAGCATTTAAGCCTAACCTGAAGGGCCGTTGTGCCTTATAATCCCTCTGATATGCCACACTTTTTTCTAATAAATTATTCAAGTATTATAGGAAGCATATACGGTTAAATCCTTTTTGGTAAAATTGCGTTCATTGGGTTCATGGATTCATTTTTTCAGCTTTAAGTAGTCCCCGAGGGTCCTGTGCCATATAGGACCTGAAAAAAAATCTCACTTCAGGAAGTCCTCTCTTGCCTGGATGTGTTTTGTTGGTGTTTTCCAAAAAAAGGTTCAGTCGTGTTTTCCATCCTTGGGGTTATAAGGGTTTCTTTACAATCCCCCGATCACACCAATCCAGCACCGGTTTATATCTTGGGGTCCAGCCTATTGTGACTCCGATATTAGAGTGTTCTGGCGTGGAAAATTTGGGCGGTTTGGAGCATTACTTGACATGAGCAATTATTGTGCCCTCTGGATGTGACGCGCTGACCGGGGTAGAGGGTTTTAAGAAAGGTTCCTATCCTTTCACAGTGAATATTCAGTCCCTTGTGTGTATACCGACCACAATTGGGTCTCGTTCAAGTTCCAGCATGACTGTGTATGCAGTTTTCAAAACTTCATTCGCACTGTAAAACAAACAAACTAATATGCAAACAAAATAATCAAAACCAGAGCACCTAGATTTCCAACCTTTTCTAATCGTGAAATGTGATGTAAATATCATATACAGTTGAAGGTAATCATACTTTGCTTTTTATCAAAGAAATGCAGATTCATAGGCAAAAATATCAAGACAGATACTGTAACAGTCATCTGTGAAACTGCCAGTCCCATACGGTGCCCACTTCAGTTTTGAGAAAACAGGGAAAAAACGCCCATCCACGGTATTTTAAAAATCTTTTCACCGTTGTTTTTGATCTTTTAAATATCAAAATTGTTTTTTGGTCATTGATTTTAGGCTACTCTTTTCTTGATAAATACACCATTTCAGGCGGAAAATGCTAAATGTATGTTTCTACCATCACCATCTTTATACCCTGTAAGTTATAGGTAAATCTGTGGAGATTTCTGTTTCGGTATGGATACCAAAGTATGATATTACATTCAAAACAAAAATAATATTTTCCATTGTTGCCCACACGAAGATAAAGTAGACTTTATTCCAACTTCGTTTTGTTTTTAATTCCAGGTGGATACGTGATACTCTTTGGGTCTATGAATCATGCTGACAAGTAGATGGTGAATTGAGCCTGAGCATGGAGACTATACACGGTACGGTGTAAGTTTACAGTTTAATGGTAGTATCATAAGAAACCAAAACAGAAATGTTCACAGATTTACGTATAACTTTCAGGGTATGAAGATGGTGGTGGTAGAAACATACCGTTACATTTTTTTCCGCCTGAAATGGTGTATTTATCCAGAAATGAGTAAAACAACGGCCGAAAATCTTTTTGATCTTTTAAAAGATCGAAAATAAAAGAGAAAAGACTTAAGAAAACCTGTGGCTGTTTTTCACTGTTTTCTCCGAAAAGTGGGCACCGTATGGGACTGAAATTTTCACAGATGACAGTTACTTTATCTGTCTTGATATGTTTGCCTATGAATCAGTATTTCTTGATAAAAACCAAAGTATGATATTACCTTTAAGAGAATTCTGGTTTGGCATTCTTTTTAAATTCATCATATAGAGACCTTCAAACGTGCATTTGCTTTACTGTTTGCTATTTACTATCTACTGGTTCACCAAATTGCTTTATTTATCGCGAATGGCAAGATTTATACCCACCTATGTCCACTGTTCTAAGTCACTTTTCACCAACCTATACCAGCACCAACCATTAATCATTCATTAATATTTGTAGAAACTGAGACCACGGCCAGAATGTTATTTTTAAAAACCACCAGTTCTGTTTTTGTGCTGAATAGTGTGGTTAGACAACCGTTGGCGTATATTATATTTGGCGACCACTCTATGTTTGTACTAAGCTTTTAACAGAAATATGTGATTATGCCGCACGCGTGCGCCCCCGATGAAATAACTGATAAGCGAGGCGAGGCGATTCCATTTTCAGGCTGAAATGTACGCGGCGGCATACCGTTTCGGAGGGGCTAACAATAACAAATGCTTGGTCCATAGTTTACCGCGGTACTATAATGACACAAACTGATGATAACCACAAAAAAGTAAAGTCAGACATAGAATCAATAACTGCGTGTACGAATTGCGCTGCTGTAGCTATCTTTCGCATCGGTGAAGCCAGCTTAATCAATACATTTACAATAAGAAACGCAGATGGCTACTATTAGGCCTGGTACTTATTTTTTGTTTGGTATTTCATCAGTTTTTACTTTTACGATAAACTACAGCATGTGCATTTTAATTTAGATGTTGAATGATGTCTACAGCTCATATAGTCATAATGTATTAAGTTTGGTGTATGTGTTTCTTTCCCTTGAAGCATATTTCTTTCTTTCTTAAAATTTCTTTTTTAAAATTACCATTTTGAAATCTGACTTGGTTAATGATACTCGAGACGCTTTTTAGTCGACTGATGTGGATTCTAAGACACTTCTAAAACATCCAGCTTCGCTATGTAGGTCTATAGCCATTATCCATGTCTGTACATTTTGGTGTGTCATTGCCTGTAAAAGGTATTAATTAAATAGCGTATATCCATGCCTATATGAGATCAACTTCCTGTGCTGTATTATAGTACTACAACTCGTCTGGATATTGAAGGATAGAAGTCACTTCTACTTGTTTGCTAGGTCTGCTGTCTCCAGGTCATAACGCCGTATTAACCATGCATAATTCCACTCTTGCTCGGACAATTTGGGCAGCACGAAGCAAAAACCCAAACGAAAATATTGTGGATGGTTTCCAATTGGCTCACAGTCGGATGCTTTCTGTCAATCACCATTGGTGCGTAAGAAACAAACAGCCAAGGAACAATGCAACGCAATGGCTCGAAGGGCATCAACAGTAAATGAAATGAAGGTCCATATAACTCTTCTGGTCTATATATTTCTTAAAGGTAATCTCATACTTCGGTTTTTATCAAAGAAATACAGATACATGTGCAAAAATATCAAGACAGATACAGCAACAGTCATCTTTGAAAATTTCAGTCCCATACGGTGCCAAATTTTGTTTGTGTGTGAAAACAGTGAAAAACAGCCACAGTATTTCTGAAGTCTTTTCTCTCTTATTTTTGATCATTTAAAAGATCAAAAAGATTTTCGGTAATTTAATATTTTCTGGATAAATACACTATTTCAGGCAGAAATATTTTAACGGTATGTTTTACTAGAATCATCTTCATACCCTGAAAGTTATACGTAAATCTGTGAACGTTTCTGTTTTTGTCTCTTACCAAGTATGATACATGTATTGTACTACCTTTAAACGCATAATAAATATAAGACTAAACTTGTAATTCCATTTCTGAACTAATTTAGTTCTTCTATTTTGAACGAGCATTTCGTTATCACAGATTTAACGAAATGATATAGGCGCCTAATATGCAGTAACTTTTGGTTTTAGTTTTCACGACTTTTGTATTGAAAACCCGTGGAGAGATTAAAAGTTTGTTTTGTTTCCTGATAAGAATTTCAATGCAGAATTTAGCATCGCACTCACCAAAAAAATCTAAGTTTCTTCGTAACTATTATTTTCGTTTGACTATTTCAAAAGTAGGTTTACTTTTGGTATTAGAGTAAAAGGTGACGCGTATGGTATTATAGAATATGGCGCCTATGTGTGATTGTGTAGCCTCTCATTTTGTGTTTGTTCTCTACCAGTCCACCAAGGTGGTCCTATGGTCCTACTAAAGTCTCCCAGAGCCCCCTTTCAATCGTCACCGGGGACCGAGGCGTAAGCCTCCGCTGGGCATCAGAAGCAAACACGATCTTTGTTAGCCGCACGCGACCCGCAATATTGACCCGTACTCTATTCCCGTTGTTTCATGTTTAGTGATTGGTGAGGGGGTACGGTCTTTAGACGGGGGGCCATATTTTTTTTCTTTTTTGAAAAGACCAATATTGATTGGTTGTCATGGTGATAGCTATGAAAACATCCTTCGACAATCGGCGCAGATGGATTTTTTCGAGTCGCGTGGGCTTAAGCTGTGTGGCAAACACCCCAAGTCGGTGTTACATCATATCTGAAATAGGTATTGACTAAGTCTATCTGCAGTGTTACTTGCGTCAATACTCAATACCATCATGTTGTTTGCCTCCTATCTTTCTCAAAGCAATGATAATCTTAGAGAACAATTCCCCTCTTTGTGTCTATGTGCCATCCTGCCTTTTAACAATCTTGGGATTGTTGTGTGTACCCACCTATCCACAACCAAGTATGCACAGAACTCGCGTGCCACGGCTTAAGAGTTCTTTTGGAACACAAAAGTCTTTGCATATTATGGCTACGGGCGGGCCCGTATACTGCGGCTTATTATAGAAGGAGAGAACAAATAATCGACCTTCATTATGTGTAGACATCTGCTGGCCTGGGCGACTGACGCCACAGAATGTGTGATGCATTGTGATTGGCTGATAGCCACGTGTCAAACTGAGAGGGTTGATGGGAAGCCATGGGAAGGCAAGCAAGGGAAGTGGTGCGAGTCCGCCTTCAAATTAGCCAAGCTTAAAAAATACTAATAGAAAAATGGCTCAAGAATCTCATTGGGAAATGGAATTAAAGGGTTTGGGGCAAAAATCTCAAGTAGAATGAACCGTTACATGATACTCAATAAAGTATACCATTATGGCGAATCCACCAAATTCTTGAATAGTCTTGAAATTTTTACTGACCTGTTAAAGGTAATATCATACTTTGGTTTTTGTCAAAGAAATAAAGATTCATGGGCAAAAATATCAAGGCAGACACTAACTGTCATCTGTGAAAATTTCAGTCCCATACGGTGCCCACTTTTTGAGAAAAAAAGTGAAAAACACCCACAGTATTTCTAAAGTCTTTTATTTTTTATCTTTAAAAGATCAAGAATAATTTTGATCACTGGTTTTACTCTGTTCTGGATAAATGCAGCATTTCAGGCAGAAACATTTTAATGGTATGTTTTTACCATCACTATCTTCATACCCTGTAAGTTATAGGTAAATCTGTGAAGATTTCTGTTTCGGTATGCTATCAAAGTATGATAGTTTAATATCAGATGGATTCTACATGCAATCTGTTTGAAATACTTCAGATACATGTATACCCACTATACCATAGATTATAATGCTTGTGGAGTAATGCCTCTAGTTTTTCGTTTTTCTTTCATGGAAGAATCCTGCCGAACTATGATTACGGGTGCAATCCAAGTATGAATCAATGAACCACAATTTTGTCACTTTTAATTATTTCAGTAACATAACATCAGTAATAAAGACTCGATACCTGTAGATTATAGACGCAAGTTTTCTTTTTATGTGAAACAGGATTGCACACTTTCACAGTGTCATAAACAAATTGCAACCAACCGCAACTTTAGTGCAATCTTCAATAAATTTACAAATTTCTTTTAGTTGGCAGGTATATATCGGGTATATCATCAAATAACCACAAGGGAAACTGACTACCTGTTTTTTAGCATGGCCTGACGCGTTTCGATCCTAGCAGGATCTTTATCGAAGGCTACAAACTTTATTGAAGGCTTATTACTTGTATTCAATAGATTTAAATTGAAGTTGGTATAGGGCCCCAACTTTAACACGGAATTGAAGTTCGCTTTCCGAACTAAGAAACAAAATTATACAGCAGAATTTTCGTTTAGAAAGATCCTGTTATAGGATCGAAACGTCAGTCTTCATAACTCCAAGCATTTGATATAAGTGGGGTCTTTAATTTTGGATGGTGAGGACTTATTTAGCAGCTCTTTATTACCTGTTTTGAAAAATAACAGGTAGTCAGTTTCCCTTTTGGTTATTTGATGATTGTTTTGAAAATTCTTAGGATTAAAATTTGATTAAAATTTGTGGAATAGGAACAACTCGAAAAAAAAAAAACCTGTAGAAAACTAAAGCTCTATAAGGACCAATGTCCATCCAATAAACTACGGAAAGACACTTGTCGCCAATGATATCAGGAGTCTTTTTCCCATTGATGTAGTTGAATGTTCTCCCATTGCACTGTTCCTAGTTCTATGGTTCTCCCTACTCGTTCTATACTATACAGGATACCGGGGTTTGTTGTTGGGGTTTTTGTGGGGTCACGACGGCGCCTGGGGGATTTTCTTGCCCTGATTTGAATGAGAATGAGCGGGGTTCAGAAGTGCTCGCGTGCCGTCCACGTGGCCATTCAAGTACGCTTGGACAGAATCTATGGACTTTTTTATATACGAGTTGGCACCGCTGGGCCAAAAATCTCAAGATCGAATTGTTGAGAGGCGTGGGATGTCTTGCAAAGACCAGTTAGCACTATTCCACTCTATACCTGATTGTATTTGGTAGAAATAAATTCATATATTAAATGTGTGTATCATTAATTACTTGCTGTTTAAATGCTAAGGGTTAGAAGGGCCTGATGCGTTTCGATCCTAGCAGGATCTTTCTCAAAGGCTTTGAGAAAGGATCCTGCTAGGATCGAAACGCGTCAGGCCCTCCTAACTCTAAGCATTTGATATATTTCAGGTTATTTTGGCTGATGAGTAGTTTGCAGCAGTGTATTACTTGTACTTGCTACGGTTTAATTAGTTGTAATGGCTGTAATGCTAAGTGAGTAAGTTGGCAGTATCTTGAAGATGGCTTTAATTGTTGACATGTAACCCTTCAAAATTGAGGAGCCCTTTCCGCTCTATATCATGTGTGACGGTTCGTGTAATAATTGTGTATAGTAGGCAAGAACACGCTTGATGCTACGCGTTAGCGGTCCCCTACTGCAATTAAGGTGCCATTCTATAGGCAGATTCGAATTTCATGTAGGCTATAACTAGAACAAACTGAGCGTTACAAATTGACGGAGTCCTCACTTCGTATCGATCGATTCCAACCGCCTTGTAGCAACACCGCAGTGACAACCGACCAGTTCAAGCAATGGAGAAATACGGCAACATTTGAAATCGATCTTTTACTAATTTGTGGGTTTTGATTGAGGCGTGTGAAAGGCGGTAAAATGGTACGGTCTTGGTCAGTGTAGGCCTCGGCGCGTTTGATATTATTTAATGTTGCGAAAAAAGTGGGTCTGTATATTATTATCATTGTTCCAATTCAAAGTTGGGAAGTTGTAAATTTGTCACGCGAGTAAAGTACTTGAAGGTAATATAATACTTTGAATGTTGTCAACTTAAATGCAGATTCGTGATCGGCAAACTAAATATCAAGAAAGGTACAGGATCAGTCATCTGTGAAATTTCCAGTTCCATACGGTGCCCACTTTTTGAGAAAACAGTGAAAAACGCCCACTGTATTTCTTAAATCTTTTCACCGTTATTTTTATCTTTAAATTATTGAAAAGATCAAAATTGTTTTTGGTTTTATTTACTATAGGCCTATAGCATTTCAGGCATAAACTTTTAAACGGTAATATGTTTCTACCATCACCATCTTTACACCCTGTAAGTTACAGGTAAATTTGTGAGGATTTCAGTTTCGGTATGCTACCAAAGTATGATACTACCTTAGTAAAGTCTTTTAAGGAACCCGGATATTAATAATTTCCATTTGTATATTTAAGGGGCCTTTTGTGCATAAGGGCTTGGTGTGTGGTGGTTATTTTGTAAAAAAAAAAAAAAAAAAAAAGTTTCCATGATCATAGAAACCCAATCGGACATTTGAGTGTATTGCATATATAGAGGTTCAACTCCGTGTGCATATTATAATGCATCGTGCACTATAATTGAACCTTAGCGTCACCAATTACCATGTTAATTACTCAAGCGTATTTCCTTTCTATAGCATCTATTGAAAATTCGACCTTTTAAAATGATTTCCATGCATTTCAATTCCAATTGGAGTCCAATTACGCATCATATGGTTACCAGTCCTTAACGGAACTTCAATACTAACAAGTTTTCTTAACATTATCGAAACTAAAAACAATAATTGAAAGGTTACTAATTATTTGAAATGATGTTCTTTTTCGAAACACTGCAAATGAGGTTTAATGGTGCTAGAAACTGCATTCCAATATGTTTTAGTTTTATTTGATACATGGTACTATTCCAGGACCTGAAAGTACCGTTAATATTGGAATCATAACCCATGGAATAACTGTATTGAACAACCAAGCTTCCTTTACTTTTGTATATTTGAGTTTGTACCTTTGACATTTCACATTGTTTGTTGAAAGGTTAAAAGAGCGCAAATACTTGTGATAAGCTGACGGAACCGCAGGGCCACCAATTATCACAATAGTAATAGGGGCCCGATCCCTAATAAGTTTCTTATGGCAGACAGCTGTGTGTCACGTGACGACTGGGCCTCTTTTGTGCGGGCACCTGGGGAACACCTGTTCCGATCTTTATGTGGACTTTTGTTTACCTTATGCATGAGGGTTTTATGGCTTGAACTTTTTTTTTTCAACACGGATCTTTTGAAAGTATTGATTCGTTCATTCAAGGTATAAAGCTTCAAATGCATGGTTTAGTGGTTACGCGTGCCCGGCGCGTTCCATAGTTAAACCGGTCATAGTTGAATAGCCATAGAGTTTCAATTGGTCATTGTTATTAATATTTTTTACCGGTGCCGAATAAGCAGCCGTAATTGTCTGGGCTTATTTGCTCTACAGACCGCTACCTGTATATGCAATTTAATTTATTTTTAGAGGGGCCATTTTGCCCATGATGTATTGTTCCTTTTACCTTTACCCTTTGGTTCGTGACATTTATCATTTCAATGGCCCATTCATAAAAAAATATACACGCGAGACAGACATGTGTAAAATTCACTTGCCTGTGTGGTGATTTCCGCCAAAAAGAGACAGAAAATTTACAACAATTCAGGTTTGATGTAGACTCCCTACTTGAAGTGCAAATAAATTGCGTTGTTTCAAAATATATTACAATGTTCCAACAACACTCCATAAGCCTACTTCATTAAGCGCTCAACAGTCCTGGGGCCAATTTCATAGAGCTGCTTAGCACAAAAAAATCGCTAAGCATGACTTTTCTGTCTTGATCAAACAGGATAGGCCTAAACAACCAAATTTCCATGTGTTGTGTATCACTTGCAATCTTTGGCTGTTGTTTCGCTCACCATGAATATCAAATGGAATTTTCAATGGTGGTTTGTCAGTTTATTGGGCAAGCCATTTTTGTGCTAAGCAATTTTTTTGTGCTAAGCATCTCTATGAAATTGGCCCCGGTGTTAGTTCAAAATAAAGTACTTGTACTCACAGGGAAGAAATCTTGGACTGCAACATCGAGTCCTAAATTACTTTAACTCATAATCTCTTTTGATTACATGCAACTGAATTGGTCAGTTCATCCAAATTATTTCTTCAATTGCACTACAGAAGGTTACTGTCTACTAAACCTCAAATCTGCATTTTTAAAGGCCCGGGTACCGTGTCATTCTTTGGTAAGAAACCAAAACAGAAATGTACACATATTTACGTATAAGTTACAGGGTCAGATGGTGGTGGTAGAAACATACCGTTAAAATTTGTTCGCCTGAAATGGTGTATTTATCCAGAAATTAGTAAAACAGCGACTTAAAATCTTTTTGATCTTTTAAAAGATCAAAAATAAAAGAGAAAAGACTTAAGAAATACTGTGGCTGTTTTTAACTGTTTTATATAAAGTAAGCACCGTATGGGACTGAATTTTAAACAGAAAACTGATGACTGTTATTGTATCTGTCTTGATATTTCTGCCAATAAATCTGTATTTCTTTGATTAAAACCAAAGTATGATATTACCTTTAAGCTTTTTATTCATTCATAATTCTCGTGCAATGGAAGTTGCCCTATACCTTAGGTATAGGTTACCAGCTCCATTGAAGTACATGTATTTATGAAGTGAATATTCGATCTACTTCCTGAATATACTATTCAGCAGCATCATCAGCCAACGACCTCTAAACACACAACAGAAACCCTTGCCTTGCCTTTAGCTTTGGCCTCGTACTACGAACATGACCCGCCACTGATGGGCATCTTGACTCCCGAGAAGGCAACTCAGGTCAGCGAGACCTTGGATTTCCTCCAAGTTAACCTGCCGATGCATTCGCCTCGCTTCAATCAATGCATTCGCCTCGCTTCAAAATATTATTTAGCCTAGGGGCATTGTATAATTATCCTCGGACCATCTACCTTCTTGACGGTCATCGGTTGACACTGTCACTTGTGCTCTCGTTGGTGCCCTTTCCTATTCCAAGGACCAAGGCTATAGGCATGATGTCCATTCTCTTTTAGTTTACTATAATTTTTTAAATGTTGATTTTATAATGTGATACAGGATTCCTAACGTCTGTTCTGAGATAACCAGATGAGTTTTCTAGGATGAAAGCCCCATTGAATATTTACCATGAGTGGAATATAGTCACCTGCCACGTCAAAACTTGTTACGGTGTTTGTTTCACTCATTTGAAAGATCTGTGTACTGTGTATCACCAAAGTCTTTAATTTAAAGGTATAATACATGCATGGTAAAGGTCACAAAGCAGTACTCACACTTTGTACATGAAATGATAAACCTGTGAAAATTCGGGTGCTCAATCAGACATCCGAGTCACTAGAAAATATCAAAAACCAACTCAATTTTTCTTATAAAACATAAAGAATGGTTTTGGTCTCAGCACAAGATCAAAACTGTTTTAGTCAAAGCTCAATGTTTTACTTATTTCTGGATAAATACACCATTTCAGGTGGAGATATTTGATTAGTATGTTTCTACCAGCACCATCTTCATACCCTGAAGGGTATACGTGAAATCTGTGGACATTTCTGTTTAGGTATGTTACCAATCCTGCACTGTACCATACCCTGAAAGTTATACGTAATTCTGTGAACATTTCTGTTTGGGTATGTTACCAATCATGTACTGTACCATACCCTGAAAGTTATACGTAATTCTGTGAACATTTCTGTTTAGGTTTGTTACCAATCATGTACTGTACTTTTAACAAGCGCAATGTGTTCTCGACATTCTCTGAAATTTGATCCCAAAGTATTTCCCTTAAAATCCTCAAACTATTCCAGGCGATGTTTACATTATCCGGTCACTAGGCCGCTTGTGGTTGTGGCACGTTTTTCTACCAATATTCCTGCACTCCATTTAATGGAGTTGATTCCAACGCAGTTTGGGAGGGCTTCCTGTGGGGGAAGTATTGTCTAACGACTGAACTTTGATGATCCTCTTCCATGAAATACATTGTATAAACACCATCCACCTCTAGCGAGAAAGAAACCTGGAAGTTCAGTAAAAGGAGAAGTTTGTGTAACTTTGTTTCACCCAGAACACCTATCGTGTTATAAATCAAACTTCCGAAGGGAACAAATCAGCACACCATGCTGATACGGTACATAAATTTAGGTTATGGCTTCAAATTTAACTGTGAAGTTTGTGCCGTCATACAGTTTGAGGTAGTCACAGAAAGACTGTTTTTACATCGGCTTTTTAAATAGTAAGCGTCCACTCTCAACAGTTTTGGCATTACCGATTCTGCACCGTACCTTTAATTTGAATTTGAGTTCCCTCATGGTTTACCTTATGTTCACCTATGGCTCTCTTTGTGTATCATTCTTGAACTCATTATTTTATGACTTCCTAAATGTTTCTAGTTTGTGCCTCTTTCAATTGCAATACCACAGCTGCTGGCTGCATTTGCTTACAGTTTTATTCAAATCGTAATTCAAAGATTTTTGTTTGTTCCCTGTTTTATGACAGGAATTAGAGTCATGAGGAAATAACAGGTGCAAATTGTAGATAAATTGTCAATACAAATAGTGTAGATGGAATACAGTTACAGTGTATAGGATCTTTATTATGTGAGTAGGTACATTTCCCGGTACTTTGCAGGGTTCCCCCTTTGGGTTTCGTTGAAGTGATTGTTCCATAACAACTAAACCAGCCCAGGGCCATAGTGCTAAAAGGCGCACCCTCGAACCCTCGTGCACCTTTCCGTTGACATTGACAGATTCCAGTCTTTATTCCTTATCGATAAAGACGTTATGGTAATCAGTATGTGGTTAATGTGTGTATTTTTAATATCATGTTCGGTGGATCGGGCGGAATAGGGGGTTTACCGAAATTCTCCGAAAAATGGGACAGTCCCTTATTTGTATATAGTAAAACACCTGTCACATCTTATGCAGCATCATGGCGATAAACATGATATTCATAATGACGATATAGGGCCTGTTTGTTTAAGGAAAAGGATCCCAGATTTTTGGATCCACGTCCTATGCAGGGTACGCTAAAATGGGATCCGGATCCACAGGATTCGTCACAAACGAACTTGGCCTATAGTTGACTGTTTTCTGGGCTTCCGTGAACTTAGGGCTAACTTCTGATTTCCAACCACTTTTTGGACCAGTGTTTGCTACCGAAGTACATGTATTTGATTCATGAATTTGAAAGTTAGAAAAATCAATATACACCAAGAATTACTGCTTAGTTACATTAGGTTATTGGGCTCACTTGAAAATTAACGTCGCACACTGTTTTCCATCCCCTTTCAGTTTGAGAAGATCACGGCAAGAATTTTAACTTTCTCACAATGAAAATGAAAAGAGGTCGTGGGAAAAACTCCCTTTATACGTGATTTTTCAGCATCACTTTGATCAAAATCTTTTGAAAAATAACGGGCAAGTCAGTGTATTTTCTCAGGACTGATAACCGGTTTTGTAACCCAGTGGCTGAGATATATGTAGTTAATTCTCTTCCCATAATACTACCGATCCACGGTATTTAGACCTGCAGATTTCAGGATTACCATCACGTGACTGACAGGCGCTCTGGACGATGTCCCTACCGGCTGACCCCATGCCAGAGCCGAGTCCAATCAGGGAATAATTCAGGCGGGATTGTCCCCCCTTGCCCTACCCCGTATTGGCCAAATTGTACAGGCACTTGTTACCCAGCAATGGGAGCTATTTTGGGAACATCATTAAAATCTAGCCAGCCAATCAGATAGCAGGCCTCGTTGTTGTGGCCTTAAGCTGTGAATGGGATGAATAGGGCTGTCGCGTGGCAAACTATCCGACACGTGCCGCGCGTACAACCACCTTACTGCACAGCAACCCCGATGCATACTCATTAAAATGTTTGCTCCGGTACCTGACACAAAAGCCGGATTAAAGTCCAGTTTTTTTTAATGAAACCGCATTCTCCTTCTATAGGTACTTATAATACTGTGGTAAATGACTGGCACCATGATTTTTTTTTCTCAACATGGAATCAAAAAGTTGAATGAGACTCATAAGTTTTTGTTTGTTTTCTGAACCAAGGAATGCTTCTGACCCGTCGTGGGGGAAGCAGCTGCCCTGGCGCCGCAGACTGCATGCACCGAGCAACATCACAATATTCCCCCAGTCATGGTCATTCTGCTTCCGGTCGCACACTGCACCTTTCTTGACCATTGAAGTTCTATACATTCATGGGAAATTTGGTTACCAAGGGGAAGAAAGGGAGACAGGAGTAATCTGGTCTTGAACGGTCATCCATGGGCTAAGGACAGAGTAGCTGATTAATTTGCATGAGACATAATTATTAAACTGTAAATGAATCTAATTTATACAGGGTGTCCCAGAAAAAAACGCAACACTATGTCGGTACTCATTATGTTAAAATTAAACTCTTAATCACTTCAAGATTCAGGTATGTGATACAGCCATGTCCTGGCTATCACCATGTAGAATTTTAAGCATATTCGGGCTGAAATTGGCGAAAATATGACCAAATGAAAGAGTACTCCTTAAAAACAAATTTGCAAGGATAACATTAACACGCATAGTGGTCAATACACACATGTGTATGAAAGAAAGATGAAAATCGGGTTTTGAGGTTGAGTAATCAGTCTTAGTTTTTCACTCAATTGTTGTCCAATTTTGCTCAAATTGTACATGGTGATAGCCAAGACATAGCTGTATCACATATCTGAATCTTAAAGTGATAAACAGTTTAATTTTCATATAATAGTTCTCGACACAAGTGTTGCGTTTTTTGGGGACACCCTGTATAGTGTGACCTTGTTACAGAGCCATAATACATCATTCCTATGTGTCTTCAGTGAAGAAATTGCTACAGGACTTAACTGTATCATGACATTCCTTGTACCTTTCTTGAAAGATTATACCTTATTGAGGGATGAGTGGGGTGAAGGGGGTATTATCAGCGATCGAACCAGGTGTTTAATGCGGACTAAAGCGAAGCTTTCATAGGGTAGTTTCTGCCTAATTCCAGGCAGGTGCCAGCGATACTTGGTAGCTCTCATATCCTGTTCACTTTATCAATAGTATTGATCCATCTGATAACAACTATAGCTGGCACGCTCAACAGAATGATTACGAATTCCTAGCAAACTTTTACGATTAATCTTAACACTTAATTGTGAAGTTTCTCTTAACGGTTACACCACACTGCATTGACCGGACTTGTCTTCAACATTCCTTGGTTGGCAACGAAATAAATTCAGTTTAAATATTAAACCATGAATGGTCCAATGGCTGAATTTACATTCTACATCAAAATGTGCAATCGATAACATTCCCTGTGGTTTTCTTTTTAAGGGTAGCGGGGTACAAATTACAGATGCACAGATGTTGGCTACACTATGTAGTACACGAAAACCCTATCGAGGTAAAGTAAACACGCTGTTAGATTAGTTGCTTCTCACCCCTCTGGGAAATCTTCACCACTGACGCCTGCGACAATAGAATGAGTGTCACGATAGGAAATTAGAATGGCCAAGAATGGTGCCGAGTTCCATTTAAATTTCGCAGTAGAAATGATCTTTAACTCGGACACACAACAAAGACGCATTGTACGAATCATGAATAACTAATTAACCTAGTTAAACTAAAACCTAATTCAGGAGGTCGCTGGTTCGAATCCCGCTCCAGTCAATGTTTTTTGTTCACTCCTTTCAATGACATAAAACTCAGTCAGTTTCCATTGTGGTTTTACATGTATTTGATGATTAAATTAAAAACAAGTTAAACTAAAATGAAATCCACGAGTATACAATTAGTGTTCGCCTATCACTAGTATCACGCCTATCACAGATACAGTAACAGTCATCTGTGAAAGTTTGAAAATGCCCACTTAGTGAGAAAACAGTGAAAAACAGCCACAGTATTTTTTTTTTGTTCTTATTTATTTGTTGTTTTTACTAATCTCTGGATAATTACTGCATTTCAGGTGGAAATATTTTAACAGTAAGTTTGTACCTGCACCATCTTCATACCTTGAAAGTTATAGGTAAATCTTTGAACATTTCTGTTTGGGTATGTTACCAATTCTGTACTCTACCGTTAAACTTAAATACATTACTTTCCATTTGTTAAGGCCTGCCATATTCAAATGTATTCAGTATAAGACTTAACTTTACTTGTTTATTTAAACTAAGTAGTTTTCATCAGGTGGGGTTTAAAAATAAATTGGTCCCTCCCAGTCGTTTTAGTTTGGATTTTCCTTTATCATTCTAAATGTATGTATTCCGTGCTGTCTTGAAAGCAGGTTCAATTGTTTGTAGGGCGGGTCAACCCGATTCTCAACTAAAGAATAACACGAATTCATACCTCCGCTCGCGACCAACTTATTTGTCGCACGTTCCGTCGATCCGTGCTATGACAGCTACCAAGGCCGTACTTACTGCTTTGTCAGACCGCCAGACTGGCCTCAACAGTCTAAACTATCTCTGCCTACCACCATTGTACTCCACCGATATTATTGGCGCACAATATTATTTTAGTGCAAGGTTAAATCCATACCTTATGATTGGCACTTTTTTTTAAATGCAGGACTCTTTTTCTTTCAAGTCTATATTATATTCACGCACACACGTTGAAGAACACGTGCCTGATGTGTCTTCTCTCTGTTTTTTTTTTTGTGTTTTTTTTTTAGTGTGAAAAGATAATAATTGCAAATGTGTCATTATTACACAAGTTTGTGATCATAATATTTTGTTGTTCGATTTTCAGGTATAGACCCAGTTGGTGAAGATGTTTGTGTAAGGGAATTGAGGTCCTACTTCTGTTGATGAAGGCGACTCCAAACAACTGTCCAACAGGTGCGCTGCTTGTGGTGGATCAAAAGGAAAGAATTCGTGGCTTGAAACTGAACTGATTTTGTTCATGTTCTCCTTAAAAAAACGCAACACTTTGTGTCGAGAACTATTATATGCAAATTTAACTGTTTATCACTCGGATTCAGATATGTGATACAACCATATCTTGGCTATCACCATGTAGAATTTGAGCACAATTTGACAAAAATTGAGGGGAAAACTCAGACGAAATTACCCAACCTCAAAACCCGATTTTCATCTTTCTTTCAATACACATTATGTGTGCATTGACTACTTATTCTCAGGAATACTGCAAATTTGTTTTTAAAGAGTACTCTTTTGAATTGGTAATATTTTCGCCAATTTCAGCCCGATTTTGCTTAGATTCTACATGGTGATAGCCAAGACATGGATGAGTATCATATAGCTGAATCTTGAGGTGATAAACAATTTAATTTTAACATTATGGGTCCCGACACAGTATTGCGTTTTTTTCTGGGACACCCTGTATAAGCCTGCCATCCATTATGCGGTTGTGAAAGACGTATCTGTATATTAGCACTCCTGTTTTGAGAGTAATAAATATTGCTGAATGTCAAGGAAAACGTGTCTATGGAAACATGGAAGAGAGAGAGAATGTCCTCTGGCCATTACATTAATTGATACTAGTGACATTTCCACTTGGAGCCGTAGGCACGGTACGAACAATCTTAATTTTTCAGTCAGTGCGGTTATTTTTCAGCCAGTGCGGTTCATTCTGAACATCATGGCAAGGTGATTGCACCCCCGTTGGATTTTGCATATCACTTTCGAACACTTGAAAAGTAGTCGTACCGTAAATAGTACAAAACTAAACTTCAGTGTTATCATGGCAATGGGTTTGATAAAATTCATTACAATTGTGGCCGTCTGAGTGCCAAAGGCTGAGTAACGAAGCTTTTTGTGTCATACAAGACTGCCTGATGATGACAGGTTAACGTAGGCACTGCGTCTGCTGGGCGTACATCGGACGAAAGCATTTACCTTTGGTAACAACTTTTATGATCTTTAAGTTCACTTCATCTTAAAGGTATAATACAAGATTGGTAACGATCACAGAACAGCACTCTCAAGTTTGTCTTATCCAACATGTACATAAAACAAAACACCTGTGAAAATTTGAGCACAATCGGACATCTGAGTCACCGTGGAAAATAGCGAAAAACCGACTCAGTTTTTCTAATAAAACAAAAAGAATGGTTTTGATCTTATCCCAAGATCAAAACTGTTTTCAATCTTTGTTTTACTAATTTCTGGATAAATACACCAAGTTCAGCCGAAATTATTTTAACGGTATGTTTCTATTGGCACCATCTTCATAACCTGAAAGTTATACGTAAATCTGTGAACATTTCTGTTTGGGTATGTTACCAATCCTGTACTGTTTAAATTTTTAAAAGAAACCAGCAGCTTTTGGTCTGTACACAGACATCTCGAAATGTATGCCTAAGTTTCTCATAGATAAAATGTCCCAACTGTCCTAGAATAATCACTTTATGTATCAAAACTTTATCAATAAAAGTTAAATTGTAACGAAAGTATTACAAGGTATTTCGCAGTTACACCATTTATTTTGCGGCAAAGGACCTTTGGAATTGCTGCAAGATTGCGAATACTTTTTTACCGGGTGGGGGTGTGATGATGTCTGGAACAGCCTGTCTAAGCTTGGTACCATAATGGCCACCAAAACTGGGAACCGTGAATCCTGGAGAGAAAAAAACCACCACCAATCTCCCGTGGTGTGCCAATCACGCACCCTTTACAGACCCGCCACGTGCCTGTTGGAATAAGCCACGCCTATGTACGCCACGGGTAGTCCACTGGATTATTCATAAGGGGCTCTCACCACAGCCATTGTGCAATCTTTGGCACGCGACCCTCGCATGGGATGGGGGGAAAACACTAACAAAAAAAAAAGAACCGAATCCGAAATATTGATCTTTGGGTTCCCTTTCAGGCCAGCGTTTCACTTTCGAAGCAACAAACCTTCCCAACTTTTTTTAGGACAAAAATTAATTTCCTGCTTTTTTGAATGATTCAAAGTGCACGACCCTGTAAAAGATCGATTACTCTAAACTTGGCGTTATGTTTCTCATCTCAGAAGTGTCTCTTCCTCGTGAAAATAAGGGAGAAAATTGTCAGTTATTCAAGGCGTTCATAAGGGGGTCGTATCATGATATTAAATGTTACTGCAGTAAACGGTTATGGGGCAGTAAAACAGGATTCCTAGGGGACACCACCAAGACAGGCTGACGGTCCGGACCAAACATACCATATTTTTGTACACTTGTAGCTGTGTGATACATGCATGGGCTGTTGTACCATACAGTTGTGGAGTAAGGCTGGTTGTACCGGGCCCAGTGCATTTGAGAGGTGAAGTGTAATATCATGGAGGAAAGATAGGATGTGATTTTCATGGCGCACAGTTTCACTTTCTTACAGTATACCATTTTACTGACTATCTGGAATATTGCAGATTGCAACCTATTCCCACGAGCCATTTTGGAATACCTGGCGTAATATACATGAAACACACAAGCAGGCCTGATTCGCTATTACACATTACGCTAAAGAAATTCGCTGAGATGCTTATGCCCACGATGACATTTTGACTTTTTTTCAGGATGTCTTACTAGTTCTGCGAATAACTAACGAGTTGACATTCTAGATTAAACAGTGGACATAATTTGATTTTACAGAATTTTAGTGAAAAGATCCAACTACTTGTAAGTTGTAGGCCTACTAGGCTTACACGACTTATACCACTTGGACCACCAAACAACGTGTTATTTCAGAGAATTATAACATTGGGAAACTGTGAGCACAAGACGTATTATTGTTGTTGGAATAAGTGTGTCATTAATTATAAAACTACGTCGAAATAAAGTTACGACAATTGTCGATTATTCACAACTTTGCAGTACATTAAAGACTATTTAAATTTGTTTTCTACGGTTCTAGAGCTGGCCGATCTGTGCTATTATGAGTACAATCCCAAGGAAGTGGAAGTTACTATAATACTTCACGTTGTAACTTGTATTAAAGCAAAAATAACAGAATGAGCCGAAGGCGTCCATCTTCAGTAAGAATTAGAAGCAAGGCATCTGAGCAACATTCAATCATGATTCAATAAAAACTGCAAAATAGTCGTCAGCACCCTATGCGCTGTTTATTTGGAAGGCAACCTTGGTATAGAGTTTACATGTGTCCAATCATGTTTGGTGTAGTGACCCCTTAACCCTGACCCCAAGTTATGGAAACGGGGCCTCGGTTATGCCCAGCCGTCAGGAAGGTATTGCGCCGCCTGTTGTCCTGTCCCCCAAACCACCTGCCCTAGACACTAACGTTTTATAGCCTCTCAAGTTTAAGAGCTCCGCCGGCGGAATAAAAGTTTATACCAACGAGGGGGATTTGGAGTTCTTGGGGGTTCTACAAAACAACTTTTAAGTTGTGTGAGTTTTGGGAAAACAGCTTGGGGAAAGCTTTAGTTTGATATTGTGGAATCATAAGGAAATGATCATTGGGTTTTTGAAGTAACCTCACGATCAATCCCAGTAAAACATGGATGGCTGAAATGTCATTATGTTTGGGTTTTTTGCTTGTCTTGAAGTTTTGAGAGCTGTAGAAATCACTCAATGCAATGTAATACAGATGTTACAGCGCTCGAGACATGTTGAAATACATGTACACTTTATCGTACATCGTAGGGTACAACAACACGCTATGAATACATGTGCATGATACACATGTACATGTCCACAGCATGACCCACACACATAGCGTGAGTCACCGATCCGCCACTGCTTTATTTTCATAGATTATACTAATGACCCATAGGCACCGCCCACACAGGAAGCTGGGGGTGTGGTTACGCGTCATCTCACACGCTGATTGGCCGTACCATTTCCACAACCGTGACGTCGATTGTGTTGGTGTGTAGCATAAATTCTACGCGGGCCAATTTGTTTCCATCATTCTGAGTCAAGAATAATACGAGTCGTGTGTGTAATATGTGTTACTCAGTCACCATCGCTCCATGCGGGGCTAAGCTTTGAATCAGTGAACCAATATCATACATGAACTGATAACCAATTCACCTGTGCTCATACAACACTGCATTTGGGGAATTTTGTGTGTGTAGTCATTCCAATATACCGTTAATACCTCACTTTCAACTGAAGTAATCGTCGTCACATCAGAGACGGAACACTTTACAACCATGGTACCTCAGACGCAGAGCATAAGCCTGATCGGTAGCGGTCAATCCAGCGGACCAAGTTCTCCGGAGAGTAGCACGGGCAGCGACTTGAGTATGTCGGGCATTGATCTGGGTGCGATACTGCAACAATCCACGCTGGACATTGCAGAGGACATTTGCCAGACTAACTGGAAAGCCAACAACGGTCACATCAAGAGGCCCATGAACGCTTTCATGGTCTGGTCACAAATCGAGAGAAGAAAGATCATGGAGACGCAACCTGAGATGCACAACGCCGAGATTTCCAAGCGGCTGGGACGCAGATGGAAGACTCTGAACGAGACTCAGAAGGGCCCATTCGTTGAGGAAGCAGAGAGGCTGAGGTTGCTACACATGCAGGAGTATCCCGACTACAAGTATCGCCCGAGAAAGAAGGCCAAGCCCACCACCAAACAAGAAAACCCAGCCCGTACCGGTGGTGTCACCAAGCACAAGCATAGCTCCAAGAACAAGAACAAGAACTCATCTCGCCATCATCACAGCAAAGCTGACCGTGTCCCTAAGCTGAAGCTCACCATTGACAAGAAATTCAGGGAGAGTATCAAAGCTAGCAAGGCTATCGATCTGGGATCGACGCAACTTACCCCGCCAGCCAAGGTCCCATCGAGCCCCACTGGATCAACACCAGACTCTCCCGTTGACGGTAGGAGTATGTACGAGGAATACGTTGATGTGTGCAGTAAACCACAACAGCCCGAAGTACAGCAGCATCACCAACGGATTGCTCCTGTAATGATCAAGCAGCAACATCATCAGCATCATCATCAACAACTACAACAACAGCAACCTTCCACTGTTCCCGTTAACAATAACAGTACTCATACGGACTTGAATGTCGCCCAGCCAAATAACCCTCTCGCCGGTCTGACTGAGGAATTGTTCACATCGACATGGCCAAATTTTGACTTTGGTTCGTTGCAGGATTTGGGTTCTCTAGCAGACGACCTGAGCCCACTGGACTCATGCAGCAGTAACGGGTCACATTTCGAGTTCCCTGACTACATGACTCCAGAGGTGAGTGAGATGATTCAAGGCGATTGGCTGGACACTAGTTTTGCTTCCTTAATCTCTGCGTGTACGAACTAGAAAACGGAAGCAGATTTTAAAAAAATCTCACAGCCTTGGAAACCAGCTGCCTCATTGTGTTATGCTAGCCACAAGAGAAAACACTAACTTGTATACGTGCCCAACTGTTTCTGTTTTCATTTATTCCACGAAAATAGAAAACTGTTGGGCATTGCCTGAGTCGTGGTCTGCGTTCTTATCACCACGGCCCAGACACGTCTACATATCATCAGCACCGAACTGTGCCCAAATAGACTGACCGGGACCCGCTCACTAGGGGACCCGACCCCGAGTCACTTTGCTGATAGTACGCGGTGACTTTGGCACCGTATAGCCGTTGTGTGTGCCCGACGTTGTCGAAATTATACCCTTGAACTCAGTTATTATGCCTGCAGCAAACTTTTGTCTTGTATTTGTTTAATTCAACACCGGTCACGTTATTGTACACTTTTTTTTACATTTTTTTCCCGTTGGAAAGCATTCACAAAACGCCCTTGTTTACATTACAGTACGATTGTCAGACTTTTTTTGTCTACTTTCACGACTCATTTTCGATTTTTCCTTGAAGTCTTATTTGTTAAAGAAAAAAAGCTGTACAGTTTTATCTTAATTTTATTGAAATTATTATTTATGCAACATTTTTGTACAATACCTTACAATATAGCTATTAATATTTGTTTGTGTCCAAATTGTGTACAGTAGATATGAGTTTGATTTACTATTACTGCTCCATTTGCGTTTGGTAAATGTTGGCTCAAATTCCTCACTAGGTTTTTGGTATTATAAACGGATGCAAATATTCACAAAATTAAAAATGAGACTTGAAAACAAATATGCAGAAATGTTTCATTTTATCTTTTTTGGACAACAAATTGAATTGAACTTTTTGATTTTCTTGACAACAGTGACGATACACAAGACACATTGATACAAAAAAATGGACTTTACACAATAATTTGAAACGAAACTAAACGAACGAAAGAAACAAACAGAATACAAAATGAGGAGCACTTATGTATATTTGTACTATTGTAGATTTTCCTCGCTAATTTTAATATACTATTTTGTGTCTATTTTGTACATTCAAATTTATCTTCCGTAGACTCTATCTATTGTTTATAAATGTTTTAAAAGAAAAAATGTTCGTCTTCTTACATGCCGCGTGTATTTATGTACCTTGTGGACGATTTGTTTCCATGCTGCAGTCAACTTTGTTTAAAAAAATTCTGCTTACTGCGAAAGAATGTCTGCCCAAATTCTGTGACGAAATTTTTGTATAAGACTTATTTTTTATTCCGACATTTTTTGCTATGAAAAAGCCTGTGACAAAAAAACAAAATACCATTTTGGTGTGACATTTTCCTACGAAAAAGAACCAACCACTTTGTGAAATGAATGAACATTCGAGAAAAATATATTTCCTGACATTGTAATAATATTTTGTAAATATATTTTGAGTAGATTTTTTTCTGATTTGATACTAAAACTTTGGTACGCATAACTTATACTTAATATTGAACGAGCGGTGGATGAAGCAACTTAATAATATACAATAACCTATCCAGAGGTTGTAATATGAACTATTTGTGTGGAATATGTATTTTATTATCTGGTCAACTTTATTCTCTAAACCTCCCTACATCTTACTAACTTGTTGTGTTGTTCATTGCAAACTAATACAGAAATACGCGAATTTTAGACTGTGTGTAGCTTCAGTGTTCAGAAGGAACTGTGACAAATTTCAGACAAATTCCCTTGGATGATTTTATGAATGACATTTCTCTTCTTATACATTCGACAAACATTGGCACTTTCGAATTAACACTTTGGTGGTACATGTGTATTACTAAACGAGGGGCTTTGCTATTATACATGTGTACATGTACCATCAAGCACGTGTTCTTTCCATAACACCGAGCGCAAAATCTCCCTATACATCAGTAACACGTAACCTCAAATTTACATGTGCAAACAAGGTAGTACTTAACACACACCATGAACACAGCATGGTCCGCCACGAGGTGCTTTTTTGGCCTTTGTAAAGTTAGCGAATAGACTAATACCCAGGGTCATGAGCCTGCCCACTTTGTCACCCGTGTATTGCATCTTGAAACGGTACAATAGCCTTGTCTAAATCCCAAATTATCGTGATCGCCAAACAATTCTTGGCGTTGCTCCAAGCCATCATAAAATGTTTTCAAAAGCTCTTCGGGTTTTTCTTCGGTCGAAGGTTATAAAAGTATTTACCTGTCCTTAAATGTGTCGACAGAGCCTTGGAAAATTAAGCAGCGGCCCTCGACTCACTTTTTATATTGAAGTTGTTTTGCAACAACCGTCTCGATTCCTTTTTACAAGCCTCAATCATATAAGCCGGGTCAATCGAAACATTTTCAAAGAACGCAGCGGTATTCGAAACACGCAAATGCCTGTGTGGTTTATGGATTTTTCCTGGCAGTGAAAATAAAGCAGCAAGCTGGAAGCCAATTTGGGTATCAGTATGACGCTGTGGATTTCAAAGTTGTCAATGATGACCAGGATTTAAAAAAAAAAACTGCTGCTGTGGTTCCTTACCATAGACAATCGCATATTTTGCGATGACTTGAATATTATTAAGGACTTTTCTTTCTCTACTGATTCAGGAGCATTATTCATAATACCTAACCACTGATAATTTGTGCTTGTTGGAAGTGGCCGGGAGTTAGTGTGTTTGAACCCAGTCGCCGAATATTTCCACAGTTATGCACAGTTGGAAACCTGTCGGTCACAGCCAACATTATGCTACAGCCTTATCTTTCCACATGTGAATATTATTTATAGGCGCTTAAATTTGGAGTTCCGATTCGGTTGTATTTTGAATGCATTCCTCACTTCCTGTGTCGGTCAAACTAAGTGGTCACCTTTCCATTTTATTTTCTTCGAGGCATTGTAAATTCTTGTGGGCATTCGTGGAGTTTCAACAACGGGTTTCAGCTTTTAGTGTCCTGTGTCTTCCAATAATAAGATAAAATGAAAAAGAAAACAAACCTCAACACAACAAACAGGTTTTATTACCGATAAAGTTCGTCAAATGAAGCCTTGATTTACTTGTATACGATGACATGATCTTTTGCACTTTCATCTATTATTGTGATAATGACAAAGATGCGGGTTTGAAATTTTCTTTGTTATTGAAAAACACGGCATTAATCATGCTGTCGGTTCGTTAATTCCAAAATGGACATGTTTTTGAAGTCCCTTGTTTGACGGTAAAACAAGAAATTGTAAGTCTACCCGCTGATTTCCTGGTCTGATTTCATTGTGAATGGGACACTTTATTCTCAGCGCGCAAATAACACAGACGCCACAGGATAAGACAGAGTTTCGATCACCTCTAGATCGACCGATCATTATGTGTCTATGCCCCCGTGTCCTGATTTACGGTCAAAACCTGTCTGACCTCAACTCTTTAATAGTATCTGGATGTGCAGTGGGATGTGATGGGCTGATGGCTGCTTGAATAGTGTGTCCGTGCATGTGGTACTAAACTCCCAGGGGCCGGTTGCTTCTTCCACATCTCACCAAGGCCAGGCGAAGGATCAGCCGCTGTCTCGACAGTGCCATTAATGGTCAGTCCCGTCTAGCTAACCATGGAGCTAGGAAGAGCTCCATCATGGTATAGCTATAGGAAGAGATGGTCTAACGTTTGTATATGCACGCTTTCACGTTACAATTCGGTTTAAAGGTAATATCATACTTTGATTTTTATCAAAGGAATACAGATTCATGGGCAAATCAAGACAGATACAGTAACAGTCATCTGTGAAAATTTCTGTCCCATACGGTGGCCACCTTTTGAGAACGGTGAAAAACAGCCACAGTATTTCTTAAGTCTTTTCTCCTTTATTTTTGATCTGTTAAAAGATTTTCGGTCGTTGTTTTACTTCTGGATAAATACACCATCTCAGGCGGAAAAATGTTAACAGTATGTTTCTACCACCACCATCTTCATACCCTGTAAGTTATACGTAAATCTGTGAACATTTCTATTTTGGTTTCTTACCAAAGTATGAGCTATAGGAAGAGCCCTGGTGTAATGTTTGTATATGCACGCTTTCACGTTACAATTCGGTTTAACTGACGGCTGCAGCACCCATGATATCATTATGGCTGGTGGATCCTAGTTGTATGTATAGCCTAGACAGTGAATACAATAAACATAAGGCTGACACAAATCCAGGATTTGGGCAACTGGGTCTGGAGGATCAAAATATTAAGCTTGGGTCTTCCCAAGTCGTCTACGTGTTTTCATTACGTCATCTGCCCTGAATGTTCACTATCTATGCATCATACAAGATGGTCTTAATAATTGAAAATCAGCGATAGGCCTATACCAGTATAATCACAGAATTACAACCTTTTGAATTTCTATTTTATTTCAAAGCTTTAAGCTAACGACCAAAAATGAATTTAAGCTCGTCGTCATCATTAGCATGACTTGCACAGTATATGTAGACCAGTACACATTGCAGTTATTTAATAATACCCGGGCAGACAAACGAAGGTTGAGTTATAAAACACGGCATGAATTAAACTGCTATAACTCGCACGTTTTCCCGAGCATTGAAATGAACATGTAGTTGGTGATTCACTGTCGTCAATGGGACAATGGGGATAGAAGTGCCAGGATTCAATATCACTAGCTCATCCTGGCATTTTCTAAGCACCTGGACCAAATTTCGTAGAGCTGCTTAAGCACAAAATTTGCTTAAGCATGAAAAGTCTTCCTCGATCAAACAGGATTGCCAACCAAATGTTCATGTGACGGACTTACTGCTTTTGATTTGTATTCAGCCATTGCTTGCTGAGTATAACATTCGCAAGGAGTTTGGCTGACATACTGATTTGATTTTATCAAGGTTTTTGGTGCTTAAGAAAAATGTTGGAGCTTAGCAGCTCTATGAAATTGGCCCCTGGTTATTCCGGACAGTCAGATCAGTGCACTGAGCAGAGCATAGCACACAGCACAGCACAGCACAGCACAGTGCAGCACAACACAGCACAGCAGTGCAGAGTACAACACACAGGGCCGGCAGAGCATGAGAGCTGACAGATGTAGTTAAATTTAAATCTTTCCTCAGTAACGGCAAAATTGCACCACACACGAGAGAAAACCATAAGCCTCTTATTACGCTTACAGTCCACATGGCCTCTGATACAGGTCAGGTAAGGGTCAAACATGAATATTCAAACACGTTTATAACTTGTCTCTCCAAAGTTTACTTGTGTTCACAATACATCCTAACTGTTCGCATAATGATTCAAAACTACATACACTGTAAAACAAAAATTCTTATCATGATATGAATCATTTATTTGATGATTTTTCTCGCATGAAGTCATGACAGGCCCTAGTATACTGATTACAGTACCTAAGTGCTGGGTCAATATGATTATTGAAGTCGATTGACTTGAACTTTCAAATGGAGTGTGTAAACGTGCCTAGGACCCTCTTTTCATTACCCGTGTAAAGATTGTACAATAGCGAGTGCGTACACAGCACACACTTCATACATAGGTATACATGTAGCAAAGGTGAATTGTATCATACACACATCTCTGTAGTCCTCATTATAACAACCTTCAAGGATTTTGGTTTCGGGCTGTTTTGAAATTCATGGGTCTTTGGCCTCGTGCGTGACTTATTTTCCGAATGATAAAGTGAAACAAGCTGCTAACATGATACTGCTTAGTTATAGGTTGTGGGTACCTGCATGATTACTGAAGGACAAATAAATGCCTTGAATTAGACTTGATGTGAACTATGTAATTTTTCTATGTCCTCTGTTAGATCACGAAGAATCTACATATACAGGGTGTCCCCCCCAAAAAAACGCAACACTTTGCGTCGGAAGTATTATATGAAAAATAAAATGTTTATCACTTGAAGATTCAGATTTGGGATGCAGTGAGTGTGATTATTTTCTGCTAACGCGCTGTCATATGCATTCTTGCACAAAATCCTTGCTTACCGTTACTAAAAAGAAATCTCTCCCGTGAAATACGCTAACCGTAACCAAAAAAAGTCTGCTACCGTAAGCGAAGAATTTGCTAAACGGTAACGGATTCCATGAAATTGGGCCCAGATAAAAGGTGGTAAACCTGATGCATAATGTAGTGCATTTTGATAAGTATTAGCGAGTTAGTAAACGCGCCTGCACACGTGTCATGAGCTCCGATTATCGAAAACGGGGAATTGCATATGTAGTTTCTATTTTAGAAGATGGCTTAGTGTTTCCGCACCCTCCCATCCCAGTCAACTCTTAACCCTCATTGGTGATGAGTCAGATCTCTTCAGCTGGCATCAAACATCTTCGTCTATATCATGTCGGTCTTGTCTTTTAGACCAGTATCTCCTTCAATGGAAATCGTGTAGTCTAAATACATCAAATTGTAGGCCTAGACAGAAAACAGATATTCCGAGGACTGGTACTTTGGGGTACTGCACAGGAGCTCGCCACCCGGCCGTCTGCAACCTGTGTACGCCTTCTGTGTTCTGACCGTTCCAGTCTGAAACTTGTGACAGTCTCCGTCTTTGAAATGCAACATTCGGATTCAGATGGGGCGACGCGACGGTGCCTGTAAATGTCCTGGGCCAATCTCATACACCTGCTAAGCACAAAAGTTAGCGCAAAAAAGTCTTGATGCCCAATAAAACAAACCACCATTAAAGATCCATTATTTTGATATTCATGATCAGCTAACAACAGCCAAAGAACAATCACAGGGGGTGATACACAGCACGTGGCAATGCCTCAAAGAATCCTACGATTGATAGTAAGTTACGATGAGTTTGGTGAAATCAACCCAAGCAGTTGAATCCACACTGCTGTAACAATCATGAGTCAAGTTATACATTATTTGAATGAGCAGAAGTTTTCAAACTGAAGGAAACAGACTTTAATTTGTATTACCGACCGTCCACATTTTTCATTTAAAAAGTAGTATCATAGTTTGGTTCATGTCAAAGAAATACAGATTCACATGCGCAAAAGTAAGATAAGGAAGATACAGTCACAATCATCTGTGACAATTTCAGTCCCATACGGTGACCACATTTTGAGATAACACTGAATAACAGCCACAGTATTTCCCCCGTAATGTGCCACCTCCTGCCAGCTGATCTAAGATAAATCAGTAATCAGTTATTGCTGACGTACTAACTAGGTGAAACTACACAAGAGCTCCTTCGTAATAAAAGGAAATCACGAATTCTTATTTTTCTAAAAATAACAGGTTGTTATGTAGGCCTATAATAAATGCTGCTTATACCTGGCCGGCCCAATGCTCTGCATGCAGCGATGTACGGACCAAGGCCAGATCTGTGAAAGTATTTAACCACGCAACCAAATAACTAGTTGCATTCTGATCATTGAAAAATAATAACAGAGTTTCCGTTGCGAGAAATCATTCTGAACTGAAAACATCCGTTTCTGTGCCCATAGGTCCCCCAGAAGTGTTTACACTGGTGTAAAACACACAGGTCCTAAGCAGAAGGCCCAAGCGATAACACAAATGGTCCCTCTACAATTTGAATTAGTTCAGGGTTACACTACTGCCTGTGGGAATTTGTGACTTCCTCAATTTATCACCAGAAAGCATGGAGATCGTAAATCATAGAGAAGGAAGTTCTCCAATATTTCCCCATATTGGGACAAGTTGTATTACATTTATTGTTTAGCATAACACAAGTGAAATGAAACTATATACATGTACTTCTAGAATGTCTGTTCTTTATTCTAATTCGTCTTTGACCTTCAAAGTTACACGCATTACATTTATTTTGTAACATGTTGCCCAGGTACCTTGTTGCTGAAAATGATGTCAGTATACACAGAGCAAAACAAGTTGGGTAACATGTCGCAGCAACATCTTGGTAACATATTGGCCAAAATGTTGCTGGTGTACGCAGGGCCCAAAGTCGTGTTGCACAGATGTGTTGCCCTACCTTGGCAACATGTTACCGAAAATGTTACCGAAATTGTTGACGGAGTAGGCCTACATTCTGCTTTTAGCTACTGTAATCATGGAGCTAGCTTCCATAGCTCCATGCTGTAATCCACATTGTGTATGGCCAACGTGTACGAACTTGTATTACAAACGTTTCCATTGTCACTCTTGTCATTGATTACATGGTCTAGCTCCTTCGTCTCACCTTTACAATGACAAGACCGTATAGAACTGCTTGGATTAGTTCCTACAAGACATTCATCAGGACGGTCGGCCTAATTCCATGTTATGACAGTCCTCAATGGCCACACATCACATAAACATATACTGTATTGTATTATGAAGCAATGGGTGTACATCGCCACAGGGCGTGAGACAGTAAAACTTTAGCTATAAAGGTAAGACCAATTTAGGTTTGCCATAATACTCCAAGACAATAACATCTAATAGGAAGGTGCTAAAATCTCCTGCATGCAACACAGTGTTATTATACCCTATCTGTATACAGTATAGGCAAGTTATGTTGCCTTGCTCTGACTGGGGCCAATTTCATAGAGCTGCTTAGCACTAAAACTCGCTAAGCATGACATTTCTGTTTTAGTAAAAACAGGATTAACAACCAAATTCCCGCGTGTTGTGTATCACTTGCAATTGGTCTTTGGCTGTTTTTCGCTGACCATGAATATCAAATGGAATTTTCAATGGTGGTTTGTTTTATTGGCCAAGCTATTTTTGTGCTAAGCAATTTTTTGTGCTAAGCAGCTCTATGAAATTGGCCCCAGGTTTAATAGGTACTGTGCTTGTATCTACACTCCGATCTGTTATTCAAGATGGATAATTGGAGTGGTTGTAGAACAAACACTCATAGGTCAACGACTTTAAACAAGACGTACAAACATTAGGATGCAACCAGCACGCCTTGTACCACAGTCAACATCCCAGCACAGTCTTGAAACCAACTATTAAAGTTTACAACTTACAAACAAGTATTAATCCGGAGTATGTGGTCCAGTATGATAAGATTGCACGGAGGACGTGGGTAATAGCAGTGGTTATCAATTATGGTTAAAAGGTTATGTGATATTTATTGAATGAATGATAAATAATTGAGACGTCTGCGATCTTTTACTTTTTATTCCAGATAAAGTATTATTTTGGCAGTGCTATCAAGTTTAAAGGGCGTGTCTAACGTTGGTAATGGTGACAGAACAGCTCTCACACTTTTTTTTTTATAATCCAGCATGTACATAAAATTATAAACCTGTGAACATTTCAGCTCAATCGGACATGCGAGTCCCGCCCGAGAAAATAGCGAAAACCTGACCCGGTTTTTCCTTTAAAACTTGAAGGATTGTTGATCTTACCAAGATAAAAGATGTTTTGGTGTTTGGTTGTACTCTTTATGGAAAAATACCCCATTTCAGGCGGAAATAATATACCGATATGTTCCTACTAGCACCATCTTCATACCCTGAAAGTTATATACGTAAATCTGTGAACATTTCTGTTTTGGGTTGTTATCTTTGTCGTAAAGGTAGTATCATACTTTGTTGTTTTTTGTCAAAGAAATACAGATTCATGGGCAAGATTATCAAGGAAGATACAGTAACGATCATCTGAGCACATTTCAGTCCCATGGCGTTGCCCACTTTTTGAGAAAACAGTGAAAACGGTCTCAGTATTTCTTAAGTCTTTTCTCTTAAATTTTGTATCTCTAAAAGATCCAAAATAATTTCAAAATAATTCTTGATAAATACAGCATTTCAGGCAGAAAAAAATTGAACGGTATGTTTCTACCATCACCATCTTCATACCCTGTAAGTTAAAGGTAAATCTGTGAACATTTCTGTTTTGGTTTCTTACCAAAGTATGATACTACAGTACCTTTAATATTACCATGAAGAGCATGATGAACTTTTCGCACTGCATAAGCAACTGTATAGCCAGGCTTTCACACAAACACACACCCACAAAATGCGGTTCTTTGAGTAATTATCATCCTGACACTTTCAGCAGCACCACACACACCGTACTGCTGGCTTCACAGACCTCCTACTTTGCCAAGTTTACACAGCAATATAACAAGATGCTTGACATCTACAAGTGTTGTTTGAGTATCAACTTAGGGCTTATAGATTTTTGAAGCGATAAATGAATTAAGCTGCTTTGCATAGCAAGGCATTTTTAATCGTGATAGTCAGTTACTTGCAAAACCTGTACATGGTGGTCTCGTAAGGAGGTGCCTTCATGATATCATATACAGCGTGTCCCCCAAAAACGCAACAGTGTTGAGAACCATTGTATTAAAATTAAACTGTTTATTACTTCAAGATTCAGATATATGATACAGCCATGTCTTGGATATCACCATGTAGAATTTGAGAAAAATTGGACTGAAATTGTGGGGGAAAACTAAAACTGAGTTACCCAACCTCAAAACCCGATTTTCATCTTTCTTTCATTATGTATTGGCCACTTATTCTGGAATTATAACTTAAACTTACAGGGTATAAAGATGGCCATGGTAAATGGTAGATAACATACCGTTAAAAAATGTTCTGTCTGAAATGCTGTATTTATCCAGAAAAGAGTAAAACCAGTGACCAAAATGGTTTTTGATCTTTTAAAAGATCAAAAATAAAAGAGAAAAGACTTCAGAAATACTGTGGCCGTTTTTCACTGTTTTCTCAAAAAGTGGGCATCGTATGGGACTGAAATGTTCACAGGTGACTGTTACTGTATCTTCCTTGATATTTATGCCCATGAATCTGTATTTCTTTGCCAAAAACCAAAGTATGATATTACCTTTAATATCAAGACGTACTGTATACTGTACTTATGATCGTTCTTGGCGGTATATCGCACGCCATAGGTATATGAAATGAATGCATCATGATTGACTTGGCGGGCCAGACATTGCAGCCTGCAGCGTGGCAACGACTTCCCCACTAGTTTCCCCATTGATCACATTACGGAAGTTGTTGGGAAACTGTTCGATTACTCAATGTTATCAATGACACAACCTGTTCATTGCCAACGACACGCAAGGGACCTGTCTATTCGTGGCTTCGGGAAAAGCTGTGTATTGTCATAAACTTAAAACCTCAAAGTTGGAACTCAACGATCAAGTCTCATTGCCCACGGCCTGGCGAGTCATAGACTGGTTCCCGCTCACTGAACAGACTCTGAATTTGTATACCAACTGAAAGGTTACCTGTGATAGGGATGAAAGTGCTTTCTGAGTTTTGATTTCAGGTATATACCCTTTAAAGTTCTTGTGCATGCATTTTTATTCATCAGTCAAAAAGTCACGTTATCTTAGCAGGGCCCAATTTCATGGAATCCGTTACCGTTACCAAAAATTCTTCGTTTACGGTAGCAGACTTGTTTTGGTTACGGTTAGCGTATTTCACGGGAGAGTTTTCTTTTGACGGTGACAGTAAGCAAGGAATTTCTGCAGAATGCATACGACAGCGCGTTAGCAGAAAATGATCACGGTTAACATATACATTCTTCGCTAACCGAAAGTCTTGCTTACGCATTCCATGAAATAGATTTCAGGCATAGGCAGTGCCCGTAAGCACAAAAATAGGCCGTAATGGTTCCATGAAATTGGGTCCAGGTCTGTTGGACTGACTAAAAAAATGTGTTTTATTTCGTCTTTTCCGCCAATTGTGATGCAGTATGATTAAGGTAGTATATCATACTTAGGTATGACACCAAAACAGAAATGTTCACAGATTTACGTATAATTATAAAACAAATACCGCCTGAAATGGTGTATCAATTATCCAGAAATTAGTAAAACAACGACCGAAAGAGAAAAGACTTTAAAAAAAATACTGTGGCCGTTTTTCACTGTTTTCTCAAAAGGTGGGCATCGTTTGGGACTGAAATTTTCACAGATGACTGTTACTGTATCTTCCTTGATATGTTTGTCCATGAATCTGCATTTCTTTGTCAAAAACCAAAGTATGATATAACCTTTAACTCTAGCTTCCGTGACAGAGCAATGGGCACCACCATCAAATGCGAATATGAACTCCAAGATACCTTGAAACAGTCATGACACCTTTTTTTCTCAGAAAAAAAAGGAGACCACCAACTTCAAACGAGCGTCATTAATTCATCTTTTGCAAAAATAAACTCAACTTCATGAAAAGGGATGCACGCTTCAGCATTATCAGTGAATAAGAGTCTTTTTATCGCGGCAAATATGCACAGACAATCATACCCAGATAATCTGCTTCATTGTAACACGCAGGTGATTGTTATTGTGTAAGACTTCCGGTATAGTTGTGTGAGTCACACCTGATGTGGTTTGTAGTCCACTCATGGAGGTAGGATGGTCTACTGCACAGAGTGTGTACATTGTACTGGGGGCGGTGGGTGCTGTTACATCCGAGTATTCTGACACAGGGTCAGCTAGACGGCCAATATGGGCGCCTCTTCCTCGACAGGGCACAGGGGCCAATTTCCCAGCACTGCTTAGCAAAAACATTTGCTTAGCAGAAAAATGTCTTACCCAATAAAACAAACCAGCGTTTAAAATTTCATGGTCAGCGAACAACAGCCAAAGAACAATTACAAGCGCTACACAACACATGGAAATTTGGTTGTTAACCCTGTTTTTATTAAGACAGAAATGTCACGCTTACCAACTTTTGTGCTAAGCAGAAAAAAATGGCCCAAGATTATATCATTGGTTGCATAGTGCCGCATACCTCTGGTGCGTGCTAAGGCCACTGATCTTGGAACTCCTCCGAATATCTTGTTGCTTGACCAATATGATATTAAAGGTAATATCATACTTTGGTAAGAAACCAAAACAGAATTGTTCACAGATTTTCTTTTCAAACCAGAGAATAAATTTCCGAACCGCTGCAACCGCAGCCAAAAGTCTCTATTTTGATACCTGTTATTTAAAAATTGATTCACGAAATGGAGCCGAAGCCTGAGCCTCCTTTTCGTAAACGCCCTATGTCTTCCTTGCTTGTGATCTCTGTAACCTCTTTCCTTCTAGTACCCTTACTTAGAATGGATCATGGGAGGAGATTGACTTGGAACTTGAAGGCGCCGAGTATAAGGATCGAGGGTGTTTCCCAACTGCCAGTCCGGGTTGACTCATGACGGAAACGGTCCCATGATCTGACGGGGAGATTGCCGCGTTGTCACAAAATCATCATGTTCCTGTAATTCAGCAAGGTGATGCACTGTCATCTGCATCTTGACCAGACTATCTATCAGCCACATGTGTTCAGAACACAAAATGTTCCACCACGCTCAAGCATGGAGGAAGGTTCAAGGAACAATTGTTAGAAGATCTAGGGACGTTGCTCCACAGTATAACGAAACTGGGTCTCAGTACTAATACATTTGTTCAGAATTAGTCAGGGAGCGCGGCGGATATTGAGTCGTTCTGAACTGCCTAACATATCAACATATAAATCCATGCAAAGATGTTGAGCTTCAGACGCCAAACACGTACAAGGTTTTTTTCATATGTTATTGAACAGGTGCTGCAATAAGGCGGAGTCGATGTCTTCGGACAGGTGTTTTGATGAGATGAAACTATGCACATATCAGTGTTGCCATACACTGTGGTATTTACTCTCATTTCTAGTCAGCACCTGTCGTGTGTTTTGTGGTTGTCACCCTGACAGTACAGCGCAGTGTATCTCACTGCAAGGCTAGAGCTATCCAAATAGCACGGATAGACCTACATACTGATGTTGTCAGAGAAGATTTAACTTCCGGTGTACGTTTCAGTTGCACTGCTAATAAATCAGCACAGATTGCAGACTGGTAGTTCAAACCACATGCCAAAGTGCACCTCAGTGTCCCTGAAACACAGAGAAGACAGTGGGGAGGAGGGGGAGCAAGGGGCCACGCTTTCACCTGTCGTGCAGAAAATGTGTAGGTCTAGTTGTTATACATTATGCATGATGTTCTGAAGACGACAAAACTGCGTCGCATGTCGCCTTCAACATCGCCCTTATCCACCATCACGTCGCCTCTTTTGCAAGTGCAATATAGGCCTACAGGCTACAAATTATAGGCGAAGCAACTGGCATCGTGATAAGTCCGTGGTGCCGCCCGACGTTCCGCCTCCTTTGCAACTACTATACAGAGAATTGAAGTGCGCCCCGACGGAAAGAGTCAACGCGACGTGTCGGCGCATGACGCAATGATGACGTCTTTCAGGGCCTGACGTTTCGATTTCTATTGGATCTTTAGCCTTTGACCAATTTGAGTCTTTAAACGTGATCCTGCTGGGAATGAAACACCAGACTCTCATGTAGGCATAGCGTCTCTTATTGCACACCTCCTTTTCGATCCGTGTTGAAACCAACCCGGATCCATCCCAGTTCAGCCCGGCAAGTTTTTGAACCGGATCAAATATGCAACATTCACACTACGTTTAGGGCCTATGGTGAACCGGCTGATATGACACAGTTCACAGCGAAAAAAAAATGCAGTTTGGAACCGGGTAGAGATTTTTCAACCCTGGTCCCTACCAAGGTTGAATTCGATCCGATTTCGAAGTGTGAAAAGGTAATCCCGGAGTTCGATCCGGTTCCAACCCCGAGGAAAATCAAACTAGACCACACAATCAGCCGGCACTTGTGGGACCTTCAATTCCCGGTAATTTAAAAACACCCAATTGTATGTCTAGTCGTTTAACAGATTTGATAGTTAGAGAACGTTTGGCAACCATGTAGGAATGTTAACACAGAATGTAATTATGCTACACCGATTTATACAGAACGTGCGTTCATGGGATGAGCGTTAGGAGCATTGAATGGAACATTCTCCATGATCAGAGCAAGTGTGTTCCTTCCTCCATGATGTAAGCAACAACATCATTTGTTGAATTGATGCTCGGAATGTATGTGTACATGTACTTGTGTATGTTCTTTGGCTTGGACGATTGGAGTTGGACGTAGCGTGAGGTAAAAACATTGGGTCGACATTCTTACTGTGTAAGGCTTAGCGCCGTATAGCTTGAGGATTTTCTTGGCACGGTAGTAAAAGTTGTAATTCCACATTCGATCGTACTATATTGGTTGCTTTCTGTATGAAACTATTGTGGGTCCAGTCTAGACGACTGCAGTTTAACCGTCTGATTTCCGCCTCCAAGGACGACCGACCCATTCCTGGTCATTTTTCGAATTATAGAAATTGTGCGCACAACAAGCGGATATCAGTCTCCGGACAATACTAAGTGCCAATTATTGGTCGAAAAAGCGAGGCAAATAAAGCTACACAAAGAATGGTCTATTTGGGCTTGTTAAAGCATTCCAAATATCCTTCCTTTCTCATTACTGAAAACAGGAACACACCTGATTAAATGATAGAACATGTACAGGCATGACCACGAGTATTACAGCATGAGTATATATGAGCCCCAACCAGTATGTTTTTCATTTATCTGTCCAAGGCCAGTCTTACGCTATAGGAGGATTTGTATTACAAGTCTCACACGTGCTGTTGGGGTTCAGCCTTGGAAATCGTTTCTTCATATCCTTGTCATATAAATAACGTTCTACTAGCTCAACGTAGGTGATCTTTTACCTGTCGATAAAACCAGTATAAAGACATTATTCAGTACAGGATTGGTAACATACCCAAGCAGAAATGTTCACAGATTTACGTATAACTTACAGGGTATGAAGATGGTGCTGATAAAAACATATCGTTAAAATATTTCCGTCTGAAATGGTGTATTTATCCAGCCATGAGTAAAACAAAGACCGAAAACAGTTTTGATCTCGGGGTAGGATCAAAACCATTCTTAAACTTTTATAAGAAACATTGAAATTTTCGCTATTTTCTCTTGACACAGTTGTCCGATGGAGCTCAAATATTCACAGGTTTATTATTTCATGTAGGCCTACATGTATCTAAAGAGCTAGCCTAAATCACCAGATTAGCACAATTCACATGGACGTTTGACAGCTCTGGGTCATTTGTGGTTAAAATGATCAGAGAAATTCAAAACCTATACCTAATTTCAGAAATGATGCCTTTTGATCTAAGTGTTCCCACCGTACCTCATGCTGGTAGTTTGTGTTACATTTTCTTAATAACAATGGTCGGATTTGTAGATAGGTGCCAACAGTAACTGAAACAAGATATCCGTTCATGTCATTCACGAGATGTATCATTACATGATACGAGATAACTGGGTCAAATTTTTCATAGAGCTGCTTAAGCACCAAATTTGCATAAGCAAGAAAAATCTTTCTTGATAAAACAAGATTACCAACCGAATTTCCATGTGATGTTTACTGCTTTTGACTTGTTTTTTTTTCCATTGTTTGCTGAGCATAACATTCGCAAGGAGTTTTGCCTGGCAGTAGGGCTACTGATTTTATTCACTAAGGTTGTTTGTGCTTAGGCACATTCAGCTCTTTCAAATTGGCCCCTGGTTAGTATAATAATAGTCATGAAGTTTTAAGATCATGCTGGTATATTTATTATACAGTGTGGTGGCCACGTAGTCGGTCGCACCTGATTTGGGTCTGCTTGTAATTGAAACGTTCTGTCTGGATCGATCTTATCTTCACTAGCTTAGCAGGTCTGACATGCTTGCATCAAATCCATTAAAGATGTTTCATTGTGTGATTGAAGTGACAGGCATTCGTGAAACGTGCTTACCATATGAGTTTGTTTACTAAGCAAACATCATTAGCAATTCAACATGCAGTCCTATTACGCACTAATTGGGACTTTGAATCAGTCTTCATTTGGTGGCAGAATGTGATCTTATTTATAGAATAATGAGGCGTACCTTTATTGTCCCCAAACCAGTACCACGTGCAAAGATCCAATCAGTAAGATTTCCGTTATTTTTTAGAAACAAGGAAATGTCAGAAGATAAAAAATAACTTTAATGACAGACAAGGTAATAAGAGAAATGCATTCTGATCAGTCAAACACTGCACTATATACATGTGCACGTTCAAGCTGGCCCGTCCACAATGAAACGTCAAACCGTAAACAAACAAACAAACAAACTTTATAATAAAACAAAACAGATTTTACGAAGCACCGAGATTAATTTTAAATGCGAACCAATTTTAATTGCTAAGCAACTGTGATGTCACAATACAAATCACTATTGTGATACTAACAACTCATCTTAACAATAATCTTAGTGTTTGGTGAAATCCATCCCATGAAAAATTCACTTACTTGTCAAGGTATGATTGATGTATGGTCTTTTATCTACATTTTCTGTAGATATTCAACTATACAGGTAATAAATAAAGCAATAACGAAGTATAATGGTATGACATTAGGGAACAGGGCAGGATATCCAAAAACAAAGATGAAAGGACGTTTAGAAATTTAGAGGTATGTAATTTACAGAAGGTATTTAGTTTATCATTGGGTTAATATTTCATCATCTTCTCTTTCTGTGAATAACTGAGAGGGACGTGGCCGTTCTTCCCTTCATGTGGCTAATTGATTCACTGCACAGCAGCACAAGTTAGAGTTATAAGTTGCCAATATGAGCCTTCGACAATAATGAAACTAGACTGAGAGAATCATGGGACGATACCGCGTGAGACTGGAGCCACTTTGGATTGTCAAAACAATTTAGTTACCATCTTCTATTTAGAATGGGATAAGTGGACATCCTTTACGCGTTTTTATAATAGTTCACGTCGATTTGGCCGACCAAAATGAATAGTGTCATATTTCAAGCTTGTCGTGTTGGAAAGATTGTTATTTCGAGTTTCGACGAAGAATTATTATTTCCATTCTTAACAATCTCCACGAATGTGTCAGTGGTGACCTTGCATAGGTTATTCCCACATGTGCACGGTTTAAAACCCATGCCCAGGTCAGTGAAGTACGGTTTTGTGTATTGTTTTTCATTTTAATCACAGACTGCATGCAGCCAAGGGGACCTCTTCGGCGAGCCCGAGGGCAGTTCAAACTTTCACGGACTGTGGGAGTCCACATAGAACTGTACGCTCGGCCAATGACATGCAGATATCACCAACTACACTGTCATAATTATTTAGGGCAGGGTGTTTTTTTTAAAGCATGAAATGAAACTCATCACATGTCTTGTTCTTTTACCAAAAAAATATTAATGGAAAATATTAATGTAAATTCGTTAAACATTAATGACGGTGAATCACTTCTAGTGGAGTACCGACTGAGCTATGCAGTCATAATTGGAGGTGTTACAGGCCGACAAGCTTCTTGCCTCATTTGCAAGTCAGAATCACACATACCAAGGATCAGTTACAATGCTAGTAACATTAAAGGGGCTATCATACTTTGGTAAGAAACCAATACAGAAATGTTCACTGATTTTACGTAAAATTTACAGGGTATGGAGATGGTGGTGGTAGAAACATACCGTCACATACCCAATCAATTTGGCTTTTTTAACTTTTCAATGTCTTTTCCATTTTGGATCATTCTGTGACGGCGTGGCCTTTCTTGAAAAGCAGAATCCATCTCGGGCAAATTTTCACTCCAGCCAACTTGATCATGTTATTGTTGATCGAATCATGTGTCTGCACAGTAAAATGTCAGTCTCATAGACCTTAGATCAACAGAGACAAGTTTGAGTATACAACAAAGATTGCGTATTATTATCCATACATTATACATCACCGTGTAAGTAAGATGTAGAATGTATACAAACTCTCAAAAGTCGTGAACTCTTGGTCAACATTTGAATCATATAGAGAATTTACACAGTCCAGACGATCCGTAGTACTGGGTCATAAGTTGAACGGTATTTAATGTTCCCGTGTGCCGTATTACTAGCACCTGTATTATACACATTGTTGGATCCGTGTCTAAACATGACCTATATTTCATGACACTGTTGCTCCATACATGAAGTAGATCAGACGGAGGTCGAACTGCTACAGTACATAGTCCTTGACAAAATGTATGTCATGCTTGTATGTAGGTTGAGATGTATCTCTTACACTCTTCGAGACAACCAGTTCCTTGCCACCAGCGTCCGGAAATGACCCGTGGTGTGACTTGGGTAAACCTTTAGAGCTTCTCTTTATAACGTCTGGTCTTACATTATATTGCATGTTCATAACTTTTTACTTTGTTTTTACTTACAAATTTACATTCCATTAAGATAAGATACTGCCTTGATAGTTGCAATGAACAGATAAGGTTAGAGTAACGGTAGTATCATACTTTGGTAAGAAACCAAAACAGTGTTCACAGATGTACGTATAACCTACAGGGTATAAAGATGGTGGTGGTGGAAACATAGATGTTTCCGCCTGAAATGCTGTATTCATCCAGAAATTATTAAAACAACGACCGAAAATCTTGTTGATCTTTTAAAAGATCAATAACTAAAGACAAAAGACTTAAGATATACTGTGGCTGTTCACTGTTTTCTCAAAAAGTGCATGGGCACCACAAGGGACTGAAATTTTCACAGATGACTGTTACTGTATCTGTCTTGATATTTTTGCCCATGAATCTGTATTTCTTTGACAAAAACCAAAGTATGATGTTAACTTTAAGGATGAAGGCGATGACTTGTGACGGAGAAGGGGGTGGGTTCTTCTTCCATGATGCATGTTTCTTTATTTTTAAACCAGTGGAAGCTTACATACCATCATGTCTAGTATGTTTAGTACACGTGATATCCTGAGGCATTTCAATTCCTAGGTACTTTGAAATTGAGCTTGATAAGTGGTGACTGGTGTAGTACTTTCCTGGTGTAGCTTGAATATAAAGCTAGGACACATATCTATCAACGCCTCCTCTACCATGACCCCCTGTAGGCACTGAGTGGGGTATATGAACGTCCACAATGACACTGTTTGTATTCACTCTTGACACATATAATGTCTAGGTCAAGTTGTCCGATTCCATTGCTACACTAATTGTGCTTTACTATGATGGAAATTCATGAGTACATTATCACATTACACTTTGAAAGGTCAGCTTCAGTAATTACATATGGCGTGGGATGCCTATCACTCAGTGTCAATTGAAAACTGATTTCCGCTTATTTCGTGACGGTTGTTTGCCTTTTGACTTAGTGCGTTTAATCGTTTTTTCCCGATAGCGTTCAAGGAGAACCAACAAGTTTGACTTTTCAAATCGTCGCTTCTAGATGCATAAATAAATAAGCAAAACTGTGACCAAGGTGTGGCGGTCATTTACCTATAATTGACCAGTTATTCAACGATGCTAAAGTACAGGATTGGTAACATAGGCCTACCTAAACAGAAATGTTCACAGATTTACTTTATTTACAGGATATGAAGATGGTGCTGGTAGAAACGTAGGCCTACCGTTCAAATATTTCCGCCTGAAATTGTGTATTTATCATGAAATTAGTCAAACAACTTACCGAAAACAGTTTTGATATCAGGGTAAATATCAATCAACTCCATTCTTCATGTTTTATAAGAAAAAGTGAGTAGTTTTTTCGCTATTTTCTCGTGACTCAGACTGATGTCCGATTGAGCTCAAATTTTCACAGGTTTATCATTTCATGAACATACTGGATCAGACTAAGTTTGAGTGCTGTTCTGTGACCTTCACCAATCATGTATTGTACATTTATAGTATACAGTATACTGTCTTTGATGACTGAATTAAGCGTAATACCGTATACTGCAGTATATATACGGTATTACGCTTAATTCAGTCATCAAAGACAGTTTGGAAAGGGGAAGTTGTCAGAGCAATATTGCTGCATGATTGTAAATGCCATCTAGGGCAACATGAATTGGTACACAGCGGAAGCCAGATTGTCACGTTGAGTGGGTGTATCAGTCGGCCTTGTATGGGAGCAATGACAAAGTGTTCTTCTGGGGGAGTGTTAGTATTAACCCATGACATGCAGTCCCATGCGTCCCACACGCTCAAATGTACATTTCCAAGAAAACGTGAACACTTGCTGTGTGCTCTTCAAGTACTCACATCCTTTCCAGTTTTCTTTTCGAATCTTGACAAAGTGATTTTTGAACCTTCCTTCAATTTGGGTCAAGCACAGGTAGGGCTCGCAGTACCCCCTTTTCACAAGCAGAAAAACCCTTCATATATTGTTATTGGTGGTAATGAATGCCTCCAGTGTGACAACTTTACCTGTCAAACCATTCATAATTGAGTTCACAGACCTCCGTGCAATTAATTTATTCCAATGCTGACTATTTCAAGGAATCCCACACAATACTGACTACACATTGTTTGTTTGACAACTGAATACTGTTTGTATACGTCACTGTGCAAAGACCGCACTGTAAAGCCGTGCAATAAATGTTTCATATAATGACAGGGCATTGATCAATTATATAATTATCAACACATGCTGTCTGATGATTTAATTCCAAAGTTCACAGAAACATTAACTAGGCTTTGTGCACAACATTTGGTGCATGGAAGTTTTGATACTGAGTAAAGGGATACAAATAATATAAAAATGTTCTCAACTAGCTTTGGATGAGTAGGCCTATGTGTTAAAGGTAGTATCATACTTTGGTAGCATACCGAAACAGAAATCTTCACAGATTTACCTATAACTTACAGGGTATACAGATGGTGATGGTACAAACATAATCGTAAAAAATCTTTCTGTCGGACTGCTGTATTTATCCAAAAAAAAACCAGTGACCAAAATTATTGTTGATCAAGTTTAAAGATCAAAAATAAAAGAGAAAAGACTTAAGAAATACTCGGTGGCCGTTTTTCACTGTCTATAGTGTTTTCTCAAAAAGTGGGCACCGTATGGGACTGAAATTGCCACAGATGACTGTTACTGTATCTTCCTTGATATTTTTGCCCATGGATCTGTATTTTTATGATAAAAACCAAAGTATGGTATTACCTTTAAAAATAAACGAATACTGTGGTGCTTTAACCAGACATTGCCGTATCATCGCCGTGTATGCAAGACATCTTTCAATTACGTGTCCACCTGTGCATACACATTACACCTGTCTAATGTCATCAATATAAAGACAATTTTACTGTTTTGGATGCAGGGATAAAAATAAGCAGTATGCTTCAAATCAAGTGCATTTCTCGAGCGTAATCATTTGCATGAAAAGGTAACGTGTACACTCTGGGGAAAAGAGATTGTCGTTTATAGGCATTATCTGTGCATTAAGTCCTGCATATAATCCTATGAGAAAAGACTACTTGACATGATCAATTCAGATGTAGTTCTCTTGTGTCTGTCTGTGTGATGATGTATTGAACATGACGTACAGATTGTAGTCTGAATCAATCATGTCAGTATTCCTTTGGAACCTCACATTAGATGAAGCTTTAAAGGTACAATACATGATTGGTAAATGTCACAGAACAACACCCACACTTTGTCTCTGAATCCAGCATGTACATGATATAATAAACCTGAGAACATTTAAGCTCAATCGGACATCTGAGTCCGGAGAAAATTGGGAAAAATCTACTCATTTTTCTTATAGAATATAGAATAGTTTTGATCTTACTCCGAGATCAAAACTGTTTTTCAGTCTATGTTTTACTAAATCCTGGATAAATGCACCATTTCAGGCGGAACTATTTTAACGGTATATGTTTCTACCAGCAATCTTCATACACTGAAAGGTATACGTAAATTTGTAAACATTTTTGTTTTGGGCACGTTACCAATCGTGTACTGTACCTTTAAGCACACAGAAAATCAGTCTGTTTCATATCACTATATCAGTAAACACGATAACATCTAACACTCGGAAGTATTGCAAGATATGATCATATAAGTATACCACCTTCCCTTACATGCCTGAATGGGATGCCAAATTATCGTGTATCAGTAAAACCACTCATGTACAAATGCCCAGAAGTAAAAACACTGGGAAAAGTGCAAAGGTAAGGTATAAATTAACGCATACAAATATAACCTGAAATGTACCCTTCAATAACCCTCAATAACCGAAATTATTAAAGGTAATATCATACTGGTTTTTGCCAAAGAAATACAGATTCTTGGGCAAAAGGTAGATACAGTAATGGTCATATGTGAAAATTTCAGTCCCATACGGTGCCCAAAGAAATCCGTTCTTGTGTTTACATTTACACTTACAGCCTTCTATTCATACATTTCAATTTCATTACCAAAGTGAAATTGCGCTCCTAATCCTGTTAACCTTTCGTCATACAGTACATGCAGACAATGTGAATCACTAATGCGTATTGTTGTGGAATTATTGTTGGTACATGTATTATATTCCTATGTGGCACAGTGTATTGTATTATCTTGCATTGTAATACTGTGATCGATTTTCTTATACAGAAAGATGTGAAGAAGTCCAAGTCATCTTGTCACACAATGTCAAACAATGTTATAAGACCACAGAATAGCCGGCTTCAATTTCATCACGTTAGTGTGTCGAGAGCCACACTCAAGTCGCTATTATAAGTAAGCCTATACAGAAATCGCTTTTGTACGATTTGAGACGCCTACGTGTATCCATTTCAACACCAATGCCAAACCAAATTGACGCCTGATGTATTTTTTAATCACATGTCGACTATTGTGACAGGTATAAAAGACTTCTTGCAAAGTGGGTACTCTTTCAAATTTGAATCGTAGTTACAATAATCTACAATACTGATGTATTACAATGGAACTTGTATGCAGTTATTGACATGTGAATAATTCCTCAAACTAGTCTATTGTAGGATCAACGGACGACTTCTTTATTAACAATGAGAGTTCTAGATATGTGGTTTTTATGTAGTTCAGGTTTACGAGACAAACATGTTTTGCACAACTAGAAGAATGTTTTCTTAGTACGGTTAAGTTGGCCCTAATCTCAACTTGACAACAGTATATTCCATGCACCTAGTATTGCTGTTATTGGTCCTTGAACTTTCAAACTGGAATAATCAGGCGTGTTGAACATTGTTTGTTCATATGCCCCGCAGGCTGAAATAACCATAGTGTTGGAAACTTTAAAGGTAGTATCATACTTTGGTTTTTATCAAAGAAATACCGATTCCAGGGCAGAAATATCAAGACGGATACAGTAAAAGTCATCTGTGAAAATTTCAGTCCCATACGGTGCCCACCTTTTGAAAAAAAAACCCAGCGAAAACAGCCACTGTATTTCTTAAGTCTTTTAATCTTTTCTTAAATGCTAACCCGATGCACTAAAATAAATATTAAAAAACATAACTATTAATACTTTTCCCTCTGTAACCTTTCATTCATTTATCTTAACCGAACCTGTCAGAACTTTACCTAAAAGTGTATGATGACGAATGTAAAATGATATTTTCAGCCCCGACGGATCCCCAACACTTTGAACAAACTAAACTCACCAACTCTGACTTTCATTTATTCAATCAGTCATTGATTATTGGTTATTCATTGATTATTTTTATAAACATACATTAATGATTCAGTTTAAAGGTTTAATGTAATCAAATTTGGTAAAGGGGTGACAGTGCTTTAAATGTATTGCCTCATCCTCATACATAATTAATGACTATTATAAACTTATATTTTCGTGTAAGTGCTTAATTTTAAAAAGTTACAAAATCAGTACATGTATGCCCCGCCCCCGAAAAATCACCCTTGGAACCGATCCACGCAACATTGGCGTGTGACGTCACCTACAGTATACTGCGTGTCGTTCTGCATGTGACGTTAGCAAGGTTTTTCGTCTCAAAAAGTAGGGTGCTAAATTATGGGTCTAAAACACCTCCTTTTCTATAACAGAGTGGTTTCAATTGATTAGTTGAATCGTGCAAGTAGGTTAGACCATAAGAGCTAGCTCTATGGTTAGACACAACCTGCAAATAGAATACGGCACATACAATGACCGCAGTGTTCATCAGAGACACAAGTAACCTACATTGGTTGCATGTAGTGAACATCGGTCATCGGGGGCAAGGTATCACATTCCATGTCGATGATACGTTATTATTAGTCCATGCAGATCATAACAATTATTTCGTTCAAATAAACCCAGATCAATGACAGCAGTGAGTATATGGTGGAGTACACCTAGCACCCTATGGCGTGTCGAGGGCATGAACCAGCACAAGTGAGATCAATGAACTCCTGAACTGTAAGTGTAATTGTTAGGGAGACGAATTGGAAATACGCTGTTCACAGTTTAGCACACACATTTCTTCTAAATTAAGGTTGTATGGTGTGTATTTGGAGTAGAATGGATAAGGATTCTGAGCACGTTTGTACACTTTTTCTTGTTGCAAAATTTGTTTGCTTTCTCATCAGTGACACTTTAAGTTCGGGGGGGGGGGGGGGGGCAGCACATGTACCAATGGCACACCCCTGCTTAGCACAAATATTTGCTAACCATGACAATTATATCTAAAAAAAAAAACCCAAACAGGATTAATAGCCAATTGTCCATGTGTTGTGCATCATCTGATTGTTCTTTGGCTGTTGTTCGCTGACCATGAATATCAAATGTAATTTTTTATGGTGGTTTGTTTTATTGGACAAGACATTGTTGTGCTGAGCAGTTTATTTGTGTGCTTAGCAGTTCCATGAAAGTCGCCCCTGAATGTTCCGATTCCAATGATGCATACATGGAGATTTCCCTTCTTCCATGAGTTGATGATACTCGTATCATTTGGAGGCAACGCTGTGTTGTTTTCGTACATCCAAATCTGCTTGAGATTCTAGACACTATAAAAAGTTTTGGAAACTACAAGTCACCCAAGCTTGAACATGTAGTGGTCTATGCCCTAGGCCCTATATTGCGTATTGTTCCCTGCTGGGATTGGGTGAGGACACACATAGAGGAAGCCATTTGAATCAATTTATGTGAGTTTTGTGAGACTGTCCTCAAGGAAATGACAGATTTCCTCCGGAAGGGGAGGGGTTCTTTTGGGTAAAAAATGTTACCCTCTCAGTCCCAAACAATCCGTGCTGTACTCATGTCATCATTGTATATCCAGCCCCTTGATTCCCTCTCACATGGTCTTCCAGAGGGTTTATATCTTGAAAGACAATGCATTGAGATGGGCTCAAGACACACTCATCCATCTCAATTACCCTATATAAATACATACGTCTGCCATTAAGATACTATTAACTGTGGTTACTGCTTGGTCGACTCGCAGGTACATAGACCTACTATTAGTCAGCAGAGTGACTTCTCAATAATATCACTGAGGCTGTCATGGCAAAAGTCCACCACCAGTAGTGACATCATTTGAAGAGTAACAACTCTTTGCGGTGTCCCTTGCGAACAAATAACACTGCGCATTTCCAGTAAGAAGGAGTTCTTACTTAAATTCTAATTTAAATTTAAATGTGAAAATGATTATGTAGGATCCGTGGAATTCAGCGTCAATTTTTGGTGCGAGAAAACTTGTTTGCTTCACGAGGTGCTCCATACCCTACATCGGCGATGCACAAAAACAAATTTTATACCATTGAAATAATTATAAACCAATTGGACTGGCAACTAAGTTACCTCTTGTTTTAATTTGACTCTCTTTATACAGTCTGCGAAGCAGACAAATGGCTAAATGTCAGGCCTTTGTGCTTTAAAAATATACAAATTCAGCAAAGTGACTGAGTGAATTTACAGGACCGTTTTATAAATAAAGGCGCGATAATTTGACAGTGAACCCTTTGTAATAATTCCATATATCACTACATAGTACAAACATCGGCCTCAACATGACTTGCAATCATCATAAAAGTGCATGACCGTCGACCATTGTAAGTGGTGATTTATGGATTAGTCGGGGCATATTTACACCTAGTGCACCTTGAGAATCTGATTTATACCACTTGGTATGCCTAAACGCATGGTGATAGATGTTTGGGATGTTGGATTCAGTACGGAGGATGTCATTGTAGTTATGATGGATGAGTTCAACCCATGCAGTACCGTGCAACCCTTAATGAGTAGCAGTGTATACTATAATCCTACAACGTTAGTCTTTTTTAAAATGTCTCACTGTCAAATATTGTATGTCAAATGTGGTACTGTCAAATATTGTTAGTCAAAAGTGGTACTGTCAAATATTGTATGTCAAACTGGCACTGTCAAATATTGTATGTCAAACAGTAGTCAAACTGGTAGGCCTACTGTAAATATTGTAGGGTCTATGTCAAACTGGTACTGTCAAATATTGTAGGGCCTATGTCAAACTGGTACTGTCAAATATTGTATATCAAACTGGTAGTCAAACTGGTACTGTCAAATATTGTATGTCAAACTGGCAATGTCAAATATTGTATGTCAAAAGTGCTACTGTAAAATATTGTATAAAAAAATTAAAATAGACTGCCAAATAATTGGCCCCTATTGTTTTAAAATTGACGTTTAGCCACGCAGTTCTACTTTAATTGTGATAGAATAGATCGCGTTATTTTGTTCAAATGAGTTCCGAGATTATCATGGAGACTATCAGACTAGCAGTCTTTAATCACTCCCATCCGTCAACTCTTCGAGTAGTTTACAATTCGTCTGCCTAAATGATCGTAAGTATTTTGTATATTTATAAAATCATTGATTACTCCTTTCATATGAGCTAATATTGGCAAGTGGTGAATGAGTTTTACACTCTATTCCATTATAAATTGGAAAGGTAGCACATTATCAGGCTAGTGTATAGAAGTAGGTGTGTGGGAGTCACTGCACTGTCGTCTTTATATCGGACAGGAAATGACATCGGAAGTGCGAGCTGACTACTTTTCATTTGTCTGTGACTGTGAGGTTTCATGCCTCACGCTTTAAATACCACTAATCACATGCCGTTTGTGAATAAATAGTTACTTGACCGCGTATTATAAATATGATTCATCCAGCACTGGAATCAGCACTGCGGGCATTTCAACGTAATCCACACACAGCGTGGTGGTGAATGCATCACACATGCGCGACAGGTATAGCTTCACTCACCTGCTTTTAGGAAAGTTCACTTTACCGTGTACTAAAAGTTCTGCTCTGTAGAGCCCACTCCTACGCGTGGTTTGCACAGACTATTAAGTCGAGTTCATTTGCCGGTGTTCATCTGAATGGTTGATATATTGATCGTATTTATAGAAACTTCCGGACGTGATGCATGGTTAAATGGTGCATTTTGTATACGATAATAGTTTGGCAATACAAGAGTCCTTGTAGTTTTTATGACTTCCGGTTTAGGGTTTTTTACAACTTGCAACAACGTGTAATAACAGTGTCAAAGACCAGCCTGATCGGTGTTTGAACTTTGAAGTAATTTTTCCCAATCGTGGAAGTCTAGAGCAAGAAGTACCAGACGTGGTAACAATTAACACCGTGTTTACACTTGATCGCGCAACGGAGGATCAGATCCTGCGGTCGCGATCAAGCTCGAGGGATCTGATCCATGCCGTGTTTATACTCGATCCTGATCCCGCAATGATCGTGCGTTGGACAACGGAAGCAAGCGTTCAAAGGTTATTCATTTCGCGCGAAAACGAACCGATCGTATTTTTCTGTGGTCTTACATTTCTCAGAGGGTCTTCACAAATCCCATTTTCTCCCAGCTCTGTGAGATTGTGATAAACATCGCTATGTTTCGAGTGGTGCCATCCAATTCCAGTCAACAAATTCCAGTTGTCCAGTCAACTCTCGTGTGTCCACAGCCGACCGCGTATCGCTCCATTCGCCATCTTGCAACGTGACTTCATGCCGTGTGGCGTGTTCTCTAAAAACAAATTGTCGATGTTTTCCACACAAATTTCCTCGCGGAAAAACGCTTATAAAACTACTACGTCTAATAAAATGGCTAAAGCATGCTAGAGAGTATACCCTTAAAGAAAAAATCACAATGTGACGGGATTTAAGCTTTGGAACGGCGATCAAAATAATCATGAAGACAGGAAAAGGAGAACGAAAGTTGCAAGTACCAGTTATCGCTTATTAGGCACACGTGCGTGCAGCTCACAATATTGGTTACCAGCGTAATGTTGTTTGTATCTTGGACCATGCTGTCTGTGCATCGTGCAATAAACAATACTTGCAGTGGCTGGTAAAATACGGACTTGTTTTCGCGCGCTTGGCCATGCTTGCACCGGATGCCGTCACTGTAAATTGCAGGATCCGATCCCGCGTTGCGTTTACACTCAAACCTTGATCCCGCACGCGAGATCGGAACCGGATCCGATCCTTCCCGAGAGGTGGATCAGATCCCTCTTCATCCCGGGATCGGATCCTGATCGCGCGAGCGTTTACACTCATCGTTGATCGCCCTTTGATCGCGCGTTGATCGCCCTCGCGGGATCTGATCGCCCTCGCGGTATCAAGTGTAAACACGGTGTAAGTGACATTGGCTATAGACCTGCAAATCCAAATTGAATGTTTTTGAACCACGGATTTTTTAGGGCTGGAGGAGTAAGTTGCCAAGCAGGCTCTATGATGTTGCTTGTCTAAGGTACTTTACCATTAGGTATATAGCTATGTACATCGTTCTCATGTCATTTTTATGTCTTTAATGAGGTTCGAGTAAATTGAGGAATAAGTTCACCTAGATTTAATGAAATCAGAATAATTCGTATCTGGGTTGCACAACTGGAGCAACGGATACGACAATTGACTCGATACAACAGAATCGTCTGAATTATCGAACACACTTAATTATAAACTCAACATTTGTTACTCAGCTTGAAGCAAGGCTGCTGTGTTTTCGTGTTTTGAAACTCTTCTGGTGGTTGCTTTTTTTGCCCTGACCTTAGTCCTGTTCCGAGTTGACCCCAGTCGCGTCGCCCTTGCAGACAATCCCCGGCTAATCGGGGCGTGATAACAACACTTGGGGCCAGAGCTGGTTCCTGTTGTACCATTTTTCAGGTATTCTTTAAAGGGTCTCTCGGCTAGAGACATGCATACAAATGCTGGTATAGCATTCCTATAGGCAATGAAAACTGGATAATAGTCTGACAAATTCCATTATACCACGCATTTGTCACTTCATCTAAATATTGCATCCAGAATGGTTAGCAGACCGTAAATTATAAAGACCATAATGAACTAGACATGCGGAGAACTGCCTGCATTGGCACCCCATGGAGGACAAATATATCTTGATTCCACAGGTACAGTACATCATGTATGGTTCGTTCATAACAAGTAAGTATTTAATGCAGGGTAATGAAGTCAAATATCTTAGACGATAACCTATAGACTGATATAGATGATGGGAATGAAGAATCACTTGCAGCAGTCGTGGCTAATAACTGATCACACTAGCATCACTCACATCTAACCTCGTGCACACACAACCCTAACCCTCTGCTCCTACCACACAAGACAAGAGCTTCTTACCACACATTACCACAGTCACCACAGGGGGACTGGGTATTAACCCTAACCCTCTGCTCCTACCACACTGAAGACAAGAGCTGCTTACCACACATTACCACAGTCTCCACAGGGGGACTGGGTATTAACCCTAATGCATGTTGAACTTTGATCATCTTATGCAAGAACTTAACTGTCAAGAGCTATGAGGGGCGTAACCTTAATAGTTTTAAACCAAAATTGTCAGTAGCCTTCATATATTACTGAAAGTTAGTCAGTGTGTTAATCTTTGCCACTACCTTATCACGGGTTTAGAACCTATTCCCTTTAAATGCAAGCGATACTGTTGCTTTAGGCGTCCTGGTGTCACGTCAAGTTGTCAGCACCTTTTTTGAATGTCCACCTTGCGTCAACAATTTGCTGTATAGCGCGGTCCCGCCCCTGGCCCGCCAATGAACCCGCCTATAATAATACGTGTCTCCATAGAATATAACACATACACACAATACAGTCAAACATAATATGACCTTGGATACCATGAGATATATAGAATTATGGCAGCACACAGAATTAAATCAACACATTTATATGTATCAGTTTGACATCCGAAATGATTTGACCTTATTGTCTTTCAAACAATACTTAACTCTACTTAGTATCAATAGGTCTAGGCTTATTGCTGATTGGAATAAGGTTATTTTTTTTACCCACCTGTATAAATTTGCATACCGATTTTTCAATACTTCATGGGTATAGTGCGTTTTCCTATACAAAATACTTCCGGTAAACAAGTTATTTGTGTGTTTTTCCCCAGGCGAGCATTGAAAAGACCTCACCAAGTCACCATGTACGAATTCAAGTATTGTATTTATTCCTGCTTGGCACCGACCAACAAATATGTTCCTTTTAATTGGCAAAAAAGTACATTCTTTACTACATGTCGCTGAATGATCGTGATCTGCATGGTCTGAGAGGTACTAAATTCTCATCTGGTTACACGAGTTGTTTCCGTTCATGTGATTGGATGAGAAGAAGTAGAAGTAAAGTGTCTGATTATAAAGTTGTCAAGGTACTATATACATTGCTTGCATACCGAAACAGAAATCTTCACAGATTTACCTATAACTTACAAGGTATAAAGATGGTGATGGGAGAAATATAGGATACCGTTAAATTGTTTCTGCCTGAAATGCTGTATTTATTCAGAATTGGGTAAAACCAATGACCAAAAACAATTTCGAATTCGGGAAGATCAAAACTCCTGTGATTGTGTGAATAGATTTCAAAATACCGTGACCGTTTGTCACTGTTTTTCTCAAAACATGGGCATCGTATGGGACTGGGAATTTCACAGATGACTGTCCCTGTATCTTCCTTTAAGTTTACAAAAACCGAAGTATGAAATTATCTTTAAATGAGTTTAGCCGTACACCGGCAGCGCAACTTTAATTTAGAATAATAGCAATGACGGCAAATTACCAGCAATTAACAACTACACCCCTAAACAAACACACGTTAAAGAAACGTAGCAGCACATTAACATACAGGAGCCAATTTCATAGAGCTGCTTAGCACAAAAATTCGATAAGCATTACATTTTTGTCAAACAGGATTAACAGCCAAATTTCCGTGTGTTGTGTATCACTTGCAATTGTTCTTTGGCTGTTGTTCGCTGACCATGAATATCAAATCGAATTTTCAATGGTGGTTTGTTTTATTGAGCAAGCTATTTTTGTGCTAAGCAAATGTGTGTGCTAAGCAGCTCTATGAAATTGGCCCCTTGTCCCCCAGACTTTCTAATAGCTGCTATTCAGTTCAATCAAAATGACTGGATTGAAGTCATTTTGCTTTGCTGGTGATTTTGATTACAATCATTTCGCAAATGTTCGGTCTTTAAATAAATAGTGATTTTAATACATTCCCTAGGTTTCTGGTGCAAAACTCACATGGGACCACCATGCTAACTGTTTATCCACAGTCACTTCGCTGTGACAATCAATCCCCTATGGAACACTCAACAACAACTTGTATGGTTAGCACTTTTCCTGTTCCAATTCACAACTCTCTGTCCTACAAGTGCCGCCTATATTCTTCTTCCCTTTGACGGTGCCCGCCTTCGCAGGGACCATAAATTAATCTCCTTATCGCGTTGAGTGAGATTATAATTAACCTTGCATTATATCTTTAATAAATGCCGACAATGGTATTCCAAACACAGAGCAATGTGAATTGAAGCCATCATGCAGGATTCTATGTACCCCCCTGTGACACACAGATTCCTTGACGGCTCTTATGTCAAATGTTCCGAACTCTGTGAACCCACCCGTCGCCGGTGTTAAATCCCCGCTACCCGTCCTGGGGTTTGGGTCGGTGGGTGGTCGACATGTCTTAGCCCTCCTCTTATCATTTTCATATTTTCAGTTTAGACGACTTCTTGACACAACCCGGAGACCCCTGTCATCCAGTTTGACATTTATCTCTGTGTCCAACTGTTATACCAATGGTAAGTTCTACCTGTTTGGTTGTTGACATAACTCTAACATGATTCTGTTTCATAAACACATCATTATGGGCCTACAATGTGTAGGGGGAAACATCGATAAGATCAAAAATAGCTGTATGTCTGTGATTTTGTTTGTATGTTCATAGTTGTGTATTCTGTATTCAAACCTATTGATTCCCATACATGCAAACAGTTTCGGTTTTGGCCCTGAAGTCTGTGATTGTTGAAACTGAATCTTGAAGACGGCAATGAGCTGGGAATAGAAGTAGGGCATGCAACGTGGAGACTACAGATCCTGCATTGTGCTTGCAGCTAAGCTGTTGGTGCACGATTGCAGAGTTCAAGTTTGCAGAGAGACTTTGGTCAAGGTCCCAACTTCAGAGTGATTGACCGAGATTAAGACTTGCAGACACGCTTCACGATTGTACTCCGGGAATAGGGCGTACATAGTCCAAGTCCAATAGATGTGTGCTGTTTTTTACTAGACCTATAACACTGTAAAGTTTTTGTTTCATAAAAGCTCTGATTTCTTAATTTAGTGCTGGCCATTTTATGTGGGTTAACCGACCAGGATTTAATTACCCGGTTATAATTTTTTACTAACCGTTATCCGAAACTGATAGGGACAGAGACCAACGTTTGGCTAATTCTCAAAACTCTCAAAATTCTCAAGTGAAAACTGTAGAATTTCAGTCAGTTATTTTGTTCTATTTTGCCAAGTAGGAACACGATTTTCACAAACTGGATCTCAAAAGAAACATTGCATGTACTGGATCTAAATGCTTGATCTAAAGCATGACATTGTATAAAAAGCATTCTGAAAGTGACGATCACATTGAAGAAGACCATAAATCAAACATGTCACTCATGTCGCATGTGACAACATAGGTTAACTGTTAACCTGATTTCTTGTTTTCAATCAGTAACCGGATATGAAATTATCCGATTTCCCAGCCCTGATTTCTAGGTAAATAAATTAGCTGTCTGCTTTTAAGGGACCTATCCATGTTTTTGTGATTCTTCTGAGGACAACATGTCAATGACACGTGTAACGTGCTCTACAACAAAAACCAGCACCTTGAATTGACGTCAGTTTATTTTCGAAGCCCACAAACACCGATGTCTTTCAAAGTTGTCCTCTAGACCAACTTGTCATTTGAAGGCGTCACTTATACGACTTCCTCCGTCACGGAGAACCCCATGGCAATTGAGTGTTTCAATATACATTATCAGTGAGGGGGTTGTAAATCAACCTTGTAACATTCGCAGAGTTCCAAGTAAGATGTCTCAGGTGAACAGAAAGTGTGGTGACAGGGTCGTGTACGCTGGTGTTGATATTAAAGGTAGTATCATACATTGGTAAGAAACCAAAACAGAAATGTTCACAGATTTACATATAACTTACAGGGTATGAAGATGGTGGTGGTAGAAACATATTCAGGCCTTGTGCTAACTGTTCTTATGGCTAGCACACTGGGCCAGCTTACTGCAGATTTTACAAGCCCGTTTAGATTTGTACTAGCCAGTAAACATGTTAATGCATACCTTCAGTTGTAGATTCCTTGTTTTGTTTTCACTAGCCCACCGGACAACCAAAGAAGTGAGTCTAGCTAGCCCAGAGTGGTTTTTGCTAGATATTGTTCGACGGGCTAGTACTATTTCGAGCCCTGATACCGTTAAAATGGTGTATTTATCCAGAAATTGGTAAAACAACGACCGAAAATCTTTTTGATCTTTTAAAAGATTTTTTTCCCCATGAGTCTGTATTTCTTTGATAAAAACCAAAGCAGGATACTACCTTTAAATCAACCTTGTAACATTCGCAGAGTTCCAAGTAAGATGTCTGAGGTGAATAGTGTAGTGACAGTATAGCAACGCTGATCATTGATATTAATTGCTTACAAAACAATTGAATTATCATTAATGCCGGTTGAAAACATACAGATGAAATTGGATTCTCATAATGTTTCCAATGATAAGGCGTGTGAATTTGTTGTTTGTATCAGGTGCATCGAATCTCTTGTTTACTGGTTTCATTGAGCTGTGTACATTTTTGTTTCTGTGAGATCTGTCCAGCTGGTTCACTGTGATGCTCGGTTGTTATACAATATACATCGTCGCCACAGAAAAACCGCAGCGTCGCCAATTCATTTCAGACTCCATGGCACACGATCATATCATTTGAATGAGAGGATGTTATTTGTAACGCTCCCGCGCTTTTTAATGTTTGAAGGTCGCACGTGCCGGGAAACTGAGGTTGCACATGCCCGCCAAAAGACGAAATCCCCCCGTTGTCCCATCCAGCTCGCCCCGGTGAATTAGTCTCACTCTGTGGTTTTAACCTTGACGCTATGTGACAGGTTCGAATCGTGGTTTGCTTTCAACTTTCTTGAATGCAGGGGCCAATTTCATAGCTACTTAGCACACAAAAATGCTTAGCACAAAAATGGCTTGCCCAATAAAACAAAACACCATTGAAAATTCGATTTGATATTCATGGTCAGCGCGCGAACAACAGTGAAAGAACAATCACAAGTGATACACAACATATGGAAATTTGGTTGTTAATCCAGTTTTATTAAGTCAGAAATGTCATGCTTAGCCATTTTTGTGTGTGCTTAGCAGCTATATGAAATTGGCCCCTGGTTTGCACTAGACAGTTTGAAGTAGCTGATGAGCGACAGGCAGGCATGGTTGATCGGAAACCCTGTGAAATAATGACATTCATTGATTAACTGTCCTTTTCCAACGTAGAACATTTGAATTTTCTGATTTTAATGTTGAGAGGCCCTACTTGCAGTGTGGTTGTTTATTTTCGTTGGTTTGAGTACAAACTTATAAGTAGGGTTTGAAGTCTTGCCGTGGTGGAGAGACTACCATGTATAATACTTTTAGGAAGATGTGTGGTCCTGAAAAGGACCGATGATAGTGGATTCTCGATGTTTCGACTAGTGTGCTCTAGTCGTCTTTAGGAGAGAGAGGACGACTCCTGAGGACGACTAGAGCACACTGGTCGAAACGTCGAGAATACACTGCCATCGGTCCTTTTCAGGACCAATACATCTTCCTAAAAGAGTATTGTACATGGTGTCACCACAAGCCTTATAAACTCGTTCTACAAACTTATACTTTTTTATAGCTGTAAATTGAAATGCATAACTATCTTTGAAAAGATGGTGGTAATTATTGAGCCAGAGCACGTGATTGAAGGAGGCACCTTGCTTGCTACCTTACAGACAACCCTTGACGAGTGTTGATTATCAGCAGGCTGGCACAGGTCCGAGTATACCCACTCCCTCTGATCATGGAGGAAGGCCTTCCTCCATGCTTTGATCTAATTTGTCGCGTGCCGTGGTCGGCCAGTCGGGACGACCTGGACCAAACACTATTACTCAGGCATGACCTTTCATTTTGTCAATATCTGACCAAGAACTCGATGGTGCCAGGAATTATTGACGTTTGACTGTTGTGGCCTGCACACCATGTCTGCGAGTTATTGGCAGGTGGCGTCTGCTACATGTAACTTCACGTTCCACTGCAAGTTCGGGGTCGTAAAAAGGGCAAGCGAACCAAAATGTGGAACGCATAGGCCTAAGCAATATACTGCTGCCCTGTTTTGCAATAACACTGATTTGAATAAATCATGACTTTGAGATTGGAAGGATGCCTTTCTTTTTACTTTATAAGATTATTGTTGACAAGATTCTGTGTCCGATCGAGTTTTCGAATCATGTTGAAAGTGTCAGTCCTGACGTCATTCCATCGATCTCACTTTATGTTTGTACTGACTTGCGTGGTTCACCAGGAACGTTTTACTGCAGAGCTGCCAAGAATATTACTTAAAGATACAGTACAGGTTTGATGACATACCCAAACAAAAATGTTCACAGATTTACGTATAACTTTCAGGGTATGAAGATGGTGCTGGTAGAAACATACCGTTAAAATATTTCCGCCTGAAATTGTGCATCTATCCAGAAATAAAACAAAGACCGAACTTAACAGTTTTGATCTCTGGGGAAGATCAAAACCTTTATGTTTTATCTAAAGAAATTGATAAGGATTTTCGTTATTTTCTTTAGACTCAGATGTCCGATTAAGCTCAACTTTTCACAGGTGTGTTATTTTATGTACATATTGGAATAGACAAAATGTGGGTGCTGTTCTGTGATCTTTACCAATCATGTATTATACCTTTACTACTTTGAAATGCCCATTTTGGATTTCCATTCATGTGAACTTCTTTACCTCGAAACAGACGATGAATTGAATATCACAAAGCACCTGTAGAAATTCAGTATAAATTATGTACAGACCAAAGACAGTGCCTACCTTTGTATCCCAAATTTCTGTCATAAATTACAGAATTATTAAATGTCTGCTTATTGTGATCTCGTGGGATTGTTTACATGGCAGGGTATAGTTCATTCCATACTATAGGCACTGTGTGTTGAGCATTGTGTAATACAATGAGATTCTGGCAAGTTCATTCATAAACAATTGGGCACATGTAGCTTCGAATTGATTCAATTTACTGTACTGACAATGCTTGGGTTTATTACCAGCAACGAACGCCTTCAACTGTTTGTACTTTGGTCAAATCTCAGTCCCTGTTTTTACCATTAAAATGAATCGGTGGATGAATTCAGCACGAGGATAAATACTTCATCACTGTCAGCTGTCAATGTGGTGCTCGAGTTGATGTCAGTGGTGTACTTCCGGATGCACGGTATTCATATGTCAGTAGGATTGAGGCTGGACAGCTTGGACCAAGGGGTTGACTGTAGACACAACCTCTCTGCAACCCTACTACCTTTCCTGTCCTCAATTAAAGTGATTTGTAGCTATAAGGTGAGCTGTCCGAATACCGTTATGTGTTTAGGGGGATTTCAAAAAAGGAGAATAACACACAAACTCATGGGCAGTCAGGTTGGCGTAGCGGTTCTTTCCTCGCCTTTCACCTCTGGCGGACCAGGGGTCGACTATTTCTTTCTCCATTATTTCACGAAGCCCTACGATCGATCGCAACTCGAGATACGAAGGAATACCCATCGTATCCATCGACTTCTACATGGGGTTGCAATGCATCATAAGTCCTACGATTTATAGTAAGTTACGATGAGTTTGGTGAAATCGACCCCGGGCTCGAGTCCGGCTCGGTCCATAAGTGGATTGGGTTTTCAGTCCCTACCTGATTCTGTGGGTTTTACCCAGAATATAACTCTGAGGTTTTCCTTCCACCTCTAAAACTGTATCTTCTTTTCATCATCTTTCCATGAGGCTTTCGAGCTACAGTGCCTAGGGCGCTTTTGAGGAATCCAAGTTCATTACCAGAAATAGATTATGATAATAATATCAATTTCGTTGCTGCCAGCATATAGTCTAAGTAATAGTATTCTAATCTGTGAAGTTCAAGGACAAACACTTATAGCTACATGTATTTGGGCACTGTTAAATTGACATCACCCCGAAAGGTACTGACTTCCCTCTTAAAATCTAAGCAACTTATCTCTCTTGTAAGTTGTATTTCTATTCAAGTTTCAACAGCAGAAAGGTGTTGAAATGTGTTGGATCAACCTGCTTTGGCAGTCTGAAACACCGTGAGCGATATGCATGTGGATCGGTTTGCGGAAACACCATGTAAGAATCGTTCGTACTTTCGCACTTCTGTTTCGTTCGCACTTCTCGTAAGGTCTCAACGTTTCGACTAGTGTGCTCTAGTCCTCATCAGGAGACGATTGAAATGCATGCGATATTCATGTGTACGGAACAGAGCAACTTACAGCTTCTTTCTACGAATCACAAATAAACCAAAGGGAACATTTTGGTATGAATTATTTCAGACAGGGGTGTTGGATGGCTCCATGTAGGTCAAATGTTCCTGCTTAGAGTCAGGAGGGCTAATCAGGAAGGCTAATCTCGTTTAGCCTTCGATAAAGATCCTGCCAGGATCTAAACGTCAGGCCCTCCTAACTCCAACTATTTTGTATGATTCGGGTCATTATTTTGGTTGATGAGCACTTTGCAGCAATGTATTACTTGTATTCATGGTTTCTTGTCCGATCATAGAGTAAGGCCTTACTCTATGGTCCAATACAGGTGTAACATCCAAGGTATCTCTAAAGTCCCATAATGGTCAGGTTGTGTTGTGTATAGATAGGCTAGGTCCGTATTTAGGGCTCATCATCCTTTGTAAAGCTAATCCAATAATCACCATCATGGTGTATACAATTGGGCCTGCCTTTTGACGTGTAATCCCAGATTAGTCTGTCCCAGATTACCCACATCCCCTCCAACCATAGAGCTCTATGCTCTGCTCTGCTCCAACTTACAAACCTTAATCCCCTTATCTGATACACTGCCAGCAAATCCGTTTTCCTCGACGATTTGTATCAACATTTCAAACAAGAAATCTCTTTGATGACACAATACAGGTGTATAGTGCATTCATGTGTTACGTGTACAGGTGGTTGGATTCTCATACATTGTGTGTTCAGGTATATTAAGACAAGTGGAGGAATGAGTGTGTCTGCCAGCCAGACAAACATGGGGATAGTGGTATGTATTGCTATTTACTATGGCTTTATCAGTGCTGCAACCTGTGCGGATTTTAAGGCACATCTGGGCATTTTCACATCGATCTTTATTGTGAAATTCTGCCAACAGGGAGAGTAAAGCAGAGTGTATACTGTCAACAATTTCGGTAAAATTTACGGTAATAAAGTTACCCAGTTAGGGCAACACACCTGGGCAACACGACTTAGGGCCTTGTGTACATTTGGCCAACATGTTACCGAAATGTTGATGTTGAACAATGAGCGGAAATGAGGATTTTTTGGATGGCTAATTTTCCAATGTAGTTGCAATATCTTGCATTACAGCTTTCTGTTTGATGGTGTCCTGTTTGCATGCTACAGAGCATTCTACCCATAACTCGAATTATGTTTTTCTCGTTGTCTTTAGACCACCTCGTATCTGCCATTTTGTCCAAATCGTGTGACGACACTATGTCAAGTGACCTCATAGCCTACTCCTGATTGGATAATGTTGACAACATGTCGGCGCCGAAGTAAATGCATTTCCACTCTTTCGTCAACATCTGAGGAACAGTTGGGCAACATGTTACCGAGAGATGTTGCTGCGACATGTTACCCAACTCGTTTTGCTCTGTGCACACTGACAACATTTTCAGCAACAAGGTACCTGGGCAACATGTTACCGAGATTGTTACCCTAAATGTCGACGGTGTACACTCTGCTTTACTGGGAAGGCTTAACTTCACAGAAAATTGAAGTTGCGGTGGAGCTGCTGAACTGTTGGAAATCAAGGAGTTGTCTGTTTTATAGCTCCATGATGAAATTGATGACACAAATCTGCGGAGTGTTCCACAAAACCTCGTCCACACCACACAATCACACTCATTTATACTCGTACTTCCATTTTTGGGGGTTAAGGCCGCCTACATTTAAGAAATCGTGTCTTGGCCAGAATGGTTGGGCACGTGTGATGAGATTACGTCTGATATTACCAGATAACAGGAATTCATGGACTAAAACCAAGGTCTCCTAATGAGGACTAGAGCATGCTAGTCGAAACGTTGAGACATTACGAGAAGTGCGAACGATTCTTGCATGGTGTTTTCGCAAACCGATCCACATACCAATTGCCACCATGCAAAGCCTCAAATCTTTCTTGACTAAAATCAAGTTGAACATGAAGTAAGGATTGTGTTCAGTAAACTCAGGGTAGAGAACTTATTAAGATATTTGGTTTCAAACGATGGATTTTCTTGAGTACGAACTAGTGAGCAAGCAAACGGTAAGCTGAGATGATGTGAATTTGGTAGCCGTTTGCGAGTGGTGTGTATTTGAGCTGACACATTTCTTTTGGCTGTAATCAAGGCCGTTTCAGTCTTCACTGTATGACCAACTCTTCGCGGTCTTGAGGTGTGGGAAACGGCACAAACCAATGTTTACATTTGGCCTTACAGACGCCACTAGGACCCAAATCACACAAATTTTATCGTATCATATTCAAGGTTTGGCCACTGAAACCACTGAAACCATCATGGAGGGAGACATTTATACTGAGGTGAGTCATTGAGGTAGAAGGATGACCTTCTTGAAATAGCTTAGCCCCTCTGGACATCTCTGGCCACCAACATGTCTTGACCACGCGGTATTGTCCATGACTTGTGAACGGGAAAATAGTGTCTGAAAACAGAATCAATCCGACATGGTTTCCCTGAAAGACATAGGTATGATTTCTTCAGAGCACAATGGTCATCCTATTAGCTGTTAATTAAACATGTTATTGCGCATAGGGATTTGTCATTTTGGTGAGGATCACCCCAAGGCGATCAAGGATCTGCCTGGATATTAATCGTGACAAGATCTATATAAATTCAGTCTCAATTGAAGTGACATCTTTTCAAAACCGTTTAGGAAAGTTTATCTGACCTAGGTAAAACAATCATAATGATGAGTGTACCTAGCTCTGTATGATGTGAGTAGCTATGTAGGTCAGCACCTGGAAACATTCACTGTGGTGCGTACTGGTTTGGGGAACTTAGTGGAACTTCTAAATAAGTTTCTAATGGTTCATGAACCGAGCAATCTGTACACGTTGCATCCGAGGTTTTCTGCTTATTTCCTGGGGGTTCTATACGATGAATGACTATTAGTGGCATTGAGTTATTCACGTATGATACCATAACTATGCCTTGGCTGGATCGTTCATATTGTCTTGGATACTGCTATCACACAGTATAATTTTATAAGATTGTCATTTTCTCAAGAGCGACCAATGATAAAACGTCATGTTTGCTTGGTTTTGAACTAAAAATAAATCGTCTATTTGTTAATTGCAGATTGGCCAATACTAAGTGCTGGTTTAAAAGTTAATACAGTGGGATTGTTCGTGTGTCCTAAACTGAAATTATAGCTTAAATGAAAATAAGTATAGTTTAAAGGTACAGTACAGGATTGGTAACAATCAGAAACAGAAATGTTTACAGACTTACGTATAACTTTCAGGATATGAAGATTGCCGTCCTGGTAGAAACATACCGTTAAAATATTTCCGCCTGAAATGGTGTATTTATCAAGAAATTAGTAAAACAAAGACCGAAAACAGTTTTGGTCTATTGAGACGGTTTTTCGTGACTCAGATGTCCGATTGAGTTCACATTTTCACAGGCCGCTTATTTCATGTAGGCCTAGCCTATACATGTTGGATCAGACTGGTGTGAGTGCTGTTCTGTGACCTTTACTAATCATATATGAACACTAAAACATACAGAATAGAACATGCTTGCACTCCGAGAGACCTTACTAAGTTAACTTTATTAAGTTGATTTGTACATCTCCATGCACTGAGAGGTGACATATCTCAATTCAAGTACTAATCTTTAACCCATTTGAAACGCGTATTTTACGGTTTCTCACTCACTGTTGGCAAATTGCGAAGAATTTATCTGGTTAAAGAGTTAATACTCTTTGAATAAAACTGTTAAGCCTTAATGTTTCGCCCTACATTGGTTTACTTCCAATTTGTTTTGTTGGGATTGACAGAAAGGCAGATTTTTGGTGTTGTTTCGAGTCGAGTTCAAGTAAAACCTACTTGTGCAAAACTCAATATGGCAGAGAACTCATTCAAAATAATGATGCATGGAGTCAAATATACCAAATGAGCTATTCTGTCACTGGCTTTTTACATGCTACATTCAATACAGGTAGGCTTGTCTTTCAGAATAGTTCATTTGTCATAATGTCAATTTATGTGGAATGACTCCAGTGCAAAGTATTCCATGGACCAGAGCGGTTGTTTGGAAAATGAAGTCAAAACAACGTCAGAATCACTCTTTTTGTAAAATGTCAAGAATGCTTCGGCTAAAAAAGTGTGAAAGAATTCAGGCGATAGTGGAAGCATTTTGGCAAATTCCAACCTCAATTGGGATAAATAAATGCCCTGGAGTGCTATGCTGGTATTTTAAGGGCATTTCTGCGCAATATGCAGTTTCCAACAATACGAGTTTTTTTTTCAAATCAAGTTCTTATTAAGAGAATCCACTGTCATGCCCATATATGGATTGGAGGCGTGCGGCCACCAGTCGTGTGCCCAGCGGTGTGCCTTCGCCAAATTTGGCTGGCCAAATTAGATCGGGTCGGTGGGTCACATACTTGGGTATGCGTGTAGCCCCTATGAGGTCCTCTCAGTGCACTGGGGATTGGACGCAGCTAAATAAGCGTCGCGTGCTCACATGTATTTATTATCACAACCTTTTTTCTTTCTTTTTTGACAAACTCTCGTTTTTCTCTTTTTTTTGCTGACCTTGTACTTGCTTGCTTCAATATGTCATAGTGTAATGTCAACACAAGCGCATCAAGATACAATACTGAGCAAGAAGACGGATTGTACTTGGTATAAACAATATGAGTGTGGCTGGACTGGCGGTCGCGTGCCGCTAGTGATGGTACCATGCTTGCTATATCTTGTACTTTCTATGGTGTCATCATGTGAAGTAATTTACACGTGCATATTGGTAGCTGTATATGTGACACATGACCAGAGGTGCAACTGAAGTGAAGCGTACATTGGGCTTCTTGACAGAATTAGGGCTTGTTGGTATCAAACCGTTACATTGCCTTTTTTGGAGGGGCTGTGTAGAAATAGGACTTCCACCGAGTTTATTTATGACTGTCTGTTGGGATGTGTACTTTAAAGGTATAATGCGCGATAAAATAAAATTATACTCGTACTTTGTTTGATCACTGACATGTAGTGATGTACATGAAATCATAAACCTCAGAGTTTTAAAGCTCAATTGGACATTGACTCAATTTTTCTTACAAAACATAAAGAATCGTTTTGATCTTACCCCGAGATCAAAACTGTTTTTGGTCTTTGTTTGACTCATTTCTTGACAACTTACACCATTTCAGGCAGAAATATTTTAACAGTATGATTCTACCAGCACCATCTTCATACCCTGAAAGTTATACGTAAATCTGTAACTACATTTCTTTTTGGATATGCTACCAATCCTGTACTAGTTGTACCTTTAAACTTTATTATACAAAAGTTATCATTATCAAGTCATGTTTTATCATACTGTCATTTTATGTGAATGACGATCACAAATCAAACCTGATATCGACATTTATCAGTGCATTATTAGTCAAAGTGTATCTCCATGATGAATGATATTGATATCATGGAGCAATTACGGCCAGTTTTACCAAAGTTCGTCAATCTTTTTCCCAAGAAATGGCCCAGGATATCAGCGCTGATTGCGTATCATGTCACATTTTAAAGTGACTTGCTGTCACACACGGGATACGAAACATGTTTTAAAGTGTTTCTTTAAAAGAAAACTCCTGTCACTACCAGGAATGTTCCGTACTGGGGCCATCCATCAAGCAGCTTGACTGGGCTGGGCTGCCAAGTGTTCAGTGTTTGACAACGGGGTGAAAACCTTACTGGAAAAATATCGCTTTATTATTTTGGTGTGTGCCTGGATATGACACCACGTAGGTAAGATGTGAATTCCACGGCACACCTTGTCCCAAACCTGTCTGGATATGAATACCTATTCTATGATGGATGAGGCTGTGTGTAGCTCGTTATGGTCTCCCTGGATGGTGCTAATGCTAGAAAGACGCCATGTTTCCAAGATGGCTGCCGCCTCAGCTTATTTTAGAGCAGTCCCTCAGTTTACCAGGTGTGGTGATTATTTTATCCAGAATTATATCTTTCGGGAAAGGCTATAACAAGTAGGCTACATGTATCGGGAGCAATGTGCACCCTGCAGCGAGGCCAGATGGCAAACTATTTTTAAGTTTTCATTTAATTCAACAAAAATAGGTTCAGCATGATTCTAAAAAAATGATTCCGTTTCAGTGGTTGTAAATTTCGTCCAGGCCAAATGTGAAGTATAACTTCAATATATATATAATAATAATACTATGATGCTGTAAAATAATACACTCTGTGAATACAATCCATATTTTCACCTATCTTAGGTCGTATCCGAAACGGGCTTCCAGATCTACGGCTAGGTCTATTGTCTTGGTGTCTCCGCGTATTTCCAATGGAGCGAAGACCTAGACCTAGCTCTAGACAACAGATTCCGGGATGCAGCCTATGTCTCTGTTGCCTTTTGATCATTTTGATTTGGGTGATGTTGAGTTGCTTCCTGATTTTAAGCCTCATTGTATACTGTGAGGAACATGTGACAATAATTGTCAGGCTGTGACAATAATTGTCAGGCTGTACTGCTATCGTTTCATCTGTTGCATTCAGAGTTAACCTGTATTCTTTTCATCTGTTCGAAAGCATAATAGTCTATAGGCCTAGTATAATTTGTGATTATCATTTTCAGAATATCATTTTCATGCAATGTCAATGCATCATTTCAAATACAATTGGTTTCCACTTTCGCTGCTTCAATATGACGGTGACATGTCGACGAGATTGCTATTGGACGTATCATCTTCTGCTCAAGTGAATCTGTAGATATCCCGAAGGCGCCGTACGGTTGAGCTAACTGTCGCCATCGCGCGCCAAGTTACGTGCTAACGTGATGTGATTTGCTGCATTGCCGGTCTGGGTTGTCTATATCTACGGTCCGCGACTCCGTGTGTCGTCGCGGTGTCCCCGGCGATGTTATCTTAAGGAAGAAGTCATCACGTCGGATCGTAACCTCTTCGTGGTTACTACTGATGGCTTGTAACATGAACGGTTTGGACCTGCAGCAAAATGCCCTGGCATCTTAAAGTGCACTTTGAGTCAAACTGCAGATGAAGATGTGTCATTCTGCCGTACATCGTATACGGTCATAAAACCTGCACAGGATCCAAGGACTGCAAGGAGGCCTACAAAATGTTGAACTTGTTCACTAAATATTTCAGTTAGGATTTATTAAAGGTTCAATACAGGATTTGATAATACCCAAACAGAAATGTTCACAGATTAACGTATAACTTTCAGGGTATGAAGATCATCGGTGCTGGTATATAGAATTTAGAAACATACCGTTAAAATATTTCCGCCTGAAATGGTGTAAGTTATCCAGAAATTAGTCAAACAAAGACCATAAACAGTTTTGATCTCGGGGTAAGATCAAAACCATTCTTATGTTTTATAAGAAAAATTGAGTAAGGTTTTCGTGACTCAGACGTCCTGTTGAGCTCAGATTTTCACAGGTCATGTACATGATGTACATGCTGGATCACAAGACAAGTGCTGTTCTGAATTCTGTGACCTTGACCAATCAATGTATTATACCTTTAAACACCGTGAGAAGGAAGTATGTTTTTCATGGGAAACCCGTTTACGATAAAGGAAATAATTCCCCCTTCTATTACATGTATTTGGTTGTTTTCAAGTTAAACTGGTTGCCAAACCCCCACATACCTGACAGGATACGATAAGCACACGATCAGGAAGTTGAGAAGGTTGGTATTACGATTTAAGCGGGAAACCGTGACCCCTGACCCCACGCCTCAACACCGGAAATCAACGCGCATTAAAGGGCGGGCTTGTCCAGTAGAAAATTCAAAATGTGAAATCGCTTCCTGGTTTTTCTATAATTCGTAGGGGACCAGGGGTCGATTTCACCAAGCTCATCGTAAATTACTATCAATCGTAGGACATTTGGTGAATTGCAGCCCTACGTGGGATAGGTGTCCTACGATGGGTTATCCTTCGTAACTGGAGTTACGATCGATCGTAGGGCTTCGTGAAATCGACCCCAGGGGACAGTGAACTGACTTCGCCCAAATGCGACTGGATTTATAAGACTAGATAATGTCTGCATCCTGCATTAAGTCTATACGGTCTGAGCTGTGCGCTGATTTATAGATACTGTCACTTGTGGTATTCAGTGCTATCAAATATAATAAGCAAAGATGAGTCTATCGTCAATCTTCCGACCATAACTCTATAGAAGTTGTATGAGACAGCATCAAAATAAACTGGGTCGTGGCAATTGCATTTGGTATGGCAAAACAGAGCATAGTCTGGTCTTGGTTCGTAAATTAGGAAAGCATGCAGCTATGAAATATGACCATGGAATCTGGTGAAAACTAGGCAACGGATGTGGGTTTATAATACTGTTGCTTGATGGTTTCTGCACACACCCATCACCAATACCAAGACGGGTCAACCCACGCAGCACGAACAAGTGTGGAATATTCTCTGACCGTCTGAAGCTGCTACAATAAACCAAGGCCGAAGCCATACTATAGACTCTTAATAATAAACTCTACTTTACAGTCCATCAATGCCACAGAAGAGAGGAAATGGTGTATTTAGTGAGAAGCCACTTAACATTTCTCCTTGAGGCCGATAAGGACGCATCATAGAAAGAAAAACACCTACAACTCAGTTCACGGATATCTTTTATGTTGTGGAACACTGAGAGCCAAAAGAAAATCCCTCCTAAGGAAGTACATCGTGTACGATACAAGGATAAGTATTTGAATGAGATTGTGACTTGTTAAATTCATCAACTACAGTAACGCGACCTTACATCGGTCTATCATCAAGTAGAATACACTCCCAGTGTGGCACTAGAAGTATACTCACTCGACTCCAGTGTAGCACAATGTGTTCAGGGGTTTGTGCTCCCATCTGTCAACTCCCTGACCCCGCGAGGTGTCAGCTATACACGCGTTTTGAAGTGCAGTCATCTGACAGATTAAGGGTGCCTGCTTTTGGCCACTGAGGTCAACTAGCAAACATAGGTTGTCTTGTTTTCCTGCCCAGACCGATTACTGATAAAGGCTTGCTATACCTTGCCTGACAAATGAGATGTTGTTGGCGTTGACCACGATTCTGGAAGGACGACATTGGTTTTTCAAAAACCTTACAACTATTGTTATCCTTAAATTGAGAAAAGTATAATGGACATTTGATATGAAATAGTGTCACTCTTCCAGGAACAAATGCCAACATAGCAATATGCCACACAAGTAATGTCTAAAGTCTTATAATGTTTTACATAGCCTAATGGAAACCCAAAGTAATGTAGGCCTATATATTGTACCATTACCTGCTGATGCATTTAAGACTATGGAGGAAGGAAAAGTGGCAATGGTTATTATATTAAAATATACAAGCTATGATGTGTACTTGGGGTAAAATCACTTTAAAAGAGGCTACTTCTGTAAAAGTTTCACTGTAAAGGCTGAAAACAGTCATTATTTTGACAAGCCTGATTCTGGATTTGATTTCCCGTCTTTAATATTCAACTCGTGGCGTCAGTCTCAGACATGAGCAGGTATAGCTTCCATTGTTAAACTGCATTATTACACACGACATTGCAAAACCAGGTCAAGCAAATTATTTGGATTTCGAAATCTAGGCCTATATCTCTCTTTGGCTGATGTTATATACATGTATAGGCCTTTTTAAATAATAGTACTAGACACATTGAAGCAGAATAAGTCCATGTGGCTTTCTTTTTCTATATGGAACGTCTATCGAATTTCACGTTTTGGGAGAAATCACAACAGGTACTGGCCTAGTCAATCAACGATGAATGAAGCAATTTGAGCCCAAGGACACTAAAATAGTGACGGTAACATATTTATTGACATAACCCAAGTCTCGTATGACCCTAGCGAGGTCGTGGATTATTGTCCTGGGTGGGGGCTAATCAGTTTAACGGCTGAAGTGTAGACTATACCCCCACTGCATGCACTGCGGCTCGAGAAAGAAAAGTAAAGTTGATGTCAATTGAAGTCAGGTGTGTTGCTCCCTGCTTCTTAATCCTATACTCGACTGTCTGGTTTCCGTCTCCCCAAACTAGACCGTTCCCGTGGTTTATTAATAGCCAGGACGACCCCCTGCTGGCAGACTAGACTTCTCATTTCCGATTCCGTGTTGATGGAACCTTGCTGCAAACCACAACATACTGCTTTATGATATCAGATTCAATTGTAACACATTTTGATTCTGATGTCCTCCATTGATATATCCTTGGGATTTCGGCTGGGTTATCTTTGGCGCGTAAAGCAGAGTGTACACTGTCAATGTTTTCGGTAACATGTTGCCAAGTTAGAGCAACAGTACCTGCAACCGATTTCACGAAATGTTGCGTAACTGACGCAACATTGCGTAAATGTTGCGTAAGTTTCGTGAAACGGCCATAACTTGTGCAACCAAGGAAGGAAAATGTTGCGTAAGTTACGCAAAAAGATTTTGCATAGGCCTTCGCAACATTTGAAGTTTCGTGAAATCGGCTGCAGAGGCCTGGGCAACACGAACTTGGGCCCTGTTTACACTAGCAACATTTGGCCAACATGTTACCGATATGTTGCTGCGATATCCACTGGCTCGTTTTGGTCTGTGTATACACATTTTCAGCAACAACGTATACCTGGACAACATAACTGCCGAGATGGTTACCGAAAATGTGACAGTGTACACTCTGCTTAAAGGTAATATACTTTGGTAACAAATTAAAACAGAATTGGTCACAGATTTACGTATAACTTACAGGGTATGAAGATGGTGGTGGTAGAAACATACCGTTAAAATGTTTCCGCCTGAAATGGTGTATTTATCCAGAAATTAGTAAAACAACGACCGAAAATCTTTTTGATCTTTTAAAAGATCAAAAATAAAAGAGAAAAGACCGTAAGAAATACTGTGGCTGTTTTCCCACTGTTTTCTCAAACTTAAGTGGTCACCGTATGGGACTGCAAGTGTCACAGATGACTGTTACTGTATCTTTCTTGGTATTCAGTTGCGGCCCATGAATCTGTATTTCTTTACTAAAAAAACAAAAACAAAAGTATGATATTACCTTTAATCATCGCATGGTGTTATGTTAGCAAACAATGCTACGTGATTTCATATTTAATAGTCAAATGTATTTATGGAGTGGTGCGCCTTGGGAAGATAAGGTGAATCCGTTTAGCCTTCAATGAGCCGTGCTGGGACTTTCTTGTATAACCAATGTGAAGATCGGATATCGTTCCCTATGCAGATCTCGGCTAGAATTTATGGATTCCGATAACATTTGGCAGGATAATATACATTGAACACACATAACAACTACCTATGAATATCTAGGCCTATAGGCCTGTATGAAAAATACTGAAATAGTTGGAGCTCATTAGTTATTCATTATTCAATTTTGTTGATTTCAATAAGAAGTTTATTATGTGTAATAAGAATCACGGCAATCCAAAATTAATCAAAAAGAGACGTTTGAGGCAAAAATGTATACTTTTCAAGTTCATGTAGATAGATAGATAACACAAAGGCAAATGACAAACTGAATAGGCCCTACAAATTGCACTATGTATTTTTGTGTTCATTAATATGGAAATCCAATCGAAACGTTTTCAAAGAATCACAATGTGCATGCCTCGGCAGGTTTTTGAAGGTTTGGCGGGAAAAAGTTCGGTTACTGAGCTTAACAGAAAATGTATTCGGTTAAAGGTAGTATCATACTTTGGTAGCATACCGAAACAGTAATCTTCACAGATTTAATACCTATATCTTACATGGTTTAAAGATGGTGATGGTAGAAACATACCGTTTTCTACCCGAAATGCTGTATTTATCCAGAAAAGAGCAAAACCAGTGACCGAAATTATTTGATCTTTTAAAGATCAAAAAGATGATAGACTTAAAAAATACTGAGGCTGTTTTTCACTGTTTTCTCAAAAAGTGGGCATCGCATGGGACTGAAATGTCGGATGACTGTTATTGTATCTTCCGTGATATTTTTGCCCATGAATCTGCATTTTGTTTTCAAAAAGCAAGGTTACCTTTAAAGGTAATATCACAGGTCTAGTAAGCCTCTGGCGGTTTTCACAAAGCGTCGTTTCTATGTCAAAGGTATTGTTAAACAAATGCATTCGTAATTTCATGTCAAATTCCTCCCAACTCCCCGTGCATCATCACAACAAAGCTTTTATTGAACGTTCGCTGTTTTACAAGATGTGAACCGTACACCATTAACATCGCAACTCAGATCTGCAAGTATGAAAATAAATCTCCTTTTATAAAAAGACATTTTGATTTGAGCGAGGATTTATAAATAATCAAGAATACTGAATATACCCTCATTGTGTGCATGATAAAGAGACTCTGTTAAAAACAAATTCTCCAAATTGTGGGTCGGGAAATCATTCATCTGGTGTACAATTCAAATGAGTTAATGTTCGCCTGCTTTCATTGTTGAGAATGAATTGTGTTTTATAAATATTTTACCATTTTGCTTACAGACTATCATTTTGCCAAACGACCGTGTCTGTAAAGTGAATTTGCAAAACCGACATTATTCAAATTAAAAAATATGCACGTGTCGTATAAGAAATTATAAATTTCATTTTTCACATGAGATTCATTTGTTTCGTCACATTTCCATTATTACTATATATCAGACATTGTTTTACTTTTTCGTATTTTGTGTTTTATGTTAATTGTATTCTGAAACTGAATGTGTAATGGTAACAGTATATCTCTTTTACATAATTGATGAATTTTTGTTAAATGCTTCATGATTTTGCTCGACCTGTATTAAAACATTCATGAATAACAGAACTTGTGAACTCATTCAACTCCCAAAATGTCATCTTTCTGAAGACAAGATAAAAGTCTATCAAAGTTAAGCAAATAAAAACACGAGATAAGCCAATCAACAAACGCGAAATGACTCTGACGTCACGATCGTCTGCATGATGAGACGACAGCATTCAGACTGCTTCATCATCTTGCACATGCGTTATGGCGTTTCCCACGCCCTGTGTCGCAATTTTTCCTGATCCCTTTGTCCGCTCTATTGTGTTTATCTGGACGTGACACTGTTGCCTTTTCACCAGCATGGGTATATCGTCATGAACAGTGCCCACATGGAGACGAATTGAACTATTAGCCAGTTTTCGGACATCAAATCGGCCGAATTCTCCACACTGCTGGTGAATTCACGTTAGTACTGGAACGTATTACAAAACGTAATGCCAACACACTCAGCTCTCGAAACAAAGGAACTGTCCACAGCTTTAATTTTTCATCGTCTGATTTGACGCGCCATTACACAGTGCTTACTTACACCTCGTCTGCAGCAACATCCAAACATTGACCGCTTGGAAATACAGTTTGATGAACAGCTACACGAAGAAGTGACGTAGAATATGAAAGACCAAAGCAACAAGACGTTGGATATATACAATTTGGAGAAATATGATGGAAAGATCGAGGAATTATTCATCTGTAGTCAACGATGTTGTCTGGCGGGCTACGAAGTCCAACGTTATACCGGGCTTCTCTTGGCTAGCACCGCCGTTAGAGAACAAAGGAACACGGGGCAGCGTGTGCACTGATGGCATGCACACATAGCTATACACGACCGGTCGTTTGGTGAGTTTTGCCTGACATTTTCTCACGTGGATGTCGATGTTTTAATGTGTAAAATTCATTTTTGTTCAGTTTGATAGATCATTCATGCGTCATTGTACTGGTTTTGAGCGAAAAAGAATGGTTTTATCATTATATAAAAAAATTAAATAAATATTTCCTCATCATTATCAATTTAATTTCTATGGTAAGCTCTTCTGTTCCCAGAAATACACAAGCAAAATTATATCATTAAAGTGCAAATTGATGCTTAACAACAACAAGATATTACAGTAAATTGTGTAACAATAATGAATATAACATTAATACACACATTTATGTACATATTTGTTTGTTCGTTATCCAGACAACAATAATCAACATGCTTATCATTTAAACATTCAAATATGAAAAATATAATAAAAGGAAATATCACCGTGTTTGAACTTTGAAATAAACAGAATTAATTCATTCTTGGTAAAATAAAAAAATTAACAAAACATTCAGAAAATAGAGTAATATTTAAAAAGAAAATTAAATTGAATATAACATAAATTAATCATTGACTTTTCGAATTCATATTACATGAGTTTATTGATTGTGTGAAATAAGAAGTTCTTTCAGTATTTTCACCAAATATATTTTAAGTAAAAATTGATCAATTTCCATCAGAATTGACGCAAACGTTATTTCCCCCTTCCTCGAAAGAAGCACAATGTTTGATACCATGAATAATTCTTGGTTGTTTTAATTTAAAGGTAATATCATACTTTGGTTTTTGTCGAAGAAATCCAGATTCATGGGCACAAATATCAAGACAGATACAGTAACAGACTATTAAACAGTCATCTGTGAAAATTTCAGTCCCATACGGTGCCCACTTTTTGAGAAAACAGTTCAAAACGGCCACAGTATTTCTGAAGTCTTTTCTCTTTTACTTTTGATCTTTAAAAGGTCAACAATAATTGTGTTCACTGGTTTTACTCTTTTCTGGATAAATACAACATTTCAGGCAGAAATATTTTAACGGGATGTTTCTACCATCACCATCTTTAAACACTGTACGTTTTGATGTAAATCTGTGAAGAATTCTGTTTCGGTATGCTACCAAAGTATGACACTACCTTTAAAAAGAATATTCTGATGTTCTTTTCCAGACTACATTTAACATAGTCATACGCTGAGTATAGTATATAAACATTGAAACACATCTCATGCACGTGTGTCGTAGCATTCAGCACATTTCCAATATCGAGAGAAACACGTTTCCGTATAAAAAACACTCACAAAATCAGACCGTACATAATATGTATATGCATTTTACCATTGTTAACTTATAGGCCTAATGATTCTATGCAAGCTTCGTAATTTACCCCTACTGGCCCTTCATATAAATTGTCAAATATTGAAACCAAAATCTTTAATTACTTGCAATCATTGTAATTTTAGAAGTAACAATATACATTCCATTTTCTAATTATCTATTTTTGAATACTATATTGATATGTTTGAACATAGCACCAATCATTTCTAGAAGACAGACAGTGTTCAGTTTTGGATATGCTTGGATATAATTGCTGTCTTTGGTTTGCTTAGTTTTTAGTACACAACAAATTTAAATGATATATTTTTGAAATTGTATTGCTTATTCGAAGCAGTCTGAAAATCAATACAAGCATTCGGCATTCCCAATGAACCATCGCGTGAGAGAAACATACAACACAAAACAAGTTGTAGATTGTCCATGTGTCATTGAAAAAAAGGGGATTTAGCAACGAAATCTTTGCTTTTCTTAATCCAAATCACCGCTCATGTTTCGGAATAAAAATCAATGCTTTTGAAAAGCAAAGTCGCTGCTCTCCAGAAATAAAATTACAAATTACATATTTGTTATCTGAATATCTGTTGTGTCGGGCCAAAAAGAACATTAGAACGTTAATAATAATCACAACAAAAATCTAGGTATATATTTTAAAGGTATAATACATGATTGGTAAAGGTCACAGAACAGCACTCGCGCTTTTGTCTGATCCAACATGTACATGAAATAATAAATTTGTGAAATTGTGAGCTCAATCTTACATCTGAGTCACGAGAAAACAACGAAAACCAGACTCAATTTTTCTTATAAAACATACCGTAAAGAATGGTTTTGATCTTACCCCAAGATCAAAACTGATTCAGTCTTCGTTTGACTATTTCTGGATAAATACACCATTTCAGGCGGAAATGTTTTAACGGTATGTTTCTGCCAGCACCATCTTCATATCCCGAAAATTATATGTAAATCTGTGAACATTTCTGTTTGGGTATGTTACCAATCCTGTACTGTACCTTCAAGCATGCTTCAAGTAAGTTTCTGTTCCTTTCACGAATCTTGAAGTAAGCAGTAATTACATATTGGCGTAATCCTCATTCTCATGCACGTTGTTATATCGCCATGAGATAATAGGCTATTATGCATGAAAACACATAAAGGTAATATCATACTTTGGTTTTTGTCAAAGAAATACAGATTCATGGGCATAAATATCAAGACAGATACAGTAACAGTCATCTGTGAAAATTTCCCATACGATGCCCACTTTTTGAGAAAACAGTGAAAAACAGCCACAGTGTTTGTTATATTTTTTTTCTCTTTTATTTTTGATCTTTTAAAGATCAAAAATTATTTTGGTCACTGGTTTTACTTTTTTCTGGATAAATACAGCATTTCAGGCAGAAACATGTTAACGGTTTGTTTCTATTATACCATCTCCATCTTTATACCCTGTAAGTTATAGGTAAATATGTAATGATTTCTTTTTCAGCATGCTACCAAAGTATGGTACTACCTTTAAGACTGTTTTCAAATTCCTAATTTGTATGTGATTTGAAACCTTATCAGTAAAATGACATCAAAATCAAATACTCCTCATCTTGAAAACACGCCTTCAATATCTCAGCTTTTCCTCAAACAAAACAATTTCTTCATGAATTATACAGACTTATGTCGGTGCTCAAAAGCTTACATGGTACTACCACAAGAGTCTATATACTGATCATGTCTGAACAATAATTTTTGTCACGATGTATTCCGAAATAGCATTTCCAATGTTACACTTTGGAAGACTGACACACATCATCATCATACATGCTTCGAAGATATTTATCTATGACAAGTGATCGTACATCTACCATTTGCATGCAGAGTGTAGGCATGTGTAAATGCCTTTTATAATTGATATCAACAGAGGATGGGACTTTATAAGGAGACTTCTCCATAGGGTTGTGCACAAACTGGACTTACCTATTTCTAAACGTCCTAAACCAATGAACTTAAAATTGACATAATTATGTTCATGTTGAGAGTATTCTCTGTCTTCTATTAAAATATGGAAAGAAAAAATATGTCTTTACAAGGTTGCTGATACCTTAGGGAGACATCGAAAAGTCTCCCCAATTGCCGATATCTCCCTAATGTCCACTTTTAGACGTTAACGTGTCTCCCCAATATTACCCTATTTGTTGACAGTTCACAAAATGTGAATGATTATTTCTTTGTGGACTCAAAGCTGTCGTGTCTTCTCAGTGAAAAGAGACAGATTGTTTATCACAAGAAATCATGACCAAAAGGAAGGGATTCTTTCGTGCATGAATGTGAATAAAATTAATGTAGGCTTATGCCTGTAATCACAAATTGCTATTAGTTCCACAGTGATTACATAGACCGTCCTTATACATGTTGAGTTGGCTTAAAGATTAAGTACAGGTCCAAACATAAATTTTCACAGATTTACGTATAACTTACAGATGGCGCTGGTAAAAACATAATTGTTAAAATGTTTCCGCCTGAAATGGTGTATTTATCCAGAAATTAGTTTTGATCTCGGGGTAAGATGAAAACAATTCTTTATGCTTTATAAGAAAAATTGAGTTGGGTTTTCGCAATTTTTTCGTGACTCAGAACTGATGTAAGATTGAGCTCAAATTTTCACAAGTTTATTAATTCATGCACATATTGAATCAGACAAAGTGTAGGTGCTACTCTGTGACCTTTAATCATGTATTATACCTTTAATAAGCTCTCTAAAATAATGTTTGAGCTTCCAAATTATTAACACAATAATTCTCAAATAACCACAAGGGAAACTGACTGATTTTTAAGACATTGTAAAGGGAACAAAGAACAATTGACTGGAGCGGGATTCGAACCAGCGACCTCCGGAAAACCATAACCATGTTGGTGGTGTCGTTAATAGTAAATTGTCTTTGTTCATATGGCAGTCAAAAGCTATGAAACCACTTACACTAATATATCACAAATATAACTTTTTCTCAATACGCGCAACATTAACAATACTGCAACCTGAGAAACACGGGGATCACTCAAAGAGGATGCGGCTTTATTAGAAAACAATAATCAAGACCGTTAGATTGAGATTGGCGTTTCAGTTCTATGCTTCTTGGTTCTAATAAAACCTGTTATTAAAAATTGATCAATTATTAATCTGAAATGTTATGAATAACTGCCATATTAAATTTCTATGAAAGCTTGTAAGTTGTAAGTAAAACCTTGAAATTGGGGCGGGAGCAGCTTTACTCTGTAAATTTAAAATAGTTGTAAAAAAAATACCACTCGTTCAAAATCGAGTTGTCCTTCATATGGCTCTTGAAAAAGAGGGGTGGTTATTTCACTCTTTTGGAGTGGTTTTCACTCTGGGCCAGAGTTAAAAAATCGCTCAAAACGATTTTATCTTCACTCTAAAAGAGTGGAAGACAACTTGAAAAAGAGTTGTCCCTCATGAGGCTCTTCAAAGAATGACTTTTCACTCTTTTGCATTTAGAGAGTTTTATACGGCTTCCTACGGTCGTCCACCTGGGATCTTCGTGCTCCCGAAACAAGTCATCAACTTTAGTCTACAGCACAGCACAGCATCACTCTGAATACATGTGGTGTTGTGGTTTACAGCCGAAATAATAATAATAAACTTTTATATTGGAGCAAATTATCAGTGAATTGTGCAAATATATTTTCATCCAAAAAGCAGTTTCAAAAAAAGTAATGGTTGGTCTACATCACAGCTAGCTCCAAAGGCAACAAACTGAACACCACTGGGTCATTAACACACATCTCTTTTGTTACTATGTTGTTCAAGCTCAGCTGGAATGTTACAACTGCTTAATGTTCTTGTTTGAGCTTGGGATCAATGCTCTATATGGGATCGGGACAATATAACTATTCTGTCTCCAGCTTTACAAACAAAAACGGAATGGGATTTGCTTTTGAACTCGGTTCATGGGGGTCAAATATGTGCAAGTTGATGGGGCATATTACCCATTAAATGGCACATCGTGGGTGGTAAAAGATAGCCGCGGGCTTGTTGCAGTCTGCGTGTAAAACTTCCCAGTCAATGTCAGGTCAAACTCCAAGCCTTTTCTAATTCTGTCAGCAACATCCGGCTATAGATTGTACCGTAATAATAATGTCATTTACATCCTGCGCATTTCATGAAATACAATTCCTATTTGTATTACACTCTAAACTATATCTTGTGGGGGAGTCTTGATACAAGTGATACTAACAAGTAACAAGTATAATCTTATCCAGGCTTCTCAAAGGCCTATGTCACGTGACCTTGAGGTTAAATCATATCTTAAAGGTAATATACTTTGGTGTTTATCAAAGAAATGCAGATTTATGGGCAAAAATATCAAGACAGATACAGTAACAGTCATCTGTGAAAATTTCAGTCCCATACAGTGCCCACTTTTTGAGAAAACAGTGAAAAACGGCCACGGTATTTCGTAAGACTTTTCTCATTTATTTTTGATCTTACCTAATTTCTGGATAAATACACCATTTCATGCGGGAATATTTTCACGGTATGTTTCTACCACCACCATCTTCATACCCTGTAAGTTATATGTAAATCTGTGAACTACCTTTAACTATCTGACATGGCTGATTACTTTACCAGTTCCGTGTACAAGTTTCCGATTTTGTATAAAACAAGTATAACCATTTTCCCTTTGAACCCGTCAGATGCAATTATCCTCTCATAGCGAACAATCAACAAAGAATAATGGACCAGAAAAAGTTATGATATTTGAACTTTGAATTAAGAAGGTCCGACTTGGTTTTCCCTTTTGGGACAAACCAGCGAAAATTTATAACAGACCGACTAGTGTTGTACATTACCGTTGAACTTCATGGTCTTGGGACTTTGACATGAGGCGTTTCACTGTAAATCATAATAAAGTACAGGCCAAGTTCGCACGAGATCATAAGTCATAAAAACGCCATTCAGTTTTGTAGTCGATATGGGCCACTTTTTTGTATGTAGTCACTATATAGTCAGTGATATTATCCAGTATAGGATATTCATTATTTGCATGGTCGTGCGTTTCTGTTCAAAATCTGTCGGTAAATGCATATTTTACTGGACGGATAGCAGCATGGAATTCCCACGTGAGTGACTGGATAAGGCGGTAGATTTTCCGGAATACCTATAAAATGGCGGCAGATGAAAGAGCAAACAAACAAATATAAAAGGTGAATGGGTCTGACAGTGTGGGATCAGTGTAATAAGAAGCTCATGTGTGAAGGAGCTCTGCATGTTAAAGGTAATATCGTACTTTTTTGTCAAAGAAATATAGACACATGGGCAAAAATATCAAGGAAGATACATACAGTAACAGTCATCTGTGAAAATTTCAGTCCCATACGGTGCTCACCTTTTGAGAAAACAGTGAAAAACGGCCACAGTATTTCGTAAGTCTTTTCTCTTTTATTTTGGATCTTTTATAAGACCAAAAAGATTTTTGGTCGTTGTTGTACTATTTTTATGAATAAATACACCATTTCAGGCGGTTTTGGTTTCTTACCAAAGTATGATAGTACCTTTAACCGTATGTATCTCCCAAGTTCCCATTTAGGACCATTGTGACTGATATTGACTATAATAAGAATAAATACCCTGAAGTTAGCCTCTCCGCGTGACAGGGAACACCGTTTATCTTAAGAACCTCAAAATAACGCCTTATACGGCACTATAACCCCCTAAACTATAGGCCCATCGCTAATAATTTTCCAATATAGCATTTTTGTAGAAATTTGATTTGGGTTTTCATAAAAATTCAATTGAATCACTCCGGACGCCCGTTGATATGATATTTGGGAATTTCAATAAGTACACGTATTATTTCAGAATAAGTGGAACACACCCCGGGTACAAATCAGCGATATTAAAATGGCATGAAAGTCACGTAAAAGACTGGGTTACTGTACATTCCATGCATTTTTTCCTTAAAATCTGTTGAATGGTAACGAGTTAGGCTGTTGTGAGATCGGGGTACATTGACAAAACTTTCATTTCTGATTTAAGAGAACAGTACAAAATTGGTAACAAACCCAAACAGAAAATGTTCACAGATTTATGTATAACTTTCAGGGCATGAAGATGGTGGTGTTAGAAACATACCGTTAAAATATTTACGCCTGAAATGGTGTATTTATCCAGAAAATTTGTCAAACAAAGACCAAAAACAGCTTTGATCTCAGGGTAAGATCAAAATCTTTATGTTTTAAAACAAATAAGAGAAATTGAGTCGGGTTGTTGCTGTTTTTTCATGACTCAGATGTCCGATTGAGCCCTGATAAGTTTATTATTTCATGCAGGTCTACATATTTTGATCAGACAAAGTGTGAGTGCTGTTCTGTGACCTTTACCAATAATGTATTATACCTTTTAAAACAAAACTTAAAGGTATCTGTAATCATTAGCATACAATATTAAAGTCAATATACTTGCATGTGACCTGTGCGGTTTGCACAAACACATTTTATTATGTTTTCATTTGGCTGTTGATCGCCACGAAGGAAACAGGTTTGACTGTGGTCAATAAGTCAATATTAGGCCAAGGGATTCTGCTGATAGTCTAGATAAATACCGGTTTAATCTTGCGATAATGTTTGTTGACAGTCTGCGTGCTGTTAGTCCCAAGTTCGTTTGGCCAATCAACAGAATTTCACTAGAACTGTATACAGTGTTTTAAATTACGCCGAGCTTACGTTCTCACGCCATTTGTTGACTGGCTTGCCTGGTATTTTGTGGGTTATATTTCCCGTTTTGTTTATAGGACCTTAGTCAGGAGAATGCATGGGAAACAACTGGCCTTGTGTTGGTTCTAAATCACACTTTGCATTTAATCGCCTTATGTTTGTCGAAATTACTGGTTAGGATGTTCTGTTGCAACTATCAACGTGACTATAGGGGAGCACCCCAGTAAATAGGTACAAATCAGTCGGCGGAGCTCATTAATATTTTGTATACCCTCAAAATCGTTTTAGTTTTCAGCTTCATTTTTATTGCTGTACAGCTTGATTGCCTGTGAAACTTCTGAGTATTTTCAATATTTTTTTTGAAAATGGCCATTCAGCATGGGAGCCTATGGGAAATAATTTGCTGGGATGCACCTAGGTCCGTGCATGGATGGATGAAGAGAATCTACAGAATGCGCCCTCTGTTGAAACAATGAGTCGTTGGCAGTCAAACGTAATATGTTAGATGAACTCTACAACACCATCGTTCGGTACAAAAACCCTTCTAAATCGATTCTCCATCTCATGACATACAAATGCTAACACAAATCGCATCCACTGAACATAATGAAGCACTGTATGTGAATAATCAGCAGAATATGTCCCCTTCCAATTCCAGATAAAGCAGAGTGTATACTGTCAACAATTTCGGTAACAATCTCGTTAACATTTTGCCCAATTAGGGCAACCAAAGAGTATTGGACCCTGTTTACACCAATAACAAGGGTCCCTGGTGATTATTTTAACAAAGATACCTTTCACACGACCCTATTTTTAACATGGATATGATTTTATCCAACGTCCCTTGTTCAAACCTTGCTAAAATGGTCTCGTGTGAAACGGCCTTATAGCAACATTTCGGCCAACATGTTACCGAGATGTTGCTGGGACGTTATCTCGGTAACAAGGTACTTGGGCAACATGTTACCGAGATTGTTACCAAAAATGTTGACAGTGTACACAGACTCTGCTTAACCCATACCGAAAGTAACACTTTTATTGTTAGCGGTTTCCATCAAAAGTTTACATCATGGACCCAGTTGAAGGGCGGTCCTTTTAACCGTTAACAACTATAGGACTAATCGATAATAACCATCAGGTGGCTTAAGTGGTTTCTTCACAGCCAGATGAACTTTATACATTTCTGGACGTTCACCTGTGCAAGCTATTGTAGTCATGTTATTATTCACGTGGATAGTCATAGAAGATACTCCTGGTCAACTTCCTGTACATGGAATTAAACAACCTCAATCCACAGGAGAATAGCACACACCTTTGGCGGTACTATGAAAGATCATTACAACATTCCTTTCTACTTCCGTGTCACTCTAAATTTAGATTTCAAACACTGGCGGTGCTTCACCGTTAAAGGTAGTACACACATGTATCATACTTTGGTAAGACACAAAAACATAAATGTTCACAGATATACGTAGGCCTATAACTTACAGGGTATGAAGATGGTGATGGTAAAAACATGCCGTTAAACATTTTCCGCCTGAAATTGTGTATTTATCCAGAAATAAGTAGAACAACGAGCGAAAATCTTTTTGATCTTTTATAAAAGAGAAAAGACTTACGAAATATTGTGGCAGTTTTTCACTGTTTTCTCAAAAAGTGGGCACCGTATGGGACTGAAATTTTAACAGATGACTGTTACTGTATCTGTCTTGATATTTTTGCCCATGAATCTGTATTTCTTGGATAAAAACCAAAGTATGATACTACCTTTAATGACTGGGGCCCAAACTCATTTCGGAATGACATGATAAAGTTTTTTTAAAAGTTGAGAACATTTTTTTACGGTGAGCATTGAGAGTGTAATTTTAGCATTTTTGATGATTAATAGTTCTAAATGGATTGTGTGCTTTTTTTTTCTTCATGGGGTGTCGTGTGGTGCTGCAACATGATAACCTCGTGTGTATATTCTCAATCTCAACAGACAAATATAGGGGTGGTGAACTTTATTGCGGTGTGGATTCCAAGCTAGATTAAAATAATCTTTTCAAAAAATAACTTTAGTCATGCTATGCATTTTCTTTTAACAAAACATACATGTGCAAAACCTGGTTAAGTTTTTTTTGTCAACTTGGAAATGTTTGTGGCACCTAAATTTGTTAATGACTAAAGGAAATTCCTAGACCAAAAATAACATCATTAAATTTAACAATTGGCCCGGCAATATCGGGGGGAAAAATAGACAGACACACAGGCGGGCAATTTAGCACAGTCGACCGTAGGTCAACCGTGTTTTCATGATGCCTGCGGTCTTGTCAGTAGAAGTTCAGTCAGCGGTCAGTCACTTGCAGCAGCTCCGGTAAAATGCGGTCAAAGGTTTGACTATTGGTTCTTGCCAAAGTACTCGATATAACTGCATAACGTCACCGCTGTGGCATTATAAGGTGTTTACATATGACCTTGCGGAACTGCATTGAAGTCGGCGTGCGAGGATTATTATATGCCGCTTTAATTAAGCGGCTGGAATATGGGAGCTTTTCTTAGTAACTGGATACAGGTAAACAAGAGTTCAGCAGTTCAATGGGTATGGAGGTTGCAATTACATACATTAGGACATGGAATAAGGACTATTTGGTAGGCCTATGTTCTCTGCTTAGCTTCGTGGTCCAACTCAAAGTGTGATTTATCTTAGGTCATTAAGGAAAGTGTTATTCTGATAAGTTCTCTCCGTGGACCATTTTGAATGGCTCATTCTTCAGCAAACAGCTATAATTTGTCTTGCTTGTATTAAAGGTAGTGTCATGGTAAGAAACCAAAACAGAAATCTTCACAGATTTGAAGATGGTACTGGTAGAAACATACTGTTGCAATTTGTTCGCCTGAAATGCTGTATTTATCCAGAAATTTGTAAAACAACGACCGAAAATCTTTTTTATAAAGATCAAAAATAAAACAGAAAAGACTTAAGAAATACTGTGGCTGTTTTTCATTGTTTTCTCAAAAAGTAGGCACCGTATGGGACTGAAATTTTCACAGATGGCTGTTAATGTATATGTCGTGATATTTATGCCCATGAATCTGCATTTCGTTGATAAAATCCAAAGTATGACATTTCCTTTAAAGACCCTTATTTTATCGTGGTGTTGTTTTCGTCATTTCATGTCAAATTATACAGGTGTCTGATGCTACGGTCGGCGTTGCGAGCGTCAAACTGACCTGGGTATTCAATAAACACCAGTAATTGGTAGGAAAAGGCCCCTTGTACTTGAGACGACCTGTCGGCATACCAACCGCGACACGACCGTCGTCCAGGGTAAACTCGGTGGGGATCTTGGATATTGAGTGCTCCAGCCAAAATAAAAAAAAGTACAGGTACGACCTTCCCCAAATAACAAGTTCCTTATCGGTAACATTATTTGCAGGTGTGTTTTGGCGGCACTCTGTAAAAAAAAAAAAAAAAAGACCGGCACTGGATTGATGCGGTGCGAGCTCATTTTGCCGACACTGGAATAATCATAAATCTTACCGGGGATAATTGACACTCTCCCCCGTGAAGTCTAGCTGAGGGACGTGACCCAATGGTCTGATGTCGGTATCTTAGATCTTGTAGGCGTGGCCAGTGGGACAGCCTCAACCCATTTCCAATTTCCTGCGATGTATACTTCAATTGTACTTATTTTCGAATGTGAATAAACAATGTGATATTGTTCCCCTTATTGATGAACTGCACCAGTATTCAACACAGTCACATGGTGGTTGCACCCAAGTAATCTGTAAGTTCTTTGATAAAAACCAAAATATGATATAACATTACCTTTAAAGTTATCTTTATTGTATCTATACTGTGAGTCTGGTGCACGTATCCCGTTATGCGTATTATACTGAACAGACGTCAGGGTTCGTGACAGTGACGCTGGTACTTACAATGTTCAGCCGGTGCACCCCAGTAGATAATTTCCCATAGGCTCCCATGCTAAATGGCAATTTTCAGAAAATAATTAAAGATAGGCCTACTTGTACTCAGAAGTTTCTCAAGCAATCAAGCTATACACCAAAATGAAGCTGAAAACTTCAATTTTCCTTTTCCTTTCAAGTTTATATAGGGTAACCAATGACTTTTTGAGAAAAATCCATCCATAGGAAAATACCCTGAAAACGGCCATTTTGACTGGTGCCAGACTACAAAAAATGTACCCCTCTACTACATGCCGAGCGACTTGAGGACCTGGGGCCGATTTCACTAACGTTTTGCGATCATCGTAAAGCCCAAATTCATCGTTAAACGGAAAATTCCTATACAAAGTAGTGATCAATTTTCCGTTAAGCGATGGATTTGGGCTTAGCGATGGTCGCAAAGCGTTAGTGAAATCGGCCCCTGATTTCATCCAAACAGCTCAAAGTGGAAAGTACAAACTCTGGTGACCGGGTTCCATCCATTTTCTCTACAAGACTTCCCATGTAGGGCCCAGCAAATTATTTTATAAAAAAGATTTTGAGGGTATAAAAAATATTCATGAGCTCCGCGGACTGATTCGGACCTATTTACTAGGGTGCACCCTTCGGAGACAATTTGTGTAAAACTATACCGTTATGTTGTACACATCCTTCATGGAAAGTTGTAGGAGTTTCCGAGCTTCGTTTACACACTTTTCGCCAATACCTACTTTAGCGCTCTTCACAACAGTTGACAGTTCACAAACTTGTTGCATTCAGAAAACTGGGACATTAAATTCTAAAGATGACAAAGGTCGAGTAAATAGATATTTACAGATCGATGAGTCACACATGCACTACCCACAATAAGTAAATTGTCATTATGCAGCCATTTCTGTGAAATCGACGCCATATGTATGTCTCCATCAATGCATTGCTACATTTGAACTGTGAACACCGATTCCTTGGCAAAGGAAAGCAGAAATATTGTGAAAGCAGAAATATTTTGTGGTAATATTTTGATTTGATTGACGCTACATACTCCAAGTTCGTGATTGGAGTGACTTAGCGGGCACGTTCAGACCTGACCCAGGTCAGCAGCCTCTGAACAAGTTTGTCATTTATAGGCTAATGACTTACGACATGCTTGCCTACACACATCCATCATTTGTATACGGCTCCGGATATGCAGTCGTCGCCACACTCTGCAAAGGAATGCCTGCATGTTTGCCCAACTTTATTTACTGCTTCACTTTTTATTGTATATAAATTCTATAGCACAACTTCTTGTTTGTGAATGGTAAATATCCTCAAATGAAATATATCATGTTTTCTCATACTTTGCTGTTTTATAACCATTTTCATATGTCCCATGCATGCACACGGATCTTTCAAACAGTTGTCGTTCTTGATCGGTTCGTCGGCCTGTTATTGCCGCTCCCCTGCCTGGGGGAGTGATTTTCAAAGTACAACGACTTGAACCTTTCAATATGGACTTCCCTCACACATTATGATGCTGTCATAACTTGAGGCCGTGAAGATTGAGGCTTTCAGTGGGTATGACATAGTATGTGTCGAATAGAAGCTTTGTGGATACACCACGTGAATGTGGACTCAACTTGCATGGAATGTAAAATCAGTCATTAGTTTGAGGCCTTTCGTCATCTTACTCTTCTTAGGCTGAATCTTCCTCCGAATCCAATGTTGGCCAGGTCCATTACGGTTAGTTGCATTATGTCAGAGTTCAACTACCGTACTTAAAGGTAAAATACATGATTGGTAAAGGTCACAGAACAGCAGTCACACTTTGTCTGATCCAACTTTTACATGAAATATTACACCTGTGAAAAATGTATATCATATAACATTTAGTCGAACGCATAATCTTAAGAATCCAGCAAACTATATATGCACATTGCTATAGTTTCATTTAATTTCAACCTGAATTTCAGGAAACCTTGGATATTTAGGTCAACTGTTCTGAATACGGTGGGTTTTGTGGAAGGTATGTCGACTTTGCCAATACGTCATGTTCAATTGAGCTTCACCTGTTGAATATATGACCAAGCCTCTAGTAGAGGCCCTCTGTAGAGTCAGTCCCTCGATCGGAGTCCTGGGTATGTCTATACGTTTGGGAACTAAAACTGTTAAATGTGTCACCGCACCTTAAAAACTGCAGCTTTGGCATTTATTTGAAAACTTCCCTTTGAATCCAGATTGAATCCCCATCAAGTAGTGACGTGTACAATGGCTATTCTGCCTCATGTCGCTCGTCGTTTGCATATTTCTCTGCTTATGGTCCCCATTTGTCGCTTACAGGGTCAGTGCTGAATTTTATGCACTATCCGAGTAAAAGAAAATCCCTCAGTTACACTATATGGAGCTATGACTACTCACGCGAGCAACTGAAAATTCCTCGCAAGCAAAGAATTTCTGTAAGATGTGTATGATTATACGTCACTACTGAAACTGGGCCTCGACCATCAAAATTGAAAAAATTAATGATTTAAAAAAAGATACGTACATATTAATTTATTCTGTATCATTGTGTATGGACGTATAACTTCCCCACAAGAACCGATTCCTCCTTTTAAAAATGTGAACATGAAATGTGTAATGCGATTCAGCTTCGTGGCATGGCATGGTCCATAATTATGTATGAAAAAGTAGCAATTGCTTGTGTTAGCCTTTTGATTGAATCCGTATGCAATAAGCCATTGCTTGCCAGCAATTGCTACTTTTTTATGCGTATTGCCCACTATCTCGCATCATGATTTAATAGACCTTCGTATTATTTATTTAGATACAGCATTATCTGTGTCCATGAAAACTGTATCTGTAGGCTCATCGTCCCCGAAGAAGTCTAAATATCCTAGCAGCATTAGCAGATTGCGATACATGTATATGAAAGGGCGTTTACTAAACTGAAGCTCAGGCTCCGTCTCAGGCTCCGGCTCCATTTCGTGAATCCATTCTGAAATAACTTGGTATCAAAATAGAGGCTTTTGGCTGCGGTTCTGAAATAGATTCTCTGGTTTGAAAAGGAAAACAGAGCTTCAGCTTCGATGTAAAACCACAAACTATATTTTCAGCCTATGGACGACAGAGCTGGAGCCTGAGCCTGAGCCCGAGCCTGAGCCTCCGTTTTGTAAACACCCAGTCACAAAGAGTGAGTATTTTGGATCTGCTATCAGTTGAAAGGTGAAGTCCAGTATAAATCATGTGATTTAGAATCTGTGCCACTTGGCGCGTGCCAGACATGCGACAAGCTTGACAATTACGACGGCTGTTTAACGTGGCTTCAATTCGTTCCGTTTCGATCTGACGCCTGACACAAAATTGATTAATTGAATTCTTCCGTTCTGTAGCTCACGCCGGTACTTAATCCATCACGGAAATAACAATTAAGCCTATTAGAACAGCCGTTGGGAAATTAGACATTCTTGAGATTGTTAGAGTATAAAGATTGATCAATGAAACTGTCTGACGATCATTCAACTTAATGACAAAATAATGACAATTGATTGCGGATTCTATTGCGTGAAAGTATGTATGGAGGGTGTACCTATGAAATAACTCATCTTATCTTAGTTATTGTTATGTTAGTTATGTTTATTTCCCTGACTTTAAGTATACATAGAAGGCTGTTTTGAGAAAGATCCTGCTAGGATCGAAACGCGTCAGGCACTCCTAACTCCAAGCATTTTATATATTTCATTTCATTTTGACTGATGATTAGTTTGCAGCAGTTTATTATTTGTATTGACAAATTGACTTAATAATTTTCCTAAGTTTTTTTTTCGGACTGACCAGACACGGGCCAATTTCATAGAGCTGCTTAAAATGAGCACATAATTTGCTTATTAAAAAATGAAAAGTCTTCCTTGATCAAACAGGATTACCAACCAAATTTTCATGTGATGTTCACTGCTTTTGTCTTGTATTCAGCCATTGTTTGCTGAGGGAATTTGGCTGGCATACTGGTTTTATTTAACAAGGTTTGTGGTGCTTAAGCAAATTTTGGTGCCAAGCAGCTCTATAATGAAATTGGCTCAGAACTTATTCCAGAGTCCATTGTAGTTTAATAATATTACTTCATGCCTATAAAGCTTTCAAGGAATCCTAGATTTTCTTGCCCGGAGCTTTCCTATGGTCATTATGAATTATGCTATGATTGGTTGATTGTATGGTGTCTTATTCCGTCAGCACAATGCATTGATTAGAATATAACATCCAGTGTCTAGACCAAGGGAGTGAAATTTGCAAGAAACAAGCTGGTAATTTTCAGACATGGTATGCTGCTGTAGTGCTGCTTCTCAGTCTCAGACATTCAAATTGGGCTCCCCTCCGTCTACAATTTATCAAAGTACCAACCTGCATGTCGGTATTCCATTATCTAATACAACCTTAACATCCTTTGCGTAGGAAACATTTATTGAATAAAAAGAACCATAGGTGGTGATCTAGGGTATAGTGTGTGGGTGTGTGTGAATGTGGGAGCATGACTTTGTATGGGCCACCCTCATGGTTAGAGGACAAGCATGCATGCTCAAGATAATTTCATATTTTGAGCAATGGACATACTCATAGGTAAAGTAGGTATAAGGTTTGCCAAGCCCGTTGTGTTTGGTTACAATGCACATAATTATACAGTATAAGTGAAAAGGAGAGCCATGGTGGGATTCGAACCTGCCAAACAACATTCATGGTTACCTGTAGGATACTGGATTCAAATTAAGGTGAGGCACGGAGTTTACATGGCAAGATGTATCCAGTATAGGGCCTACATGTGCCGTTAAAATATTTCCGCCTGAAATTGTGTATTTCTTCAGAAATTAGTCAAACAAAGACCAAAAACAGTTTTCATCTCGGGGTAAGATCAAAACCATTGTTTTTGTTTTATAATCAGAATTGAGTCGGTTTTCGCTATTTTGTCATGACTCAAAAGTCCCGAATTGAGCTCATATTTTCACAAATTTTACGCCCTGTATGTATGATCAGATCAAGTGTGTGTGCTGTTCTGTGATCTTTGCCAATCGTGTATTATACCTAGCTTTGAACAAGTGAAGTCAAAACTGAAGACTTCACCGTTTGCATAATTATTTTGTAGTTTCTGCCCTCTCTGAAGGCCCCGCCTACATCACTTATATCAGTCCTTTAAGCCCCTCGTAATTTATCAAACACATCTCCCCTATCTTCACGCCTAGTCTAAACCTTGGTTCCAAAACAATAAACATTGTCTCGTGTTGGCACGAGGGTGGCAACAGGAGGGCACACGCTGGGTCGTGACGTCACCAGGCGGCTGTTCCCGTCGGCAATAATCAAGTTTGATCAATGATTTTTACTCTTTTCTGGATAAATACAGCATTTCAGGCAGAAAACGTTTAACGGTATATTTCTACCATCACCATCTTTATACCCTGTAAGTTATACCTAAATATGTGAACATTTCTTTTTCGGTATGCTACCAAGGTATGGTAGTACCTTTAACGACGACGACCGTGGGTGCAGTACATGTACATGTAGACAGGAACGTTACTTAAAGATACAGGGAACTTGTTTCCCCGATTTTAAACAAGGACTCTCTTTCCTTGTGCAGAAATTTTATGTGTGACACTTTCACAGGATGGACGGAGACGTTGTAAGCATTATATGTTCAGGCGGTCTGTGCTTGTCGTTAATTTTTCTACCATTTAGTTGTTTCTTGGTTGCCAACAATAGTAATTCGTAATCGTACGGATTTCAGACGCATCATAGCACAGCTGCAGCAATCTTCGATATGTTTTTCTCACGGTGGCTGAGGTTTGACGCTCGGCGCGCGTTCTGCGTCCGTCGAATGCGTTTGCATTCGATTGTACGCATGACGTGGCTCCAAGCGGTTCGACACAGGCTCTAAGGTAACGCGCTGCATACGCGCACTATACCTTTTGTGTTCAGTCGCGCTACTTAGCTAGTCCCGGAAAATCCTTGGATAAGTGAATCCTAAATCCTTCTTACCAGTTTGTGAAGATTAAGCTTCTTCAGAAGTGACACAATAGTTGGGTTGGCCTGGCGAAAATACGCGTGAAGATCTTAGCAGTATTTTAACATCGGCTTAAAAGGACGACTTATACCTGGCGTTGTTAAGTAACCGAAGAAAACAGCTCGTTGAAGTGAACTTAGGATCACTTCGCAGATATTATTACTAGTACCTATCCGAATTGTTCTTGAATATTGGCCGGTGTTTGGAAGCATTATGCCGGGGAGGCTACGCTACGTTGGACGGTACATCATAGAAGATAGGACACTAGGGAAAGGCAACTTTGCTGTAGTGGAACTTGCTACTCACAGCATCACCAAAACCAAGGTAGGCAGACTGGACCAATGCTACTTGGTATCGTCAGGTATAATCCCTCTCGGCTCTCGGCTCTCGGCTCTCGGCTCTAGTACAAGGATTATGCAAAGAACGTTAAGCAGAGTGTACAACTGTCAACATTTTCGGTATCAATCTCGGTAACATGTTGCCCAGGTACGTTGTTTTTGAAAATGTTGTCAGTGTACACAGAGCAAAACGAGTTCGGTACCATGTCGCAGCAACATTTCGGTAAACATGTTGGCCAAAATGTTGGTAGTGTACACAGGGCCCAAAGTCGTGTTACCCATGTGTGTTGCCCTTATTAGAGTGTACACTGTCAACATTTTCGGTATCAATTTCGGTAACATGTTGCCCAGTTTTAGGGCAACACACCTGGTCAACATGACTTTGGGCCCTGTGTACACTACCAACATTTGACCAACATGTTACCGAGGTATTGCTGCGACATGTTACCCAAGTCGTTTTACTCTATGTACACTGACAACATTTTCAGCAATAAGGTATACCTGGGCAACATGTTACCGAGATTGTTACCGAAATTGGTGACAGTGAAAACTCTGCTTTACTTAGACCTCAGCAACAGCCTTTCCTACGCCTGTATCATATGTCTCTGATTGCATGACAGGGGACTTGTGGTATACACGTGGCGTTGCGTTGGATCATAAACATATAACATGATTGATCACAATTCTCATCCTACAACCATCCTACATGAACGTATAGCTTTATCACGGCCTTATGATGTACGATTATCATCTCAGATACGTTTTTGTGATAAGATTTTCGGGGAGGGGGACAGAAATAAGGAATAAGGTTACGCTTTTGATGATTGATATTCTATCTCTATCATTTCGACGTCAGCTTCTGTGAAACAACGACAAACAATGAAAATAATTGTTTCTTACTTCATGAAATTGTACTCCTTATTGGTCAAAATGTGACACATTTTACCAAAAATTAGCTTACACAAAGTGAAGAAGTAGGCCTATAGGAGAACTTACTATCATTGAGTAGCCCACCATCAACAGAACAAGTTTTAAAAGCAAACTATGCATTAAACATATTGCTCATTATACGAGAATAACGCCAAAGAACTGGTGTCACCAAAAGGTTTATGGTTGTGAATATCACAAGTTCAGGAACCAGTTAAAAACCACTGACGTGCCAACAAGTTATCAAGTCATTATCAGGAAAATTTGCACGATTACTAGAATAAACACGAAACAGCAGTAGAATCCTGAGCCTGGTCGTGTGCTCGTGATGAACAGTGCACAGAGGATGCGTGACCTCGGGGTCAAAACCTTAATTTTTCCCCCACGTGGAAAGATTATATCTTTTCAGAATGTTTTTACACTGCGGGCCCATGGTGTGGGCTATGGACTATTTTTTCATGACCATTTAAGGAAATATGGCATACCACCGGCACAATCTTGGGGAAACAGTGGTAGCCATTTAGGTTTTTTACTGATAAACTGTCTGTGCCAGGGTCCAAGAAAAGGGAAAGTATTTACGGTCAGGAATTCCCAAATATGTTAGACCCTGATTGCCTGGACACACATACACCCCTGATGGCGGTATATCTTGAACAAGGGAGGAAACTATACTGACGACTGATTTAAAAAAAAATACGAACTTAAATTCACATTTTGGGCACAGTATTGATCATACCATATTTGTAATAACCTATATATAATGTTCAATTGGCAGGTGTTTGCCTGTTTGTCATCATCATCATGACGACAGTTTTCTTTTTAACTTGTCTTCTCTTGGCAGCACCTGCCAATGAATCTTTTATTTTTAAAATGTTCAAAGTGTCCGTTTTTAAATGTCCAAAGATTTGAAATAAATCAAAATTTGCCATAATTATAGACCAAAGATCGATGTGTGGTTTTGCTTTGAAAAAGAATCTCAGTTTTGGAGATAATCAATCTTGAACATGATTTTTGTACTTGTTTTGTAACCGAGGATGGGACCTTAGGGAGACTTTCCCGTAGGGTCGTGCACAAACTTTACTTACCTATTTCTAAACATCCTCCAAACTAATGAACTTGAAATTGGCATATATTCATATTGAGAGCATTCACTGTCTTATATCAAAATATGAACAGGAATAATATGTCTTTAAAATGTAGCTGGTAGCTTGAGACATCGAAAAGTCTCCCTAATTCCCGATGTCTCCCTAATGTCCACTTTTAGCCTAATGCTAACTTGTCTCCCTAATACCCCCATTTGTAATTATTGTAGATCTCATATTAAGGTATATAAACCGTGAATGAAGGAAATTCGTTATTGAAAACATTGATTTGTTGGGCATGTAATGCATAACACAGTTATTATTTGTTCCTAACTTTGCTACAAACATCTTGTCTTTGACCATTCTTGCCAAACTGTCTTGCACTTTCATCTAAGAAGTTCGCTGTACTTTGTGGGCTTCCTGCTTATAATGTACAAACCATACCTCGTGGTGAAAAACAGACTTGAATGTGATGGAGAAGGGTGGACGTCGAACCGCAAGATGTCTGAGACAACATAAGCCTCCCCCTGTTTTCTTCTTAATTTAATGGCTTCTCAAGAGTAGAGGCGTCTACAGTGCCTTGTTGGTGGGCTATGGATTGCCCAGTTTTCGGTCATTAGGGAACAAGATGTTTTTAGAAGTCTCAACCTTTCAAGTTGCATACATATCAGATGAAAGTGTAATCACGTTATTGAGATGAAGTTAACATGGTGACACCACAAAAAGTTCACCTACACGTATGCAAAGTCTGTCATTTCATGTTTTATAAAGCCAGTCCCTTACGTTTATCGGCACAATACTAAGATTCCTGCTTGTTAGCTTGTCCGAATTCTGCAGGAAATGATCTCTAGATATAACAGGCTGATCTTGGTAGAAAAACGATTGTCGTGCTGGTTGTTTGTTATCCTCTTATCAAATGTGACTAAAACTATTAGATTTATTCGATTATTTGTGTTGATGACATAAAAGACACAGAGAAGCTTTGCACGCACATTAGGAGATGATTGCGTAGACAGGATTTTACTTATTTTGACAACCGCGTTTTAATTCTCCACAAACTGTTTGCTCCCCTCACAGCAAAGTCGGTGCCTTATAAGTCGACGTTTCTGCTGTTTTTCCCCTCACAATTTTATCACCCCTTGAAGTATTTCACGATTCCGGAATCGAAAGTACATCGGATCATCTTCATGCTGTATATTCCAAGACCTTGCTACATTGACAGCAGTAACATCTGATTTTACCATGTAAGGAGTTGTGAGAGTTTGTTTATATCGGAAGTTGTCAAGGACGGGGGAGCATCGGAATTTGGGAAGGTGCAATAGTCTGACCCGTAACAGGACCCTAGAGCTATATGACTGAGAGGGTACACTACACGGCAAACAAATGGCCATACGAGATAAGAATTTTTTTTTTGCTGCATCGGTAGAATGTGATTTATCTATAAGGTTTGTGTCAGTTGATTTTTGCATCGGTGTACCTATAGATATTTCTATCGCATCTTGGTTGAGAAGGAAAAAACAAGATCATGAGCCGAATTCCAAATGTTTGATGTGATCGAGTTGATAACATTGTTATTGTTATCTTAATTGTATTTCCGAGCACAAATGCCCAGGATATGCTCACGGTCTCAGTTATGGTGGTCATAGATTCTAAGCGAACAAACAGATGGCTTCATCAATGACTTGGAGAAGTAATTTTGTGTTGTTTTGAACGCGAAGGCATAATACTATAGCAAGAGGCTGAAAATAACCAATGGGTAGTTTTATCCGACTTTGAAATGAAAAAGAGGAAGAGTGTCAATGCTCATTTGAATGACTGACAAGTTGTCATTTAATTCTTATAGTCAGCCATATAGCTAGCTTGTATAAGGTCCCTTCTAGCTCTACAATTGGGTGGACCGCTCTTCAAGGGGCGTGTCCCTTGTACCCTACGCCCATTAGAACAATCAATCATCCAAAGGCTATAAACAGTTATTCTTTATGGGGCACGCGAGCCGGGCTGACGTCTTTACAGTTGTTGCTTGCACTGATGGCATTCTGCTACGTGGCGCGTGCCGGTTCATGGCCTGGGGCACACGTCACACCAAAAATAGTTCAGCTGCCACGACAGCGCCGCTCTTTATTTAGTAAGTTTAGCATCTTTTGGTTCGGAGGCATCCTACGAACCTTAAGATGGCTGTGGTTTTTGTTGAAATGTCCTTCTTTATATTGCCAAAGGATTCTGTCATTATGTGTAGTGTGCATTTTTAAAGTAGCAAATATTTTGTGAAAGCGTCTTCGCACGCGCTCAAGGCTCGATTTCACCATGGAGGTAGTTCACGAAGCCCTACGATCGTTCGTAACTCGAGTTATTACGAAGGATAACCCAACGTATCATACGTAGGACTGCAATGCGTCATAAGTCCTACGATTGATAGTAAGTTACGATGAGTTCGGTGAAATCGACCCCAGGTTTGAGAGAAATAAAGTCAAACTCAGTAACAGGAAGCTACAACAAATAACTACATACGGTGCCCCAATCTCCGACCAAAATTGGAAAACTGCAAAAAAATTACATGAAAGTTAAAACCATAAGCTTGTTTCTGAAAAAAGGCAGTGAACTTTACGTCCGTAACAAACATTTCATTCTTACAGGTCAGCAAACCAAAGTACATGGTTGCTAAACTCAAGTTGTGCCTTAAAGTTACATTTATTTTAGTATTCTCTTTACATGCTATGTTAAGTAATGTCAATACATATACTTAGTCGTCGCTCAATTTCATTTAAAGGGAGACCAAAATGTCTCCTGGTGATGACTAGATCAGGCTAGTCGAAACGTTGAGACCTTACTTAGTGCGACGTAATAAAAAGTGCGAAAGTACGAACGATTCTTACATGGTGTTTCCGCAAACCGATCCACATACAATTACAAGGAAGATTGGTATTCTTAAGTTTGTTTGTTTGTTTGTTTGTTTGGTATTAAAATTGACGATTTTGGACAAAAATCATGGTTTGGATCGACGATCAATGTCCCTAATTGATCATCGAGGCCGATCATGATGGAATGTAAACATTGTGGCAAGATATATGCAGCTAGATACACGTTGAAGGAAGGTGACCAGCCCAGCCATCCCCCGTTGATTGGAATGCATGTCTAGCTGCTTCGAGTTATAGCAAGAATGCCTTGCTAATAGTAATACACTACACACACTGGATACACGTGATGCTGGTAGTAAATTAACATTGTTTCGTTTCACTCTGGTTCTTTCTTACTGCAGGTAGCCATCAAGGTGATTGACAGGACTAAGATCAGAGAGGAATATGTGCGGGACAATCTGTACCGTGAGGCCCGTATCCTAGCTCAGCTCAGACACCCTAACGTCGTGCGACTCTATGAGACAATCTCGGTAATTAATTAATCATTTTAGTGAAAGGCTGAGATTTATGTTTTAGGTATTAAAAGGTAATATCATACTTTGGTTTTTATCAAAGAAATACGGTTTCATGGGCTAAAATATCAAGACAGATACAGTAACAGTCATCTGTGGAAATTTCAGTCCCATACGGTGCCCACTTTTTGAGAAAACAGTGAAAAACAGCCACAGTATTTCTTAAGTCTTTTCTCTTTTATTTTTGATCTTAAAAGATCAAAAAGATTTTCGGTCGTTGTTTGACTAATTTCTGGATAAATACAGCATTTCAGGCGGAAACATTTTAACGGTATGTTTCTACCACCTCCATCTTTATACCTTATAAGTTATGCGTAAATCTGTGAACATTTCTTACCAAAGTATGATACTAACTTTAAAAGGTACTACTATCATACTTTGGTATAGCATACCGAAACAGAAATCTTCACAGATTTACCTATAACTTACAGGGTATACACATGAGTGATGGTATCATACCGGTCTGAAATGCTGTAATTATCCAGAAAAGAAAAAACCAATGACCACTAAACAATAATTTTTTATCTTTTAAAGAAGGAATGCATTTGTGAACATGGTATGATTTGTAGTGTGTTTGCATAAGCTACCCTGTAAAGCCTTAACGCACACCTCGACTATTATTGTCTGATATTAACCCCTGATGCGCATGGTATGTGACCTGCGCCCCTGACAGAGGTCACGTGTCATCACGCCAACCCCTATATCCAAAATTAACCATCTTTTTTAGGGGGAAACACTGACCTCGCAAAGAGAGTCAATCAGTAAACGTGATTGCATTCCATCGGCATGGGGAGGTCACGGGGTCTCCAACTTGACTGGTTCATGACTCTAGATGGCGTTCAACAGCATAAAGTTTTATGGTATCTGCATGACTTTAATATCAGATCACGGTAAACTTTTAGTGTGGGGAGTATAAAGTTGTTGCGTCGCCCTGGAAAGTTGTCAAAATAGACCGTGTGAGCTATTTTCCTGGCGAGGGGCATGCAACCTGCAAGTGTAGCACAATTTGGTTATTTTCCCACAGAATAAAACTTTAAAGTAAATGGAATGTTGTTGCCATAAATTCTTGTACATGGTTATAATATAGGGCCCCATGCAAACAATGTTGTCAGTTCAGCATTATCGCTTTGTTTCCTATCCCATTTTCCAGATAGGCCTATGCTTTAAGTTATAGTATAGACACCGTGTAGTTATCATGTAACAGTAATAAACATACTAAATTATAACTGTGAATGGTTTTCCAGACCTTAAGTCTGAATTCTAAGGTCGTTTACGAAACGGAGGCCGTACGTCAGGCTATGTCTCAGGCTCCGGTTCCATTTTCATGAATCCATTCCGAAATAACGGGTATCAAAATAGAGGCTTTTGGCAATGTTCGGAGGTAGATTCTTTAGTTTGAAAAAGCAAAACAGAGCTTCAGCTTCAATGAAAAACAACAATCCTTTAGTTCAGCATATGAATGACAGAGCTAGAGCCTGAGCCTAAGCCTGAGGCTGAGCCTGAGCCTGAGCCTCAGGTTCGTAAACCTCATATTTCATATATCGGTTTATTTTTCAATGGCTGTCTTATCAAGAGCCATGTTGACACGCTAGCAATCATCTGCAGGAAATATGCAAACCTGAGATCAGCGCCAATGTGCATTTTATCTCAAAGACTTCCTCAATTGTCAATCCGCACCTCGCGGATTTCCTCATTGTGTTCATTATAAACCTTATTTTACATAATCAAAGCAACCAAAGTTGTTTTTTGTAACAAGAAGGATTCTTAAAAATAAAAGCACGTTGGCTTTTCGTAAAAATAATGGCATATGAAACCGGAAATGACTAGGTGTTGGAGGGCCTGATAAGTGATGGCCATGTAACCTTTGACCTCAATGCTGCCGGCCGACAATAAATAAATGAATACAACGGTAAACATGATCATCAGCTAATGTTTTTTTCCGTGTTTAGGTCACTTAAAGGTTTACTGTAATCAAATTTGGTAAAGGAGTGAAAATGCTTTAATATTATTTAACGTTACATTATTGATGACTATGAATATTTATATGTTTATGCAAGTGCTTAATTTTTACCCCAAAGTTACAAATCAGTACATGACGCCCGCCCCCTAAAATTCCCCTTGGAACAGATCCACTCGGCAACAATAGCGTGTGACATCACCTATAAGTATACCGAAAAAGTATAGGCTCGCACCACAGCCTTATACTGGGTTCTGCATGTGACGTAAGCAAGGTTTTTCGTCTTGAAAAGGGGGGTGCTAAATTATAGATACCTCCCCTTTCTATGATTTTATGCAATATTTTTTCAGCACAAACAATGACAGACAGGCTGAGTTTTATAACAATACAGATGTATATAACTTCACATGACTTTTGATTAATACAGTAAACCTTTTATAACTTTGCCAATCAGCACTCTTGTAAAAGTGCTTTTCCATGCAATAGTTTGTTTTCAGCAACGTCCACTGTACTTTGGCTGACGTATGTGTTGATATCATTTGGGGAGACTCGAACTCTGGTTGTTATTTCACGGTTCAATGCAGAGTGATCAACTTGAGTTCCCCTCGCGTTGCTTACGGCGGTACGAGTATAAACTCTACGAGTCAATACACTCATGATGTACGGAATATGCATATTCCTCTACTGCATAAAAGAAAATATCATCTTTGAGGTGTCTTTGTTTTCTCCATTGACCTTGCTGACCTACAGAGGGCGTCTGGGAGGTTTTCTTATGGATTTTACGAAGAGGCTCAGGCTCCGTCTCAGGCTCCGGCTCCGTTTCGTGAATTCATTCTAAAATAACTGGAATCAAAAAAGAGGCTGCGGTTTTGAAGTAGATTCTCTGGTTTGAGCAAGAAAACAGAGCTTCAGCTTCAATGAAAAACCTCAACTTATATTTTCAGCATATGGATTACAGAGCTGGAGCCTGAGCCTGAGCCTCCGTTTCGTAAACGCCCTACGATCACCTTCCCGTTCATGCTGGTGACCCAGGTCAAGCGAGGGGGATGGGGTGATTATGAAATATACTCGCATGCACTTTGCAAAAGCACCAACAACGATGACGAAAAAACAAACAATAAACAAAATAATTTTAAACAAACAAACACCACCTACTAAGTGATTATGGTCAAATGCTTTTTAGGAAAATATTGAGCAAGAACACTTGCGAGGGGTTTGTGTAACTTCTGTTACTTTCTGAAAGATCAAAGTATAGGTCATGTGACCCCAGTCAAAAACGCAAGGGCGCCCTCTATAAAGAAAGTGGCTCATGACCTTAACCAGCAGCTTGTACGGGCTTTGGCCAATACTTTATCTTCATGTTCAAGTACATCCCTTCGCTATAAATCATAACGATTTAACTGATCCCCATCAGATAAACGGCTTGGACGCTTACCGTGTCGTCTTCCAAGACTTAGCAAGATTTACTTGCAATTTCGTATTAATGTTTCCATGGCAATGCACTTTTGTGCCAGACTATTATTATCACTGGAGTGACCAGTTAAATGGAGCATTATAGGATTTGCAAGGCCTCCAAAAAATGTTTATTGAGTTTGAGACAGAAAATAGACTCAACAGTTCGTTAACAGTTCAAACAGTCACCATGGGAAATCTTGGTTCATCAGATGCTGGGTTTTTCAAGGAAATTGAGATTTAGTGTATTTTAAGATCGTTCGTCCGAACGATTTTTGGAACAAACATAAAGGACACCCCCACTTGAGTTGTTTTAGTTATCCCCTTTCACAAAATGTTCACAGATTTACGTGTAACTTTCAGGGTATGAAGATGATGCTGGTAGAAACATACCGTTAAATTAAACCACCTGAAATGCTGTATTTATCAAGAAATTAGTAAAACAACGACCGAAAACAGTTTTGATCTCGGGGTAAAATCAAAACCATTCTTCATGTTTTATAAGAAAAATTGAGTCGGGTTTTCGCTATTTTATCGTGACTCAGATGTCCGATTGAGCTCAAATTTTCACAGGTTTATTATTTCATGTACATATTTGATCAGATAAAGTGCATGTGAATGCTGTTCTGTGACCTTTACCAATCATGTATTGTACGTTTAACCAGAGCTCTCTATCTATTAGTTTAACTTGGCTTCTGTTTCTGACTCATGTTGACTTATTCCTTATTCCTTCTTCAGTCTAGTTCCCTGTATTGTCTGGTGACAGAGTATGCTGGGGGAGGGGATTTACTGTCATTTGTACGGGGTCAACGGGAGGGCAAACTATCTGAGTCCGTGGCTCGTCCGTTTGTCCGTCAGCTCGTCTCTGCACTTCATCATTTACACGAACGAGGAGTGGTTCACAGGTAAGACTATTAATGCATATTTCCCTCTTACTGCACCTGTTACACAAACTGACGACCTGGGACCAATTGCATGGAGCTGCTAAGCACACACACACAAAAGTTGCTTAGCACAAAAATGTCTCGCCCAATAAAACAAACCACCATTGAAAATTCCATTTGATATTTATGGTCAGTGAACTATATAGCCAAAGAATCATTACAAGTGATACACAACACATGCCTGAAATTTGGTTGTTAATCCTATTTTTCTTAAGATAGAAATTTCATGGTTAGCAAATTGTTGTGCTAATAAGCAGGGCCGTCAAATTGGCCCCTGGGGCCGATTGCACGAACTAAAGATTCATCTTAATTGCTAAGCAAAGTGTGATGTCACAATACAAATCACTATGGTGATACTGACAACTCAAGTTAATCTTAGTGCTTTGTGAAATCTAGCCCTGTTCTTAATTTAAAACTTTACAATATATTTGAATGTTTAACTTTATAATGCAACTGCAAATATTTGTTATTTCACATCATATTGTGCCTTTAAAATAATATTAATCTTTAACACGACCGGAGACAAGAAGTAAGATCGTAGGTGACACTCAGGCTAAGCATTGTTTCCCACGAGGTTCATTTCTTTCCCTTGAGGGTAACTTTCGATGTTTCGCCCACACGCAGAAATAACTTGCATCAGCGAAAAAATAACAACAAGCTTAGGCCTACTACTTATATGCTATGTTACTTAATAATGAGAGCACGCCCCCTAGATATACATTGCGGTCAGTTATTTTCACACTTTAAATTGCTCAAAAGGGCAAGATTGACACTGGTTTTATCATGGCACTTGTTTTGGGATGGGGTAGATTATAATTTTCCTGTCGTGGTATAGACATGGGGCGTTTACGAAACGGAGGCTTAGGCTCAGGCTCCAGCTCTGACATCCATATCCAGAAAATTATAGGTTGTGGTTTTTTACTGAAGCTGAAACTCTGTTTTCTTGCTCAAACCAGAGAATCTACTTCAGAACCGCAGCCAAAAGCCTCTATTTTTTTGATACCAGTTATTTCAGAATGGGTTCACGAAATGGAGCCGGAGACGGAGCCTGAGCCTCCGTTTCGTAAACGCCCTATGACTTGTGCTCGTCTTGAACAGCAACAGAGCCTACTAAAACTTGTAAAAAAGTAGATGTCTGTTCAGTCGTTATACACGCGCTGATAATCTGTATGCATTCACGCCACGCAGAAAATTTAGCTTTCCTGGCCCGAGGACTCGAAGTAAAAGTGTACAATTTTGTGAAAATCCAACTCCTGTATCGAGCATGAATAATACTGCCAAAGCAATTATGTACAGTCTGCCACTGAGTGATACTGTCATTCTTCATCAGTGTCAATGCTATGTTCCGCTTGCCCGACTGCAGTGTAGTTAAATACTAGTGGCCATTAGGTCAAAAACCCCAACCATGTAAATCACAGGTTTCGCTCCTTAATCGATGCGTCTCATTGCGTTTCCTCTTTATTTTCCTTTGCTGAAGATTATATAAAGTGGACTAATTTGAATGATTATATCCAGCTTAATGTAATTATTTATGTCTAGAAGGGAGGATTCACTGCTACAGGAAGGAACACAGTGTGGTCCCACCCATACCCACCCGTGCCCCTATATATGAACCGCCCATTCATCCTCACTGGTCCACGATAATTTATGAAATTGATAAGGCCAGGTTTATAAATATACTTCACGTGAATGTGAAAGCGAAGGGAGCTTAAAGGTAATATCATACTTTGGTTTTTATCAAAGAAATACAGATTCATGTGCACACTTATCAAGGAAGATAAAGTAACAGTCATCTGTGAATATTTCAGTCCCATACGGTGCTCACTTTTTGAGAAAACAGTGAAAAACGGCCACAGTATTTCTGAAGTCTTTTCTCTTCTATTTTTGATCTTTTAAAAGATCACAAATGATTTTGGTCAATGGTTTTACTCTTTTCTGGATAAATACAGCATTTCAGGCAGAAACCGTTCAACGGTATGTTCCTGCACCATCTTCATACCCTGTAAGTTAAAAGTAAATCTGTGAAAATGTCTGTTTCGGTAACTTTACCAAAGTATGATACTACCTTTAAGACGCAGTCCACGTAGCTCACCGATACTGACGATAATAATAGAATGTTTATTATTATTGCCATGAAGTCGTTTCTCATTTTCAGTATAATGAAGCAGAACGAGTTGATTTGTGGCTCTTGTAGAGTCATTATAGGTAAATTATCGTCGGAACAACTGCCCAGTTTTACTCGCAACATCACTGCACTGTTAACACCTCACCTGAAGGCCAAATGACCCTCTTGGATATAGGCCTACACACCCTCTATGGCACTTCATTATTTCTACCTCCATAGTACCACCCATCCATCATCTGTGGCCAATTTCATACAGCTGCTGCTTACTGCACAAATTGCTTAGCACAAAAATTGCTTGCCCAATCAAACAATTAAACAAATCCCCATTTAAATTCGATTTGATGTTCATGGTCAGCGAACAACAGCCAAAGAACAATTGCAAGTGATACCCAACACACAGAAATGGCATGCTTAGCGAATTTTTGTGCCACTGAGCAGCTCTATGAAATTGGCCCTTGTACTACTGGCTGCTCTTTGCAGACCAGGGGCCAATTTCATAGAGCTGCTTAAGCGCAAAATTTGCTTTTCATCATGAGAAGTCCTCCTTGATCAAACAGGATTACCAACCAAATTTTCATTTGACGTTATTACTGCTTTTGACTTGTATTTTGGCCAGTCTTTGCTGAACATAACCATGGAGGAAAATTTCTTCCTCCATGGCATAACATTCACAAGGAGTTTTGGCTGCCATACTGATTTTATTTACCAAGGTTTTTGGTGCTTAAGCAAATGTTGGTGCTTAAGCAGCTCTATGAAATTGGCCCCTGTTCAACTACGAGTCGGTGCTGTAACTCCATGGTTTTTACAAGCCCGTTATGACACGATGCTTTGTATACTAACACGAGCGACAGTCATATCTTAGTGATGATTCACCATAAGGTGAAGTTCCCCCGCCCCAAGGGACACATCACCCATCGGTACAAGAAACCAGCATCTTGCAACTCATTCCTAGCCCTGTCACTAGCCGACCAGGCCAGGCCAGGGTATTGAAAGTCTTCCCGGGAGATGTAATTAGTATAAGATTCTTAAGCGAAGCCGAAGGCGTGTCCAGGCCGTCTGGGCTACCAGAGCTCCCGGTGGGTTCTTGGCTCTGTCATCATCGGGATACCGTGCAGATGAGTCATCCAATCCAAAGTGTTTCCCCACATTCTAGCTAGACTTGCTTCCAGTCCATCGGCTTCTCAAAGCTTAGTGACGTGTGTCGCGGCACGACTGAAATCGACAGCGAACAAGTCAAGATTTCAGTGCTGGCCCTGCTGATCACTTGATGACAGAAGCTTTAGTCATGTTTAAAATGTCTGTATGAGGAGAGCTCCCCCACTACTTATGTGCCCTTTTCTTCAATTTTACCTTTCGTACGTATGAACTATGCTAGTACCGGTATCATACTTTGGTAACGGAAACCAAAACAAAAATGTTCACAGATTTACCTATAACTTGCAGGATATAAAATGGTGATGGTGGAAACATACCGTTAAAATGTTTCTGCCTGAAATGCTGTTTTAATCCAGAAAAGAGTAAAACCAGTGAAGAAAATCATTTTTGATCTTTTAAAGATAAAAAATAAAAGAGAAAACTGAGACTTAAGAAATACTGTGGCCGATTTTCACTGTTTTCTCAAAGAGTGGGCACCGTATTGGACTGAAATTGTTCACAAATGACTGTGACTGTATCTTTCTTGATATTTGTGCCCATAAATCTGTATTACTTGGACAAACACTAAACTATGATATTACCTTTAATGACATCATATGCCTATGCCAGTACTGAGAACGTATCAATTCCCTATGGCTCTTGTGGGAAGTGAATTGCCCTAGCTGCTTATTAATTAACTTACGAAGGCTAATGAAACAAATCTCTATACCGTTACAATTTTGTGTGGAGAGAAAAATGGCGACAAGCGCATGTCTAGCTTGCAAGTACAACCACATGCGTGACTCTCTCAATTCACAATTACATTTACAACATCTTGAATTCCACGAAGCAGTGTATAAATAGATTACTTTTCATTATTTCAACTTGAATAGATTTCTGAGAATCACAATTGTTGTTTTCTTAAATATTTTCATCGACAGTATTTTGTTTACTGTTAATATTTGAAATTCTTTAGGTACTGAAAGCTGAAATTGAAAAATGTCAAGGGGAATATTATAAATGAGAATGAAATGAAGTATTGGTAGTTGATTAGTGGCCTTATCTACTAATGGTTTAGATAATGGGACATCTGGTCAGAAGATATTGACCTATAGTGACCCAATGACCGGTCATCACCCTCCTCTATAAACTTACAATCATTCACGATAATAGTCCTACACAGTCAGTATTTATTGTGCTATATATCTGAGTCAATACCTTCATATACATACAAACATGATCACAGGTCAATTTGCATGCCTGACTACATCAGTGAAAAACCGCCATAATGCCGCCAAGCCGTGTTGTGAAACCTGATTTCTAGGTCAAAATGAAAATGGTGGTTTTGATTGCTCCATCTGCACCCCTAAGGTGACCTGATTACTCATCGATGTACCAGGCTGATTAATTGTCCAAGCAGTCCCTTGCCTCTTCATAAAACCGTCATGTACAATGTACATCAAAATTGATTATGGTCGGGTATATACAACTCAGTGCAACAATAATAACCCGTCAATTGAATGCAGTCATATGAAAAACCGCATCTCTACTGTCATTTCAATATTTCACTTGTATTTACCGGCATATTGTGTATGTCTTACATTATGTCAATCAAATTATTATTATATATCCCTCATTGAGGCGATCGTGACTTCTGTACTTTTACGTTTTCGCAGAGGTTTTCGTAGAAGGAATGGGATGACCTAACTCTACCTGCATTTTTCCTGCAGTTAATGACCTCAAGGATATAAAGTATGACCTCACCAAGCAACTGTGACAGAGGTGCACTTTTATTCGAGCGTGTGACATCTGTAAACACAAATTCTGTCTAATTCCAGTCCCGTTGGACCGTATACCATAGCAACGGGGCTGGCAATCGCTGTTCTTTTTACCAATATTGATTTAATACGTCGTCTCTGTGACAGCTAGTGGCATGAAGGAGGATAGGCCTTCGTTATATGCGTCAAGTGGTAGCTCTTAGCCTCTTAGGTATACAGTACAGAATTGGTAACATACCCAAACATAAATGTTCACAGATTTACGTATAACTTTTAGGGCATGAAGATGGTGCTGGTAGCGTTCCGTTCAAATTGTTCTGCCTGATGAAATGCTGTATTATCCAGAAATTAGTAAAACAAAGACCGAAAACAGTTTTGATCTCGGAGTAAAATCAAAACCATTCTTTGAATAAAGAAGGTTCTGTTTTATTTCTAGTTCAAATGAGATGAGATAAACTTAACTGATATCTTTACATCGGACGTTACATCTATTCATGCTATAGAAGACTGTTTAGAAACGGGATTACAGGTTTCTGTGGACGTATAAAGAAACATAACTGAATCGTATATAGGTTCGTAGCATCACTAATCAGCTACCTTCACTTCAGTCTAGGTTGATATTCTGTATCAAGCATTCTCGAAATAACAAGACTGTTCTCTGACCAAATATTTGGCTGCAACTCGTCATCAGCTAACTGTTCAGTATCGCAGGTGTTACTTTTCCCCCAACCCCGGCCAGACTTGAGGATAAACACAGTGCCTTATAATCCACAATGAATCTTTCCACAGAAGAAAGTTCAACCCACCTTCCAGTGCAGCGGCGCAGGTTCCACAAACATTGAATTCCTGACCCCTCAGTCTTTCAGTCTGCAAAGTAACCTCTCCATTCTCCTCCAGTGCTTGTCAGCACCTTGTCCCCTGCCTCCCAGTTATTTTGTCAGGCTTCATGGCAATCCCCCTCGTGACCATAGCAACCAATATTAAAGATGGCCGCCGGTCGGGTGAATTCGGGTGATGCTGGTGAAATTGATCCCTTGAAAGTGCACCAGGGTGCCGTTAACTCCAGCGGGGAGCCGGATCATTATAGTCCCGTCTGCAGGGCGACGATGTCCGCACCACTTACGCCGCACCCCTGTCGTTTTGAAATGGAACAGACCAATTATTTTCGGCAAAAAGGGGTCTTTTAACTAATGGGCGGCGTTTGAGCTGATAGGCCATATCATTTACGTTTTGTCACTTACTGGGAAGTCTTTGAAAGAATTTCATTGCTGTGTGATGAATGTCTTACAAATACATCGCATCGACAGCATGAAGTGTATCACCGGTCCACCTAGATTATTTTGTGGAAGTTCAAAGGTATTTTATGTCACCGGCGAATTTTTGTAAGGGGCAAATTATCTCTGAGCTATACAGAATACGAATTCTCTGATATTAAATTTTTGGTTTTCAAGTTGAAGGAACTTTCCCAATGCTTGGAAATTGAATATTTTCAACAGTTTGCAACAATATTTCCTACATTCTGGTTTTATTTTGACTTTTGGCTTATTTTCACCCCATAAGACCACTTCTGGTAATAATAATAATAATAAGTCAGCTAGCTGCATCTCAAAACCAACGAGTTTGATTCAAACTGGAATCTGTTATGATTTTTTTTTAAAGTACATGCAAATGAGATCAGTGAAGCTGTCATAAATTTGTATGGGACTGTATGCATACTGTTTGTGTGGTCCATTATGAGTACGATGTTAATCAACCCCAGCTTGACACCATGACCGCCGATTTAAAGCAGGGGTCAGAGGTCATCAGTAAAACTTTGATTGACATAGTGATTGACGTTAGTATGGGGTATCGGTGAGTAATATCATTATATCCCCAGGCCACGATGTAAACCACCTAACCAAGGGGGTCTTAAGATTGGTCATTTGGTGTATACACCTGCTCAAACCACCACTAATAATTAATATCCACCGTAACTGTTTATTGTCACTTCAACCACGGTGATATTAATCACCCCATATCTGTCATTGAAATGACAACGCACTGCGTATTTCACTTTCGCTACGTCCAATCAGCTCAAACTGACAGTATCCTTTATTTAGTCACGCTGATGAGGGCGCAATTTACTGGGTTGATAACACAGTTTGAAAACACTTCAAAACTGACTAAAATCTCGATAGATATATGGCTGAGATCTAACTCTATTTCGTGATTTAACATGGGCTCTGAGAGGCTACGGCTACGTCTTTTATCAGCTCTAGACAACCTGTTTCGGATGCAACCTAACACCAAAGGCCAATTTCACCGCCCTGCTTAGCACAAACATTTGCTAAGCATGGCATTTCTGTCTTAATAAAAAGAGGGTTAACAAATTGTCCATGTGTTGTGTATCGCTTTTGATTGTTCTTTGGCTGTTGTTCACTGTCCATCAAATGAAATTTTAACGGTGCATGGTTTGTTTTATTGGGCAAGACTTTTTTGTGCTAAGCAAATTCTTGTGCTAAGCAGCGCCATTAAATTGACCCCTGGTGGCACAGATGCTTGTCGCATGCAGCAAATTACTTGGAAACAGTGGGGGTGCCAGAGCAATAAAATGAAGTATTGTCATTGTACTCGTTGAACACTGTCTACACGTGAGTGACATTGTGATAACACTGCATGTCGTGAAGTTCTCCATATAAAACGATGATTTCGCGTGAGACGTGTCAAGTTGTTAGGGATCACCATACTAGAATGAGATATGGTATTATCGGTATATTATAGTATTACGACCATGAAATCTAAACTTTCGCCTTGAAAATCCCGATACATGTATTTGCCAATATGCACCTTAGTAGACATGTAATAGAGATAGGCCTATAGGCATACAGTTTGTCAACTTATACACTTCGGGAGCTAGAATCAACTGTCCATCCTCAAACTATGTGATATTTGTAATTGTATGATACCCAATGTTCTTATTTACTACATAAAAGGTTGCTTCGTTTGTAGTACCATTGCTCTTTATGTAGACCTTAAGATGCAACACATCAATAGGCCTAGTATACGTGTTTATCATTCAATCGTGCATTTTGTCACATTCCCTCCAGCTAAATTCTACCCATGTTCATATCGTGTCTTTGCCATTTAACTCGATCAATTTCTGCATGGGTAAACCAATGTTGGGTTGTAGTTATCATGATGATGATGTGGTAAACCGATACTAATAAGGTTGACGTGCCGATAAGATCACCGGTTATATAGGGCAGAAGTTCATGTTTAGCAAATTATTTGTTTATGCCTTGAACAATTTCAGTATGCAAACAAATACGCCTTGAAGGAGGGCATTATGCTTGTGCTTACTTACACAATCTGGAAATTATTCAGAGCTCTCTATATTTTCACTTCATGAATTTTAGATGCATTTCATTTGTGTAAGTCGACCTTCGTGCATGATATTGTGCAGTGCATTATTCTTATTATTATCTATTCCTGGTTATGAAACCAAGGATTCTTCAAAAGCGCCCTAGGCACTGTAGCTCGAAAGCCAGATGAAACCTGTTATGGAAATATTATGAAAAGCAGATAACTGCATCACAAATTGACTGCTAGTGTAAGTAGCAAAAAACTCTTTTATTACACTATATTCAGTGGTCAATTTCAGTGATCGGACGTTGATTTAGGCATCATCAGATTGTTACTACATTCTTAGATGTAACAGCATCGAACCTGCTTTTCACAATGGTTACATGAGTGGGCTCGATTTCACGAAAGGCAGATCGAAATATGCATATAATCTTACTTGCTAAGCAAACTGTGATCTCACAATACCAGCTGCTATGGAAACATGAACAACTCATGCAAAAGATGAATCGCAAATCTTTGTGAAATCGACTGATGCACAAGCACATTTTAAACAAGGTGTTTCAAATTCAGCTCCGACTCATACAGGAAACAGCCGTATGCAGACCGTCAGTGAAATAGCAGTTGACATGGCGACCTCACAGCACGCGACATCACTCTTCATCTTTGATCAGATCTTTAATATTTCGTCTCAAGTCACATCTGTTTGTGGCCAGTTTGTATTGAAAGAATGAAGACCGCACAATATTGATACCCCATGCATGCAACGTCCGGTCGGTGTGCATCCTGTTTTGAAGTTAACTTAATTTAGATAAAGTGAAAGCTTTTCCTCAGGTATTTTACTGGCCGAGAGTAAATTAGTGCAAAATATGAACTTTTGAAGCTCACTTATCTTCCTATAATTATTCTCTGTTGTCATTACCTGTCATAACAACGTGTACTATTTGGAGCTTTCCTTGGAGTGCGATTCGATATTTTTAAATCGTTTGCGCAACAGAGCGATGCGTGTCGACGTGCGATGTACCAGAGATAACTGAATTAAGCGAGCTTTTATAAACTGCCTGGACCCTTGTTATGATTGTGGACCCTGGATTGAGACAGAGCATGTATCTCGACTTCAAGAATCATTACTTATGCTCTGTAACTCAGTACCACGGGAAAAAGAAGAGGAAAACAAAATCTGCTAAAGTGCTATACTACCTCCATGCTATACTGAACAAGTAAGTGACCATCTGAATGGTTCGGATCTTGGGACTAGAAAGTCACTAGATCAGGGATTGAGAAACCACAACTTACACAAAATGTTTCAAACCCGTCTTTAGTCTTCAGTATTACCCAATTTAACAGACATGTCTTATCATAGACGAGTCCGTAGCTCTAATGATCTGTCATAACCTTTTACTTTGAGCGGATGAGCATTGGACCACGGAATAGTACCTGTGTATAGATACAAAAATGGTTAGATCCACAACCCTTAGCATGACTGAGATGAGCTCTGTGTACATCATTGTTCCCTTTTTGCTAGTAGCCGGAAGTGTCTGCGACATGCTTAATGCGCATCCCATGTCCTCTACGAGATGTTTTGTGAAATTCCAAGACAGTAATTACGGAACGGAGACACGGAAACGAAATGGACAGCTACCTTCAAATTTACCCAGCAGTATATATTCAATTCGAGCCAGCAAATTTTCTTACTTTTATAGTAGTGACTTTGTATGGCCGTTGCCTTTCCTAGTACAGTTACTACTCACAGTGCTGATCGAAACTTTGGCAAGTTTTTTAGTTTGTTTTACAGGTTGTCCGATCCCGAATTTTGAATGCACGTATTTGTTTGAGGAGCAAGAAAAACAATTAATGTTACATTCTTGATAATTTGATTATTGGTGTCCATTTTCACAGGGATGAGACATAATTTAATTCTATCCGGTAAAAAAAACAGAGTGTACACGGTCAACATTTTCGGTAACAATCTCGGTAACATGTTGCCTAGGTACCTTGTTCCTGAAAATTGTGTCAGTGTACACAGAGCAAAACGAGTTGGGTAACATGTCGCAGCAACATCTCGGTAACATGTCGGCCAAATGTTGCTAGTGTATACAGGGCCTTAAGTCGCGTTGCCCAGGTGTGTTGCCCTATAACTGGGCAACATGTTACCGAAATTGTTGACAGTGTACCTCAATGGGTGTTGTATCATTGATTATGCAATACATGTAATTGTATGTGTCACACGATTGTGCATGAGTGACATCCAGTTTCCTGTTTGCTAGCTTTTCATCGGCGATTGATATAATTATTATGAACCGGTGTGCCCCTCCACGGACACACACATTGACACTCCGCGGTGTGACGTGATGCGGTCAACAATACCTCTACCAAGAACTGATGTTTGTTTGTTGTTGCTTGACTGAAGTGACTCAAAACCTTCATAATGTCTGTGTGTGATCGTGTGTGGGCCTGTTTACGAATGGACCACCGTTCTCGCTTTATTAAGAACTTTTTCATACCGGCAATCATTGAATAAAATCGAAGATTATTCGTTGTTGATGCATGGTTAGGATCGCGATTACAAAAAAATTGTCTTGTCTTGTGTGCATCAACGACTTCATCTTTTATACCTCCATGATCTTATGAAGTTGCCATCAAGCGTGTGATGTTTCACAAGAGGGCGCTATTTCATTGGTGCGATGCACGATCGAGAGATCTGGGCCAATTTCATGGACTAGCTGTTAAGCACAAAAATTGTTTAGCACAAAATTGTCTTGCCTCATAAAACAAACCACCGTTAAAAATTCAATTTGATATTCATGGTCAGCAAACAACAGCCCAAGAACAATCACAAGCGATACACAACACAATCATGGAAATTTAGTTGTTAACCCTGTTTATGTCATGCTTAGCAAATTTTTGTGCTAAGCAGCGCCGTGATATTGGCCCTAGTGCTTGATACACCTTGAGTGCACCCCTGGCTTAGGGGTTGGGGTGGGTGGGGTACAGACATGTTAGGCAGGTGGGACACCAAGAGCAAAACACAAGAATACAAAGTGACTGTTTAGAGATCGACAGGTGTTCGCCTAAGGGGGCGGCCCCTCCTCCTAACAGACCTTGGTCACTCTGCGCACTGACCTCTTTTCCAACTCCAAGGGCCTTTTATATGAAATGACTTGAGGCTGTGTGAGGCTGGGATTTATTTTGCTACCGCCATTTTGTGTCCTAAACGAAAAGAAAGGCTTGAGATATTTGCGAAGCTGGAGCCTTCCTTCGGCTTCGTCACGTGGCCCAATCCCTTCGTTTCGTTTTGGGGCCTCAAATTCAAATTGCGGTAGAGAGTCTAGCCTCAAGCCAGGGGCCGATTTCACGAAGCACCAAGATTGATCTTAAGTGTGGATCGATCCTTATTTGCTAAGCAAAGTGTGTTGCCACATTAAAAATCACTATGGCAATACTGACAACTCATCTTAAGATTAATCTTAGTGTTTGGTGAAATCCAGTCCTGGGGTCGATTTCACAAATTTCGGCGTAACTTACTATCAATCGTAGGACTTTGGATGCATTGAAGGCAAGCCCTACATGGGATAGGTACCCATACGATGGGTTATCCTTCATAACTCGAGTTACGATCCATCGTAGGGCTTCGTGAAATCGACCCCTGGTTTCGTAAAGACCCCTAGTCAGTCTCAACAATGTTCGAAAGTCGTCACTGTGCATGCTTTGTCCAAAAATAAGGTGCTGAAATATTTCACAAGTTGTCGAATCAGTATAGGCCTATAAGCCCGTTATTGACGTTTTTCTTTAATTTTTGGGGTATTGTGACCAATAATGATGAATCATTGAAAATGAATGAATACACGCATTGTATGTGACCCGGCTCTCATTCGGGTGAGTGGTGATGGTATTTTGACGAGAGGTATCATATTTGAAGACTTTGTCGAATTTTGATTTGATTTTTTTGTTAATTCACCTGCTGAAAAGGCAGATGTAAATAAAGGAAGCCCTTTTTGCTCTATCAAGCATCATTGTGTCAAGGGCGAGAAAACGTTTTGAAACCCTACCCTAAAGCTCCGGTGTGATTGAAATAATTATGTTGGCACTGGACCCGTACAGAGAGCAGGAGGCAAGCCGCTTATTACGGGTCAAACCATGACGATAACTTCCGCCCCGAGTCCCCAACATCCGCTTGCCGATGACAACCCATACATCGCCGCTGATTGTTTCACGATCTGTCTCGTGATATAAAAACCCGGTTCTTCTTTCACTCTCTTCCGGTGAATAATGAAAGGTAGAAACGACCCAAAGACCCCCCTGGCATGAGCCTTGAAGCGATACTATACCTGGTCGACGATGTGTTTATCGGCAGGTTCAGAATGAAGTGACCGGTGATATTAAACTTGTCCGTTGAGCTTTGGGTTAATCGTGTTTGATTGTTGGGCCCGGAGGCCGGGATATAGCTGTACAGGGTGTCCCAAAAACAGGCCCAGCAAAACTTTGTCGGGAACCATTAATTGTGTTGCAATTTAACTGTTTGTCACTTCAGATTCTGCTATGTGATACAACCATGTCTTGGCTATCACCATGTAGAATGAAAGACAAATCGGGCTGAAATTGGCGAAAACATGACCAATTGAAAGAGTACTCTTTTTAAAAAACAAATTTGCATTATTATAGAATAAGTGGTCAATACAAATATAATGAGTATTGAAAGAAAGATGAAAATTGGGTTTTGAGGTTGGGAGAACTACTTTGAAGTTATAAATAGTTTATACAGTCGATTTACATTTACATTATTTTAGGTAATATTGTATGAGATAAATAATAATAATAAGTACAAAATCTATTAAAATCGATTCTGATCGATTTGAATCCTTGAACAATATCGATGTATATGAAATATCATAATAAATGTATTATTCGCATCTGTAACTCTTCAAAGAGGTCACTATTCGGAATTTTGGAGTCGGAGCAAGTTAAAACAACAACTGTGTCGGGGTTTTGCTGCGCAATGGTCGTGTATATTTATGCTAGGTATCATATACCGCGCCGTTGGTACCATATCCCAAAGCCTTTGGCATTCAAGTTGTTAGCACGTTTTCTTATATCAAGATCAGTTTGGCTAGTGTATGTAAACGTCGGTTTTACAGGCACTGTTTTCTTTACAGCGAGCCCCATTTTAAAGGTAATATCATACTTTGGTTTTTATCAAAGAAACATGGGCAAAAGTATCAAGACAGATACAGTAACAGTCATCTGTGAAAATGTCAGTCCCATACGGTGTCCACTCTTTGAGAAAACAGTGAAAAACAGCCACAGTATTTCTTAAGTCTTTTCTCTTCTATTTTTGATTTTTTAAAAGATAAGTACACCATTTCAGGTGGAAAATGTTAACGGTATGTTTCTACCACCACCATCTTCATACCCTGTAAGTTATACGTAAATCTGTGAACATTTCTGTTTGGGTATCTTACCAAAGTATGATACTACCTTTAAAGACTTCCCCAACAGCTTTCTAAGTCGCTGCAAATTCTCTGCAGCTACAATCTTGCAGTTCAAACCCATCACAAAAGAAAGTAAATCAATTTTAACGATCACATCCAATCATCTTTTCCCTTTAAGCAGCACAGAGTTCTGCATTTATTTAATCAAAACATGGAGGTAGAAAATAATGAAAAGGGCCTTGTGTACTTGTCGTCACCTTCACCTGCTTTTATACCTCGCCTTCAGCGAGCTGGACACGCCCCCCATGTTTGTCAATAGTCAATACACGCTGGCCTGTAAAAATACTACAGCAGTGTTAAAATGTAAAGTTGAAGCGTATACTGTCAATAAAACTTTATGGCATTTTTTTTGATGGGTTACGCTGCACATAATGTAGGTTTAATCGCTGCCGTCAAAATAGTGTTTGTGGATAAATCCAGGTCATTGCCGTGTATACGTACGTGGCGTCAGGTCACGCTGGGGTTTAGCTGGTTATAATGGAACACCTTGAAATGAAACCTTAATTATTACCTTAATCCTTAAGACTTAGAATATTGAAGGATTTCTTAGGATGAAAATTTGCGACAAAAAGCTGGCCTCGTCGGATTGTGACGTTTAGAAGCAATACAAAATAATGTTTTCCTTTTAAGCTTTTTACCGGTCGCATGAACCCATAGTTAGGAAATTGTTCAGATGAGGCGAGAAATGTTCACCTCATTATGCATTTTATGTGACTTTCCCTCTTTTTTTAATATAAGTAACAAACTGCTGCAAACTGCTCATCAGCCAAAATAATGACCTGAAATTTATAAAATTTTCTTCGATAAAGATCCTCAGTGCTAGGATCGAAACGCGTCAGGCCTTTCTAAGAACTCTAATCATTGTTTTTGGTAGGTCTTTCCAACATCAAATCTACAACACCATGTATAAGCGGGGAGGAATAGTCGCATGTGAAATGTATTAAGAATAAGAGAAATGAGTTATCACACGTCACTGAAGGAAATAATTATGTAAAAGAAAAGTGGGTGTACCTTGCCAATGTGAAAATAATTAATTTGAGAATGCGTTTTCTTTGTAAAGGTGAATCTGAGATCTAGATCTGCTATGTTTCTTGTCAATGTGCATCAAAACTATGTTCCTATCAAACGCGAACTCTGCCTTTTTGTTTACTTGATCCATCTACATATATTTAATGTTTAATTCTTTACAAGCAAAAAGCTGCTCATCAACCCAAAAAATATTGACTTCAAATATTACATATTTCAGCATTCATTATAAAATGCTCGGAGTTCGGAGCGCCTGATGTTTTTATCCTTCTGGGAACTTGAAAAACCCAGTTATATGATCGAAACGTTTGAATTTTTTGGGGGGTTTGTCTGTTTTGTTTTTGCTTGAACAACAACCGACAACCAACGGAAAACGGTTTGTGTTTTTGTACGCGGCGTTTGTTGTGTAATGGAATTCAGTTTCACCGATTTTGTTATTTTATTTCGACAGGCAAACATGACAGAGATTTTGAATCTTATGAATTTTAAAACCAGAAGGCCCTATTATAAGCTTCCAGATCGAAACTCAAACTATAATGGCGTTTTGGTACTTCCTAATCCCCTAATTTCCATTTAAATTGGATACCGTCTTTACGAATTGAAATCCTATACATAATACCTCTTCATAAGGTCAGCCTGTTTGCATATTTTTATTTCTGATTACAGTGTACAAGGTGACGAGAGCTTGCATTCAAATCTAGACTTTCCTGAATTCTTATTATTTTGTTCCGGCTGTAGAAGTTGGAAGTAACAACCTTAACTGCCCTCTGGTATTAATTACCGAATCTTTTAAGGTGAGCAGGTTCACCTGTCGTGATACCTTGGCCCCTTAGTGATATGGGTTCACGGCCTGTCAGATAATCTCACATGACGCGTTGACACCTGTCCTTAGACCATAGACAGGTCAAGTCATTGACATCACAAGCGCCCTCTTGTGACAGAAAAAAGTCAACGGGTGCTGACGTCTTTTATTGAATTATTATGATTGTAATATATTTAATATCAAGCAAAAAACAATTACATCATCTAAATGAGTTTATAGGTAGTATCATACTTTGGTAAGAAACCAAAATAGAAATGTTCACAGATTTACGAATGACTTACAGGGTATGAAGATGGTGATGGTAGAAACATACCGTACAAATTTTCCGCCTGAAATGGTGTATTTATCCAGAAATTAGTAAAACAACGCGACCAACAATCTTTTTGATCTTTTAAAAGATCAAAAATAAAAGAGAAAGACTTAAGAAATGCTGTGGCTGTTTTTCACTGTTTTCTTAAAAAGTGAGCACCATATGGGACTGAAATCTTCCACAGATGACTGTCACTGTATCTGTCTTGATATTTTTGCCCATGAATCTGTATTTCTTTGATAACGGTATGTTATTACGTTTAATTCCCAGAGGGCGGTATTACAGGTGTTTATTTTCTCCTCGGTTCATATCTTGCACCTCGTGTTGTGTTATCAAATATTGAATTGAGATTGTATAATGAATACGTGCTTTATCAGTTCTCAAATCACAGTACACACAGTGCTTGTCATTCAGTCACACCATGGAGTTCCATGGTCACACCATGAAGTTCCATGGTCAAACCGTAAGGCCATGAGGTGGGGCATGATAATCCATTACCTTTAGGCCTACCTGGTGTCAATAAATCTTGTACTGTAATACTTTTGTAACATACCGAAACAGAAATCTTTACAGATTTACATAATGACTAATTACATGGTATAAAGATGGTGATGGTAGAAACATACCGTTCAAATTGTTCTACCTGAAATGCTGTATTTGTCCAGAAAAGAGTAAAACCAGTGACCATAAAATTCAGACAATAATAAAACCAGTGACCAAAATTATTTTTGATCCTTCAACGATCAAAATTAAAAAAGAAAAGAAATAGTGGTCGTTTTTCACTGTTTTCTCAAAAAGTGGGCACCGTAAGGGACTGAAATTTTCACAGATGACTGTTAATATTTTTTGCCCGTGAATCTGTTTTTTTTTTTGACAAAAAAACTAAGTATAAATGCATGTATCTAATACTAAATATCTACGTATTTTACTGATTAGTATCAATTTATTCCTAACTAAACTTAGGAACTCATTTTGTATTGTTATATTACATATCATTCACTATTAAATTGTACTACTATACTCTATGGGGAAAAGTAAACAAGAAATACAAACATTTCCCGTAATAATAATACTATGTTGTGGTAGTGTTGTTTTGTAAAGCGCCACCAAGGGTTCACTATAACTATAGTCAGATAGCCCATTCATCGATCGGTATTGTTATGTATTTAAGCGCATAGACGTCTAGGTGTCAGACTGACACCTGCACACGCGGTTCATGTAAACATACAATTTTTGAACGTTGTACATTTTTACTTTTTAAAGTTTTATTCGTCATGGAGTTGACTTCCTTCATTCATGTTCACGTATTCACAGGGATCTTAAGATGGAAAACATCATGCTGGATGACAAAAGGAAAAACTTGAAGATCGTCGGTGAGTCAAAAGTTCACAACTTTGAAGAGTCAAAACTAACCGAGTTTTTTTAGACTGAGCATTCTCAGAGCTGAGGTAATCCTGGGTTTATTGCTGATGATACCAATGACATACATTGCTGTGAATAAAGATCAAAATTAGTGAGTGAGTAGTTCATAATTATACATTTTTTATCACACGGAACTATCATGAGTACAAAATAGGCTGCATTTCATCCCTGACAATCGGAGAAGAGAAACTGATGGAGCAAGTTTCAAGCCGATTTGTGATGTCCCTGTACAATTTGGAACATTGTGATGTCCTTGTTGTCATTTTCGGGACATTTTCGGCACAAGTGCTGTAAAGTTTGATTTGTTCTGTGTACAAAATGTCAAAGTCAAAGTCATTGTATTGTGGGACACTAGACCGACTGTCAACCCCAAAATTAAAAAAAAGGAGTTCAGCGTCCCAGTTACTTCAATACTTGGTCAACTTTTAGAAAGAGGTTCCTCATCGATATCAAACCCCAAGACCTCATGCATTTGTCATTATAAGGCCAAGTAAAAAAAATGTTTAAGTGTCATGCCTGGAAAAAAAAAGGCAGGGCCTGAGAAGGTCACTTTGTTTTTCTTTCCAAAATGTCCGACCTTCCCATTTATCCAAAACAAAACAGGAAATGACTAACAATGCAAGTAGGCCCCTAATACATTTTGCTTTTTTAATTTCTATCGGAAAAGCTGTTAAAAAAAAAATTTCCCTGAAAAAAAATGAAATTTACATTTTTCTGGTTTTATCAAGAAAAGGGAAAAAAAGCAGACGGTCTACAAAAAGAAATGGGGTGGGGACGCTAACCATGTTTTTTTGTTTTTTTCTTGGCCTCATACATTCAACGTTTCAAAGGAAGAAGTTGTCATTATGTTTACTCCTTGCAGATTTTGGTTTGAGCAACACCTTTTCAGGGGATTGTTTGCTGAAGACACACTGTGGTTCACCTGAGTATGCAGCTCCTGAACTCTTCATCTCTGATCAAGAATATGGACCTGAAGTAGATATATGGAGTCTGTAAGTTTATGACTTCTGCGGCCCTGTGTTAAGCCCTGTCCGCACTGGACTTTTTTTTCTGGGGATTTAACCGAGCCGATGGGTAAATGAAAAATGGGCATATATTACTGGTGTCCGCACTTGGACTTTTGACTCTGGTAACTTAACCGTGCACGCACGGAAGAATTACCGAGCTGTCAATACTACAGTGTGTAGGCTCATGAGGGTACCCGACTCGCACTGTCTGCACTGGACGTTTCGTCTCGGGTAAAGTGTCTTGGGCATTCTACCCGGGCAGAAATTGGCCGGTAGAAATACCTGCGCGGCTCGGGCAAAGTAACTGAGAGGTAGACTTCCTGAGACGTCCGCACTGGACTTAAAATGGGTAAAGTACCCAGCGTCTCGGTTGCTTTGCCCAAAAAAAGTCCAGTGCGGACAGGGCTTTAAATTAAAACGGTTCTAGGCAAAGTGAGGGCACTATTTTCCATTGGGCGAAGTCCCAAGGTCATACGATGCATCATCTTTCCATAAAGCAGCCATCTAGCTATCATTCACCACTAGTTCAGACATGTCAGATGTACATCTCTATCTTTGATAAAACAGAAACATACAATATGATTTGTGTAATGCAAGATACACCCTTTTGCCCTACAGAACATTGGTATTGAGTTTGCGTAACATAGATTTACACCCTTTTGCCAAGACAATGCATTCTATATGAGCAATGCTAACATGACATGCACCCTTTTGCCAAAAATGTTTTGAGATAGTCAACATTGATTATGCTGTCGATTATCAAGCTTGAAATGCCTGTAATGAGAAAAGCATATCATAAATATTTATTTCAGCAACCTTTTTCGCTTAATTAAATTGGCCAGAAAAAAAGTGGTAACAGACAGAATATTGAAAGCCGTTTTACTAAAAACATTATTTTTCATACAGGGCAAACTGGGCCACAGTACCCCAGAAAAAACTTTTAAGATGTCATACGCTCTTTCAAAACATGGTTTTCATATTTTGATACATGTTTTGTATCTTTCTTTTTTGGTACAGGGGTATCAACATGTTTGCCATGGTAACTGGAAGACTACCATTCTCCACGCCATACACTGAGAATAGACGAGAACGACTGATGCATCAAATCCAAAATGGCTTGGGTGTGATTCATGGGAAGGAGATGGCACATCTCACCCAAGGTATGACTATGGACGTTTACGAACCAAGATTTCCCATGGTCAGATGGTGACTGTTTTCACTGTTTACGAACTGTTGAGTCCATTTTTCTGTCTCAATAAAAATATTTGGAGGCCTTGCAAATTATATATGCTCCCTTTAAGCATTAATCTGAAAGCACTTTTATCCCTTTCCCAAATTTGATTACAGGTATCCTTTAAAGTAATATTGCTTGTGTTTTGTATTCAGAATGTGAGGAGCTTCTGAGTCAGTTGATTGAGCCAAGTCCTGAGCTACGTCTACCCTTACTAGACATTGAGATCCATCCCTGGATAACTAGACTTGGCAATCTTCCATTCAATCCTTATCAACAACCTCACAAAGATGTAGAACTTAAAAAGATGGTAAGTACCCAAAGAGAACAAAATTATGTAGATCGGTTTGCGGAAACACCATGTAAGAATCATTCGTATGACAGTTGGTCTAAGTTCAGGCTCTTTGTGACAAGATTCATGCGGTGCTAAGTAAACAAAAAATTACTTTGGTTGAGGTCCAGTCACTTGTAGGATCATTGAATTTTGTCTGTAAAGCAATATCTCCAGGGCGGGCCTTTTTACGCCGATTGATTGCCCTCACTCAGGGTCTTACTAAACCGCATTATCGAGTGCGCTTGTCTGTAGGAGCTACACTTATTTTCCAGTTGTGTGCTTGCAGATTATTCTTCAAGCTAATTGTTATCTTTAAAACATTCCAAGTTGAGCATTTAAATGTTTTTGTACTCAATCTCATTTCTTTTCTTTCTAATTTAAATCTGAAATGATGTCACCAAAGATTATTGACAAGATGGCCTGCCTGCTGAATGTTACCAGCGCCAAAATTGAGGCCAATGTTCACGAGTATCGACACGATGACATCAGCGCTATGTATAACCTCATGATGGACCAGCACAGATTCAGCAAAGGATTCTGGGATATGGACCATACCATTAGGAGGGAGGTAAAACGTCCTAAGACGGTTGAGGTGGTCGTGAAACCTCAGTTGCCACCACCAGTACAAGAAGAACAGAAAGATCCTGGTAAATTTGAAATTTGAATTTGTGGTTTTAAATGAATCGAATAAGGATTTTGTGAACATTTTGGAACATTTAAGTACAGTATTTAACTTTGAAGTTTGTTGAAAAGTAAACAAAAATTGTGCAACTACAATTATTATAGGAAGCTAAGCATTTGATGGCTCACGATGTTGGCTGAAAGGTAGCGACGTTTCGGCTTTGGACTGCTAGCCTTTATCAAGCTGAAGAAGACACTTGCGCAGTCTGAATTTATTTTCAGCCCAAATCGTGAGCCATCAAACAAGGGACTTCTTACCTTTTTTTCATGATGAACAACCTCTTTTCTAACTTAGATTTAAGGCTATACATGGCTGAAGTATATAAGTGAAAGGTTTTCCTTTAATAACGACCGGAACGTCAAGTTAACCGGCTCATTTCAAAACAACCCCATACTCACAAAAGAGTTTGTCTCTTGGTGTCATAGCAAAAACGTATAATTTCTAACTGCGAACAAAGATAATTGACTATTTGGGACACCACCAACGTAGGGCTCAGTTGGTAGAGCGCCTGTACGGTGTTCAGTATAGGTCGCTGGTTCGAATCCCGCTACAGTCAATTTTTCTTTGTTCACTTTTCAATAACTTCTAACTAGTACAATTATTATATTCGCTATTGTTATTCAGAATAACGTCTGTGATTTCTTGTTTTACAGAGGAGGGACATATTGAATTGAGAACACCCACCGTGATTGGAATGGTACGACCCAGTCACAGACATCCTGCGAGGTAATTGGCTAATTGTGGACAGTTTGGTAGTCCGAAGAAATATTCAGGGGTGAATTCACAGAATCACATTGGCATGGAGGGGGGGATGTAGAAGATGTATACATGTGCATTGCATGTGTAACCAACCGACTAGCCCATTATTTTATTCTTGGCTTTACCAAATTCTGTCTTTGGTTTGTCTTGTTCGTATAGGAGAACGTGTCTATCTGCAGATTTTGAGTTGTCGGCCATTTCCAGCGACAAAGGACGCAAACAGAGGTATGTTTATGTGTGATTATTGAAATCTTGAACTGCATGAGCAAGTGGATTTCACAAGGCGCTAAGGCTAATCTTACCCTTGATTTGTCGATATTTCTATGGCGATTTTTATTGTGACACTTTGCTTAGCAATTAGAATTAATTAGAATAAGGACCTCACATCCCTCATTTCAATCGTCTCCTGATGAGGACTAGAACAGGCTAGTCGAAATGTTGACACCTTACGAGAAGTGCGAACGAAACAGAAGTGTGAAAGTGCAAACGATTCTTACATGGTGTTTCCACAAACCGATCCACATAGAATTGGCTTGTATCCTAAGATCAGTCTTATTGAATCGACCCCAGGTTGATTAAGCCAGAACTGAATCTAACTTTTATTTGGCCTCAATACAAGTAATAAACTGCCGTAAGCAGCTCATCATCCAAAATAATGACCTGAAATGTATCAAATGCTTGGAGTTCGGAGGGTCTGATGCTTTCGATTCTAGCAGGAGCTTTATCGAAGGCTAAATGACAAGAGGACAAGAACCTGCAAATAAATACATAAACGGTAATTTTTCGATAAACATCCTGCTAGGATTGAAACAACAGGCCCTCCTAACTCCAAGCATTTATTGTAAACTTTATAGTTATAATATATTATATATTATATTAGTATATTATACCCTATGACACACTCTGCTGTTGCTCTTAAGTTTGACTTCAACTGATGGACATTATGCAACATTTCTATTTCTCATTCACAGTCGTGCCAAAACAGCATCTTTTCCACAAAGCGGAGCAAAGGTATGAAGATGACACAGTTCAGTGATGACGTAATGTGATAGTGCTCTGATAGTCATAATGTTAGAGACCTAGTCTAACGGATAGAGAAATAGTGATTCTTCCTCATGGAATGACTATTTTAATTATTTAAAAAAGTCTTCACCATTATCTTTAAAGATCAAAAATGTTTTGGTCATTGGTTTTACTCTTTTCTGGATGAATACAGCATTTCAGGCAGAAAAATTTTAATGGTATGTTTCTACCACCACCATCTGTATACCCTGTTAGTTATAGGTAAATCTGTGAAGATTTCTGTGTCTGTATGCTACTTATGTATGACAGTACCTTTAAGGTTCTTGCTGCTGTGTTTATGAGGTTATGTTTGATGATCTTCTCTTTACAGACCCGTCCATTTGGAAATGCAACAACAGCCAACAGTGTCATAGCCAGATACAACAACTTTGGGCCCCCAACGTCATCAACACAGCAGAGCAAAGTCTATAGTTGTCCACCTGTTTCCCCAACAAACAACTCCATTCCAGTCAGTCACTCATGTACACCGGAGCAACCAGTAGAACCAGTTAATGGTAACATTCCTGAACAGGCTGCGTTGAGCAATGAACCCGCTTCCAAACAAGAAGAGCCTCCTGAAGGTGGTGAAGATGATGACAAACCCTTGCTGCAACAATGTGACAAGAAGGCACTCAGGAAGATGCATATGTTTGGAGCGGATGGACATCTGTTGTCTAAGGATGACAGAGTCTCGCAACTTAAAACCAACGCCGAGAGTGCCCATGATGTCAAAGTTATCGACATGGCCAGGTATTTCAACTTCAAGCACGGCTACATCATCAAGGAAACGCAACTAGCAAGTAGTAACATCCAAAGGGTTCAGGAAACACACAGAGAGGACCAAGATGAACACAAACCACCGCAGCTATGCAGTATGCATCAGGATCATATTGAAGCTGCAACATCCAAACAGGACAATCGTTCATCAGGCTGTAGCAGCAGAACAAACAGCCCATCAAAATCTGCATCCAAGAGGAACGAGTTACTCAGGCAGCAAATGCAGTTACCCACACGGCCTGTGAATGCCCACTTCTGCCCGCACCACACCAACCCTAACCTGCAGAAGACTATGCTTCTTACAAAAAGAGCCTGGCAGACTCGATATTCCCAACAGAGCCCACGGACAGGTCGGAAAGCGAAAGAAAGTTCCGGACAGCATTCGGTCGTCCGATCCAGATCCAGTCCAAGTGGACAGCACTGTGCTTGCTGTTTGCCTAAATCAAGATGCGAGTCTTCACGGATGCCTCTGCAAGCTCCTGTAGCTTCTCTGCATTCAACCGGAGACTCTAGGCAGCTCAGCCCGGAACAGGCCTGGCATGTAGACAAGGCGAAGTCCGTCTCAGTACAGGGGAACCGGGGAAAGAATGCCATGCCACGGAGATTGGACTGGAAGAGGAATGGATCAGGGAAGTCTAGAAGTGGGAATGAGGTTGACGACATTGAGAACAAGGTTGTTAGTGATGATGGTAGAGGCACAAATAACGTCAAGAAGCTGCAAGAGATGATGAGTAAAGATGACGTCCATCAGAGAATACCTAATGGTACCATCAGGTATGATTCAACAAATGAGACAAACATTTTTATGAATTTCTTCTGTATTAAACAATTGTTGGCTGGATAGCTCAGTTGGTAGAGCTCCTGTACGGTATTCTAGGGGTCACTGGTTCGAATCCCGCTCTAGTCAAATTTTCGAATAACCACAAGGGAAACTGACTGAATTTAAAAGTCATTGAAAGGTGAACAATTGACTGGAGCAGGATTCGAACTGGCAACCTCCTGAATGCCGTACAGGTACTCTACCAACTAAGCTATCCAGCCCTACGTTGGTGGTGACCCCAATAGTCAATTATCGTTGTTCGTAACTTGAATAGTTTTTACTGCATTTCACAAATTATAATTGCTTCATGGTTGAAGAATGTTCTAATAACAAGTAAAGTGATGGTCACTGAGAATACTAGTCACTACATGTAAAGAACATGTACATTTCAAATGAAATTCAGATTTTGCAAACGTTCCTGATGTATTTTATGTTTTCTGTTCATAGATTGCAATCTGCCAAGATGAAAACACCAATAAAAGCCGAAAGGAGCCAGAGTCCCGAAAGAAGAAATACATCGGGATCTAGTACTCGAAGAACGCCCTCATCGGATTTGCATAAGTCATGTACAGCGCAGCCGTTTAAGGGGCCATATATATTGGATAAGCGCAATGGTAGGTTATTATTTGACTTAATATACTAGACCCCTCAAAAAAAGTTCTGCAACTCAAGTTTGAGGGATGATACATTTTTTGTTACTGATCTGAAACTGGTATCATTGGAAAGCTTTTTATTCTTCTTTACAATGATGTGCCATCTGTTGTGATTATGTTATCATGGAATGTGCATTTCTCCTGAATAAAGGGTCAGAAGTGAAATGTTGCAAAATGCAAATGAGAATACACCATGTTTGGACCGTACTTTCACACATCAGCGCATCAACACCATTGATCAAATTCAGTCCATCTTTGAAACGATTGGGAATTCACTACTGAAAACAACAAATTTTGCAATATTTCATATTTGACATTGCTGCATATCTATCAGGACTGTACATTGGCCATGCTTACATTAGTATGAAAAATTACACATCATTGTAAAGAGGAATAATCACGCTTTCCAATGATACCAGGCCCTCCTAACTCCAAGCATTTGATATTATTTCAGGTCATTTTTGGCTGATGAGCAGTTTGCAGCAGTTTATTACTTGTATTTTAAATTTGGCACGCATTGATCGGTTGCATGGTTGCATTGACTTAACTTTACTGTTCTTTGTATTAGGCTCGCACAAGAGGAACAAGACATATCCAGCTTCTAATCGTGACGGCGTAGTAGATTTGAGTCGGCAGCACATGGTCAGCCTCGTACAAGAAGCGTCTGTCAAATTTGAAGACTCTCTCAGGAAAGCTGAGAAGAAAAAGGTCAGAAATGGCTTTAAAAAAAGCACATTATTTTCAACGGAGATTGTATTATTTTGTATTATTTTGTACACAAAATCATCATTTTTAAAGGCAATATCTTACTTTTGGGTTTTGTCAAAGAAGTGCAGATTTATGGGCAAAAATATCGAGGGAGATACAGTAACAGTCATCTGTGAATATTCCAGTCCCACACGGTGCCCACATTTTGAGAAAACTGTGAAAAACGGCCACAGAATTTCTTAAGTCTTTTCTCTTTTATTTTTGATCTTTGAAAGATCAAAAATTATTTTGGTCACTGGTTTTACTCTTTTCAAGATAAATACACCATTTCAGGCAGAAAAAAATTAATTGTACGTTTCTATGATCACCATCTTTATACCCTGTAAGTTATAGGTAAATCTGTGAAGATTTCTGTTTCGGTATGCTACCAAACTATGATACTACCTTAAAGTGTAAATTAGATACACATACAAACATAGTAGAACAAGAAATACCATGATCTGCTTTTGCATGCAGACCATTTATCATGGCTTACTAATTGTGGACAATATTTTACTAGAATGACTTTTATTCACATGCTTGTAATGTTATTTGGTGAAGTGTCAGAAAAAAATAGGTTACATGCTGTTCCATCAGTCCATATTTTGATGAAAGAGAAATGTAAAGTTCAACATTTTGATCTTCTCTTTTCGTATTCTGCTTATAAACAGCAACATGAAGTACTGAGATCATCAGGGAACCACCATGATAGGCGTAGAGAAACCAAACCCAACCAAGGAAAGACTCACAGAACCAAGAATAAACAGCAGTCTCGTGGTGACAGGCCTCTTGTGTCTGGCGAGCTACAGGAAGGCACAGTGGCTCTGCAACTGGGACAAAGAGTACATCAAGTAAAAGGTAGGCAGCTAAATCTCTTGCTTAGTCATAGACCAGCGACCGATTTCACTAATGCTTTGCGATCATCGCTAAAGCCCAAATCCATCGTTAAACAGAAAATCGCTCGCCACTTTGCGTTGCAATTTTCCGTTTAGCGATGGATCTGGCCAACTTGAACTGGTGTCAGGGCTAAACATTCACATGTCTTTTACTGACAATAACTATTCAAGAAATCTTTGGCGAAGCAATTAATGCACTGATGTCCGTCCTCACGTGAGGGACGGATTTGGATCACGCTCTGAAGGGAATCGGTTCATACGTTTGAGTATATGTAATAACAATGTTGTGAACTTGAACCAAGATTGAAGCAAGACTAGTGGTGTCCATGTCATTTCAACTTATTATCATTATGAAACATATTTCAAATGATACATGTCGTTGGCCAGAATTCTCCAAGTTGAAATGAGGTTTTCCTTTCTGTGTACGATGTAGGTTCCATTGCCATCAAGTCCAAACCTGCACCTGTACTGTCAAGCAAAATGGCTCCTGAACACGTCTTCAATGTAGATGCTAGTAGGAATGTTCATCCGGATCATCAGAAGTTGGATAAGAGCAAACAGACTCCACATAGCAAGGGCATGAAGGTGAGTCATGAGACTGACACAGATAGTGGTGAAATGTTACACTGCTAAAATAATGTAGGTCTGTGGAACCCGGGGTGTGTTCTGCTTGCGCGAACATACGAGAACATGTTCGCGAAGTTTGCGTTACGCTTGGATTTTAAAGTGCAATGCACACACAACAAATGGCGAACGTTTGTTGCGTTTTTAGTCCGTCTTTCATTAAAGGGAGATTTGCAAGGCCTCAACATTTTTTTGAAGTACTCAGAGTACTCTGTACTCAGATCTGAGGACTCAACTCCAACACTGGTGAACACACCTCTACACTTCACACCCGTGAGATCCTCGACTTTCCAGCCAGGGTATATATTATATACTGGCCAGAACGTTGAGTGAGTTAACCAGCTCTTTTCAGAGCCAAACAACTCAAACAGAGAATCATTTATGTCTGGTTATGATATGGAAACTATCTGTTTATTGTTCTTAATTACAGGAGTGGGATGCAGGCTACCATCTAGAGAGGAAAGTGAGTGATACCATCAAGAGAGATGGATGTATCATCAGTAAGACTCCAGACCTGCTCATCAATTGTACCTAAAGGCCTTTTCACACGACGCTAAAAAAACTCTGACGCTGAGGTTGCGCGTGAAGCGTGCGCAGTCTGCAAAGGCCATGTAACACATAGAAAACACACGCATGCGCATTGCAAAGCACTTCGCAAGGGATCAACCCTTGAGAAATTTTGTCATGGGTCTAGACCTCGATCAAAATCTCTCAAGGATTCACCAGGGACGTCGGTCACTCTCAAGCATTGGTGTCCATTCACACGATTTACACTTTTGTAAGATTTCGCAATCGTGAGCCAATTTCTCAATGGTTGAGAGGTTTTTTTGGTGTCGTGTGAAAAGGCCTTAAGACTGCTCACCAACACCAAGAACTGTATTCTGGCTAGGAGAGTGCTTGACACCTCATGCTTAGTGTGGACTTCGTGTGTATGGAAGATAAAATGGAGAATCTGCTGCATCGATCTATACTGTGATATACAGATGCGTGAATATAAGCCAACATTTTGCCAACTAATGACGGTATATTTAACCGTCACAGCTTCTTAAAGAAGTGCCAATTTTTTTCCATTAAAAGATTTACTCTCACAAATTTTGGATTATTTTTTGTTGCAATGAGCTTAGTTGGCTTTTAAGGCTTGCTTAATCCTTCATTCGCCATTTTCATATCATGAGAAGACTTTTGATGTTACTGCTAAACATGTCAAACCTTTTGGACACCATTTTGTATTACCATGGCAGCAGTATGTCTTTAATCATTGGTCAATTCAAATCCCTACTGATATTCTTGCCTGATTAGTTGTGAGATGTATACACGCATGAGATCATTTCTGCTTTTGCAGCAAAAATCGTTCAGTGCGATGAGACTTAGGCAGAATATAAACTCAATTCATATATAAATCATGCTCAGTTAGAATTGATAAAACAAATTAAGCTCGAGATCAATCAATCAGTAATAAAGTAATATATGTGGAATACATTAATAATTACTGTGAACTTGTGAAGCCATTAAGGTAATTTTTTTCCAAAAGTCTTATTGTGACGTCAATAGACCGATCCAGTAAGCCCCTCCCACTACACACGTGGGCAATGAACATGCGTCCCTCTCCAACTTGAATACCACGCTGCATGTTCCGGTCGTGCACTTCATACGCGCTCTCACGCTTGTCAGACTTTAGTGAATGCGTGTCGGACATAAACCATTGCTGTGATTGGTCAGAAACAAATGCGGCGGGGCTTAATGGATCGGTCTATGTGTGAAATTTGATTATAAATTTGAAGCAAGACACAAACAAAATGCCTTATTATGTACTTTAAACATTGATACTGTTCTAACAATCATGCCGTTAATGTACCAAGTATATTGCCTTTTTCTTCCAAGTGTCCATTATACAGGTTTTGGATACTACAAGATATTGCATGAAGTTTTCTACATTCCAAAAGTCAGAGATAGTCTCACATTCAAGCATTTACCATTACATTCTGCTTTTGAGAAAGATTTGAGGCTTTGCATGGTGACAATTGGTATGTGGATCGGTTTGCGGAAACACCATGTAAGAATCGTTCGTACTTTCGCACTTCTGTTTCGTTCGCACTTCTCGTAAGGTCTCAATGTTTCGACTAGGCTGCTCTAGTCCTCATCAATAGAAGGTTTTCAGTGCTTAAATAAATGTTGGTGCTTATTTAAGCAGCTCTATGAAATTGGCCCTGGAAGTTGTTGAAATAATGTTGACTGAAAAAATAGTGGATGTAAGGAAGATGTATCATTGTGATTTAATACAAAAGTGACCTGAAATGACAGAGTGGTCATTTTATTAGAATATTTTATTTGACAAGATGCTTCTGTCTACTCCGAGAAGACAATCAATAAACCAAAAAATATAATATAGAACAAATTCCATAGTTTGTTATATTGGTGTGATATTTGTTCTGATGTACGGTCATGTTTTGTCTAAGGTTTTCGCAGGTGTGTTATTTTATGTACATGTTGGATCAGACAAAGTGTCAGTCTTGTTCTGTGACCTTTACCAATCATGTATTATACCTTTAAGACTATGGAACCTTTGACTTAAGGTGCAAGGTGTGAATCCCGTAGCATGTATTGCCATGGATATTTACATCCAATGTAGGCATATGAATACGTTAATGATTTTTGGCCAAATCGGCCAAAGTTCAGCATGAGTTGCATCACACAAAAAACAAGAAAAAGAACAATTACATGTACCTTGGGATTCTGGCAAATAATTACTCTTGTTTATTGATTATACTAAAAACAACAGTTAATATACTGTAGACTAATGACCATGTCAACAGAATGGAGACAATGGCTGGTATTCATAAAAACGTAGCATATGCTTTTACTTCCCTTTTAAGTATTTAGCATGCACCATATTCATAAAAAGGGAAGGATTTGCTTATACTTTTAAGCATATGCTTCATGTAAAAGTATCTCCTTCAAGACATCGAGCAAATACTAAAAGTAGAAGCATCTCCTTCTATACATATTCATAAAGAGTAGTATTAAGCATAAACTACAAGCATATCCTTGGAAAATTCTAAGGTTTCTCCAGACCAGGCTTGAACGTCTTTGTGATTACTTGTGCTTGGCGTGGCTGGCTACATTGAACTTGTGGAAGGTGCAGGGAGGAAAACAAATGTTTATAATGTCAGGCAGTTGTATTGGCCATCGTACTTCATGCGTTTTGATCATTTTGGTGAAGAAAATGTGGACTGGCTAGCTACCCGTCACATCTTCGTCCGACATGCTGCCCGATGTTACCTCAGTTACCTCAGAGAGGGTTTTGCGGGGTGTAGCGCAGACCGATGTATTATTAGTAACTATCAATATTATAAATGGAGACAGAAAATGAGCACCCTTAAAAATTCTGGTCATTTTAAAACCATTTTCATACCTGCATGTGATTCGAATGTTTTCATGTTTTATGCCCTATAATTGGAGAAAAATCTCGAAAAAAAATATTCTGTTCTGTAAACGAAGAATATGATGTGCTCTAGCCATGACACGTCCCTCGATAAGTTTTTCAGATTGCGACTCAGTTTAGGACTTGAATTCATCAAAATAACACTTTTTGCTTTCCAACCCCCCCTGTTTTCTGAAGGCTAAATCTGTTCTGTTCGGACTCATCTGTTCCCCCAGTATGGTAGTTCCCCCAATATGGTAGTACCCCCAGTATGGTAGTTCCCCCAGTATGGAGTAGTGCTCCCTAGTAGTTCCCCCAGTATGGAGTAGTGCCCCCTAGTAGTTCCCCCAGTATGAAGTAGTGCCCCCCCCCCCCCCCCGGTAGTTCCCCCAGTAGTTCCCCCAGTATGAAGTAGTGCCCCCCGGTAGTTCCCCTAGTAGTTCCCCCAGTATGAAGTAGTGCCCCCCGGTAGTTCCCCTAGTAGTTCCCCCAGTAGTTCCCCCAGTATGAAGTAGTGCCCCCCGGTAGTTCCCCCAGTAGTTCCCCCAGTATGAAGTAGTGCCCCCCGGTAGTTCCTCTAGTAGTTCCCCCAGTATGAAGTAGTGCCCCCCGGTAGTTCCCCTAGTAGTTCCCCCAGTATGATGTAGTGCCCCCCGGTAGTTCCCCTAGTAGTTCCCCCAGTATGAAGTAGTGCCCCCAGGTAGTTCCCCCAGTAGTTCCCCCAGTAGTTCCCCCAGTATGAAGTAGTTCCCCCAGTATTAAGTAGTGCCCCCGGTAGTTCCTCTAGTAGTTCCCCCAGTATGAAGTAGTGCCCCCCCCGGTAGTTCCCCCAGTAGTTCCCCCAGTATGGAGTAGTGCCCCCAGGTAGTTCCCCCAGTATGAAGTAGTGCCCCCCGGTAGTTCCCCTAGTAGTTCCCCAGTATGAAGTAGTGCCCCCAGTAGTTCCCCAGTGTGGTAGTTTCCCCAGTATGGGAGTAGTACCCCCAGTATGGAGTAGTTCTCCCAGTATGGTAGTTCCCCCATTATGGTAGTTTCCCCCAGTATGGGAGTAGTTCCCCCAGTATGGAGTAGTTCCCCCAGTATGGAGTAGTACCCCCAGGTAGTTCCCCCAGTATGAAGTAGTGCCCCCCGGTAGTTCCCCTAGTAGTTCCCCCAGTATGGAGTAGTTCCCCCAGTATGGAGTAGTGCCCCCAGGTAGTTCCCCCAGTATGAAGTAGTGCCCCCCGGTAGTTCCCCTAGTAGTTCCCCCAGTATGAAGTAGTGCCCCCAGTAGTTCCCCAGTGTGGTAGTTTCCCCAGTATGGGAGTAGTACCCCCAGTATGGAGTAGTTCTCCCAGTATGGTAGTTCCCCCATTATGGTAGTTTCCCCCAGTATGGGAGTAGTTCCCCCAGTATGGAGTAGTTCCCCCAGTATGGAGTAGTACCCCCAGTATGTTTGTCATTGTAATATGGTAGGCCTAATATAATTCTGATCAGCTGTTCTCTTGTTTTCTGTCTCCTCGTGTTGGCAGAGCATCCGGACATGAGGCAGATCATGGCCGACGTAGCCAGGGAAAGACTACAGAAGATCATTGAGAGCAGTGTCGAGAAGGACGGGTACCATGGATCATGAGTCCAATTAAAACCCAGATGAACTTAGTCCAAAATAGTCCAAAAGCTTGGTTAAATGCAATCCAAAACTTGAGTTAGTATAACTTAATATTTGACGACTCCAAACAAAGAACAGACAATTATATTGTTCTTTCCAAAGAAACAAGGCACTGAAATAAGAACACAGTTATAAATGAATTCATTCCAATATTATTTCTTTATTGGAGAAAAAAAAACAATCACAATATTTATGTACAATTGACATGCCAAGATATGATGAATGTTTTCATGTTTTATGCCCTATAATTGGAGAAAAATCTCGACAAAAAATATTCTGTTCTGTAAACGAAGAATTTGATGTGCTCTAGCCATGACACGTCCCTTGATAAGTTTTTCAGATTGCAACTCAGTTTAGGACTTGATTTCATCGAAATGACACTTTTTGCTTTCCAACCCCCCTGTTTTCTGAAGGCTAAATCTGCCCTAACTGTTCGCCTGCACGGAGCCAAACAGTTGCTATCCTCTGACAATGGTTTCTTCTCTCAAATTGTTCATGTAATCCCATTAACATCAAACCAATCTGTATTCCACTGGCAATTGAATAGGTACTTAACCACAAAACCACAAAGCATTACCTTGAAGTTTGTAAGTCTAGCATTCTGTACCAAATGCTCGTTTTATGAATATGGAATCAAGTATAAGCTTCACCTTATGCTAAATACTTAGAGAAAAAAGTACTTACTAGAAGTATTTACTTGGAAGCACCTGCTAGTTTTTATGAATACGAGCCAATGACTGCAGTTTGATATGTTTACCCTTCAACAAACCAATAAACAGCCGAAATAGCATGTGAGGCATGCTCAAAGGTAATCAAAGTCGCTTGTCATTTCAGGTACATGCATATCACAGTGTTGGAGTACTTGTACTCGTGCTGTAATACAGACAAATGGGTTCGATTCACCCCTCTGACCTAAGCTAGCTTAGTGGCCTAGCGGTATGGCATCTACACTATTAAGCAGTAGGTCGTGAGACCTGAGCCAGCACGTGATTTTTTCACTGAGTATACAGTGCTCTTCCACATCGGTGAAGGGCAAGCCTAATTTGCATACAGACAAATACTCGGCCCTGTACTCGACCTTGAATGTACTTGGACTCGATACTTAGGACTTGGACTCGATACTTAGGACTTGGACTCGATACTTAGGACTTGGACTCGACAGCAATGTACTCGGACTCGGCCCAGTACTCAGACCTTGAAGTACTCGGAGCACTCTGTACTCAGATCTGAGGACTCTACTCCAACACTGGTATATCGATCATGACTGATTCTCATATCATGCTAAGTGACTTCAAGCCATCAGTTGTGAGATACAACAAGAGGGAGAATAAGCTTCAACCAGAGCAAGTTCTTACAAGCTCTCATAGTACATACATGAAGCTATACCATGAGAATGGCACATAAAACACAATAAAATGATTCTCAATAAAAACAATCAGTACTAACACAGTGAAGTAATAAATTATTCATAATTGTACAGAATATAGAGTAATGGTTCTCAATAACCATAACAACAATCAGTACTGACAAGGTAAAGTAAGTAAATTATTCACAATAGGGGCCTGTTTGTTTAACGCACAGGATCCGATATTTTGGGATCCACCTCCTATGCAGGGTACGCTAAAATGGGATCCGGATCCGCAGGATTCGTCATAAACAAACAGGCCCTAGGGCTCTGCGCTTAAGCTATTTATAGAATACACCCTTTATTATCGACAGCTATAGTTACCCGGACGTTCGGACAAATATCACAACGTTTATGTGTAAGTTAATGGGGCCAATGTGCAACTTGTTTGTCCGAACACCGTGCACGGAGCCCTATTGTACAAAATATAGAGTGACTTACATCAATCCTAACAAAGAACACATCAATATTACACAAATGGAATGAATTATTTTAAGGTGAGTTGTACAATGATTAACAATTTAGTAAACTACGTTTTCAACGATTTTGTGGAAATCTATCCTTAACCCTAACCCTCTGCACCTACCATACAAGACAAGAGCTGCTTACCACACATTACCACAGTCTTCACCGGGGAACTGGATCATAAACCACACATCACCACACAAACCACACTGTGATGTACAAGTATATTAGTGGTATTCAGGATAGCACACTAACCACACTGTGATGTACAAGTATATTAGTGGTATTCGGATAGAACACTTACCGCAAGAAAAACCATAAAACATTTTTAAAAAAACAACAATTGTATGAGATGAAGTTACCACTTGCATTAAAATTGAGAATATTTCTTTTTTGAAACCTACAAAATTAATCATGAAATCATAAATCATTTAAATCTTGATTTTTACATAAAATGTGGAACTGTGTGACCAACATAAAGCCAAGTAACAATGGTTCAGCTTAACAATAAGCTTGTATTGTTTCCTTTGCTTGAATAAGATTGTATAGCTTTTCTTTAGTTTGTCTGCCACAGATTCTAGACATATATTCCAATGGTCAAAATGCCTCTATGGTGCAGTATATAACAGACACACAAATGATATGTTTGCATATATGGGGCCACAGCAATATAAATATTAAAAGGACAGTCAGATGCCTTCGAGTGTACACTACAGTTTGTTGCTAATAATTCAATGACAGATATAATTAAAATAAGTATTGCACGATCCTTTTTGGGTATCCCTTCAAATATAAATATGTACAATGAGCACTGCATCATTAGATAATGAGCTAAAAACAAATGTTTCTTTTTCTCCCACAGAAATTCACATATAATTTAATCTATCTGGTGATATAATCATCAAATAACCACAAGAGAAACTGACTGGATGTTTCAGTCAATGAAAGGTGACCAATGAAAAATTTACCAGAGCAGGATTCGAACCAGCTAAATTAGTAAAACAACGACTGAAAATCTTGTTGATCTTTTAAAAGATCAAAAATAAAAGAAAAAAGACTTAAGAAATATTGTGGCTGTTTTTCACTGTTTTCTCAAAAAGTGGGCACCGTATGGGACTAACATTTTCACAGATGACTGTTACTGTATATGTCTTGATATTTTTGCCCATGAATCTGTATTTCTTTGATAAAAACCAAAGTATGATATTACCTTTAATTTGTGTGGTACACTGTATGATAATTAGTATGGACTATGGACTTCTTTATGGCACGACCATTCTTACATCTACACATGTATACAAACGCTATGTAAACATCATTAGCACAGATGCACATATTTCCACTGTCCACAATATAGATTGATTTGTCTTGTCGGATTACAAATATGCATTTGGTTTTTAAAGGTACTATCATATATACTTTGGTAGCATACCGAAACAGAAACCATCACAGATTTAGCTATCACTTACAGGGTATAATGATGGTGATGGTAGGAACATACCGTTAAAATTGTTCCGCCTGAAACGCTGTATTTATCCAGAAAAGAGTGACCAAAATTATTTTGATCTTTTAAAGATCAAAAATAAAAGAGAAAAAACTTCAGAAATACTGTGGCCGTTTTTTCACTTTTTTTCTCAAAAAGTGGGCACCGTATGGGACCGAAGATTTCGCAGATGACTGTTACTGTATCTTCCTTCATATTTTTGCACATGAATCTGCATTTCTTTGGCAAAAACCAAATATGATGTTACCTTTAAATGTTTTTCAATGCGAGTACAAAATGAATTCATAAATGCATAGTCCACGACCAGTAGGTAAATTCCAATCTTTGACCATGTGTGGTTAACATATTTAAAGGAAGCACTCAGATGCAGGTACTGGTGTTTTTTGTTCCTAGTTTTAGATAAATTAGGCACATTCTGAGTTGGAGAAGTTTGGGTATACATGTCACAGCCCTGCTTAGCACAAAAATTTGCTAAGCATGACATTTATGTCTTTAATAAAAACAGGGTTAACAACCAAATTTCCATGTGTTGTGTATCGCCTGTGATTGTTCTTTGCCTGTTGTTCACTGACCATGAATATCAAATGGAATTTTTAACGGTGGTTTGTTTTATTGGGCAAGACATTTTTGTGATAAGCAAATTTGTGTGCTTAGCAGCTCCATGAAATTGGCCGATTTTATTTACCAAGGTTTTGGGTGCTTAAGCAGTTCTATGAAATTGGTCCCTGGTCTATTCCAGGCCTTGAAATTAAACGGAGGCCACGGAGGCCATGGCCTTCATTGCCCTGGTTCTTGGCCTTGGTGCCCCTTCAAATGTTTCCATAGACATTATGATTTTCCAATGGAAGTGCCCCTTGCAACGGAAAAGTGGCCTTGCCCTTTTCAGAACCAAATTCAAGGCCTGCTATTCAGAGGAATCAAATGAAATTGCTCTGCTAACCCCAAATACCACACTAACATTAAACCTGGATTATTAGGAACATGTAGTTGACATATCACTTTGAGTAAAATCTCTAAACAACAAGGAGTCAAGGATTGAGTCCTCTTCCTTTATAGTAATTCGAGCACACGGTTTTGAATGGCGCCCTCTTTTGATTACCGTATAACAAGAAACTGTGGTGGTGTCAATATATTATTTTGTACACCGCCAATCATCTTTTATTGAAATCTGAGAAGTCGGAAAGCTAATCATGAGCAAAAGACCGGTGGGAAAATCCGGGAGATGTTGTCCATGCCAAATATTCTTCTAACTCCGTGTTTCTTTCAGGAATAAATCGCTCACCACGCACAAAGCCGGAGTTGTAGTGCATTTAGATCCGTAAACACCACCGCAGTTTCTTGTTTTAATCAAAAGAGGGCGCCATTCAAAACCTTGTGCTCGGATCACTGTATTACTGCATATAAAGTGAACAGTTTGGCACAATGGTGTAGTAATACAACATACTTACATACTTAGTGCATACTGTTTATTGCTAGACATACAACATTCTACTATGCTGGCATCCTTGAGATGGTTATGTTTGGTCATCTTTAGCAGCATGGATAGATGACTCCGCTTCTTCCCTAGTGCCTAGAAACAACAATGGAAACATCCCCAGTAGACATCCAACAGTCAGACCCAATGCACGACCCTGATGAGGAGATAAGAAAGATTTGAAGCTTAATGCATGGCGACAATTGGTATGTGGTTCGGTTTACGAAAAACACCATGTAAGAATCAGTCGTACTTTCACACTTCTATTTCGTTCGCACTTCTCGTAAGGTCTCAACGTTTAAACTAGTCTGCTCTAGTCCTCATCAGGAGACCGATCCTTGATGTTCATGGTCAGTGAACAACAGGCAAAGAACAATCACAAGCGATACACAACACATGGAAATTTGGTTGTTAACGCTGTTTTAATTAAGACAAAAATGTCATGAATCGTCTCCTGATGAGGACTAGAGCAGGCTAGTCGAAACATTGAGACCTTACGAAAAGTGCAAACGAAATACATGTAGAAGTGTGAAAGTACAAACGGTTCTTACATGGTGTTTCCGTAAACCGATCCACAAACCCGAGAAGATAGGGCCTTTACGAAACCAGGCTTGAGGCTAGGCTTGGGACTTATTTGGCTACCGCTATTTGAGGCCCACAAAACGAAATGAAGGGATTGGGCCACATGATGAAGCCGAAGAAAGGTTCCAGCTTTGCCATGAATCTCAAGCCCTTCATTTCATTTAGGACAGAAAATTCCCGGGTAGCAAACTGAATCCCAAGCCTAGCCTCAAGCCTCATTTCGTAAAGGCCTATAGATATCAAAGAAACATCTGTCATATCATATGGCATATAGAGGAACAAAATCCACCTGCTCAACAAGATTGCCATCAATTCATTACCAGTTTCTTATTACAAGGTTATTTCTAATCAACCATGCAATCAATCCACCAATAGGCAACAGCTCCTGTCCTTAAAGGTTAAAGGTAATAATTATCATACTATGGTTTTTGTCAAAGAAATACAGATTCAAGGGCAAACATATCAAGGAAGATACAGTAAAATTAATCTGTGAAAATTTGAGTCCCATATGGTGCCCACTTTTTGAGAAAAAAGTGAAAAATGACCCCAATATTTCTTAAGTCTTTTCTCTTTTATTTTTGATCTTTAAAAGATCAAAAATTAATTTTGGTCACTGGTTTTACTCTTTTCTGGATAAATACAGCATTATAGGCAGAAATGTTTTAAGGGTATGTTTCTACCACCACCACCTTCATACCCTGTATAAAAATACATTAATCTGTGAAGATTTCTGTTTTGGTTTCTTACCAAAGTATGATATTACCTTTAAAGGTACATGTACTATCATGCTTTGGTCGCATATCAAAACAGAAATCTTCATGGATTTACCTATAATTTACAGGGTATAAAGATGAAAGACGGTGATGGTAGAAACATGTAGTGTTAAAATGTTTCTGCCTGAAATGCTGTATTTATCCAGAAAAAGAGTAAAAAAAAAAACCAAAAACAATTTTGATCTTTAAAAGATGTTAAAAATAATGGTGAAAAGATTCAAGAAATTCCGTGGGCGTTTTTCACTGTTTTCTTTCACTGTTCTTCAAACATTTCAACATGAACTCATCCCAGCACAAGGTACCTCCTTGAGAAAATCAAATTCATCTAAAATGAACCTAATTAATACAAGCTTATGATCAATAATTATTAGATTGTCTAGCATATTATTCGATCATGGAGGTATAGGAAAACATTTGATACCAATGCAGGCTACAGCACTAGGACAGCAATTATGTTAAAGGTAGTATCGTACTTTGGTACCGAAACAGAAATCTTCACAGATAACTTACAGGGTATAAAGATGGTGCTGGTAGAAACATACCGTTAAATTGTTTGGCCTGAAATGCTGTATTTATCCAGAAAGAGAAAAAACAGTGACCATAATCATTTTTGATCTTTTTAAGATCAAAAATAAAAGAAAAAAGACTTAAGAAATATTGGGGCTGTTTTTCACTGTTTTCTCAAAAAGTGAGCAACGCATGGGACTGAAATTTTCACAGATGACTGTTACTGTATCTGTCTTGATAATTTTGCCCATGGATCTGTATTTCTTATGAATCTGTATTTCTTATGGATCTGTATTTCTTATGGATCTGTATTTCTTTGACAAAAACCAAAGTATGATATTACCTTTAATGACTGACATTTAAATATCTGAAAGACTGATAGGATAGAATGTACATTCCTCCATACAGTACGTGATGTCTAGGCAGTAATCAGTGATAATCTTAAATGACTGAGCACTGTGTCATACAGATTGCAGCATAACAGCAATGATAGTATGCTATTCTACAAGCTCATTGATAATGATATGTAAATTGTGTGTATGATGGCAATAGGAATATGCCTACAGGGCTACAGTTAGATTTACTGATAGTGATGAGTACGTGCACTGCGTTCAGATTGTGGACAGGAGGATAAAGGAATTACAATGAAACCATTCTTGTCCTCCAGACAGACTTCTTTTGTTCAAAATCATCCTCCAATGTACAAATGCTTAGTCAATAGGAGTTTATTAAATTATAGAGACAATGGAAAAGGCAATGCCTTGTCCTTCGACATGTGAAATTTGCATTAAATTATACTTCAACTGCTGGAAACTGCTTACCAACCCAAATAATTAATGAGCTGAAAGATATAAAATGCTTGCAGTTAGGAGGGCATCACATTTTTATCTTAGCTGCTTTGCAGGATCTTTCTCAAAGGCTAAAAAAATGCTGCTTAAGCCATTGAGAAAGATCTTGCTACTTCAGGATGGAAAACATTAGGGGCCAAATTCATTGTGCTGCTTAGCACACAAATGTGCTTATCATGACATTTCTGTCTAATAAGTCAAACAGGGTTAACAACCAAATTTCCACGTGTTGTGTATCACTTGTGATTGATCTATGGCTGTTGTTCGCTGACCACAAAAATCAAATGGCATTGTTAATGGTAGTTTGTTTTATTCATTGGGCAAGACATTTTTGTGCTAAGCAAATTTTGTGTGCTTAGCAGCTCCATGAAATTGGCCCGAGGCCCTCCTAAGCACTTTATATTAAGGGTTTGTTGTCATGAAATTCATGTTGTGTTGTAGGATTTTTGAAGCAAACTCTTTGGGCTTAGGGGAAAAGTCTAGAGAGACATTGATAAAAAAAATCCACTTTTTATCAAAAAACAATTTCTGAACATTTAGCTAGATGAAGTTGTTACTTACAATTCCTGCCATCCATCTTGTTTTTCTCATATCAGCCTGCTCTGGTGATAACTCCATAGGATGTACACCAACCTTTGCTGCTAGAGATTCAACATAACCAGCCAACCTATATAGGAATAAACAACATGTACATTATACTACAATTAGCAACAACTCCAAACTAATAGAACTCAGTGGAAATAGCAAGGACAACTTACTGTAGTGTGCCCAATAACAAATTAGAATTCAAAAGTGTACGCTGTTCAAATGTACATTTCCTCTCAGCCAGAGCATCGAGAGTCAGAATACATCTATCCATTAGGCCACGCCCCTTGACATATTGACCAATCACAACGTGTTATTTAAGATCCGACAAATTGCCGCAAATCCGACATTTTGTCCGACAAAAATGTTTTAAATTTTGTATTCTTTACTACACACATTTTGTTCAGTTAACTTCTGTTTTGTATACAGTTACAAGGCAATTCTTTTAATTCTTAACCATTTATTTTATTCTCACACAACAGTAGGAATCTAGCATTACTGATTCTCAATTCTCAGAACTGTATGCTGGTCCAACTGGATACTAATGGCTGTCTAGACAATCCAATTGGTTGATTAATAATCGTATGGACATTAAATTCTTTTTCCTATAAAGGATTTATGCATAGGTTGATGGAATAACTTACCCTACACCAGCCAAATCAGATACAAGATTACCCAGAGCAGCAGCTGAAATAATAAACACATCATACATTCATTGCATACTGTATATAAACCAATGATTGAATGAAAACATAATTACACTGTTAACTATCCATTGTGGCATGCATGGATGTCAAACACGGGGGGGGGGGGGGGGGGGGTTACGTGTATTATAACTGCTTCACTTTTTGAGAAAACATTGAAAAACAGCCGCAGTATTTACGTATGTTACGTTTCCACCATCATTATACATGTTATTAAGTCAATGGTAAATCTGTGAAGATTTCTGTTTTGGTCTGCTACCAAAGTATGATACCACCTTTAAGATAGGCACAACATTAGCAATGCTGCAACCTGACAAACGGTACACTGGGGATCACTCAAAGAAGATGCCTTTTTTAAAAATCAAAAATAATGGAAATAAGTTTAAAAAGGGGTGATCAAAGAAACCCAGAATCAGTATTTAGAATATGCTACCTACCAGCCATTGTTGAGATCCCAAGAGTTACACCAATAGTCAGATCAATATAATCACCCTGTCACAATTCAAAAAGAAAAAAAAAAACATTCATTAAGATTTTCCCTATCGACCTACAGATAGTATACAAAAAATAACTCAGAACTGCTTCAAGTGTGATGTAAAAAAGTGTTAAATCCTTGATACTCAGGGTGATTTCCTGTGAAATCTACAATCTAAATACATGTAGAATGCTCAGGGCATCACTGAGGGTGCCACAGATTTAACCATCATACGGTATGCTACCAGTATATTCATTTTATAAAACCCCATTTTCTGTAATCAAGTTGCAAATCTAGCATTACTACTAGTAACAATGCACATTCAACTACTTTCATCCTTGCACACGTTGTCGTTGTGCCATTGGATCATCATGCAGGTTCAATCTTTCTTTAGTAAATTAAAATTTGACTTATTCTCTTTGCCTTAGAGAGCAACATTTTTGGCTAAACCTATTCCTTTTCATCTAGCAAGCTTAAGGAAAAAAAACAAGTTGCTTAAAATTGTCCCATCTGAGTCACGCTAGAGTTGGCCTAATTAGCCCTAACCCACCTCAATCCTCCTGGTAGTTTTGGAGGATTTTGGAGGATTCAGGATATAATGTCATTTTCAAGTGAGGACCACTTGAGGAGTGGCAAGGACGGATTCTGAAGGATTCAGGATTCAGGTACCTCTCATTTTGAGTATAAGTGAGATCACTGGAGGACTGTGGAGGATTCAGGATGAACGTAGTTTTTAAAGTGTGACCATTGGAGGATTGTGGAGGATTCAGGATGGTACACAGTTAAATGCCCCCAGGGGGTTAGGGTTAGCTAATGTACACGTATTTGACTTACAGCAACAATCATAATAGCATTATCCAGGAATCCAAATCCAACGAATGGAATGCCATTACTAAGCAGCACTGAAAGAGAAAACAAAACAGAATTGAATGCACACCACTCATCAAACAATACAGGAACCTTGAATATTCATAGCATTCTGGCAATAAATTAGCATAAATTAGCACAAATTAGCAGGTCAAATGAAACGGAAATACACTTGTGTTATGCATTAACATGAAAGTAGCCCTGTAAAAGTTAAAATAAATTTAAAATTTGCATGTAAATGTGTATGATAGTCAGGCACAAAATACAGCATCACCAGAAAATACCTAGCCTGTCCTCTTTTAACAATTAACTTCAAAGAGCCATTTTTGTCACGTTCCCACAGCGAAGGCTGGGGGAGGGGGCATATTACTCCCCATGAGATATTGGCCAGTCTATCGAATTTGTAAGGTTGATAGAGAATATCTTAATGACTATTTTGTGGAAAACATGATGTCAACTAATTAATTTATCCCCTTGAACTCATTAATTATTTGTTAATTCCATTTCAATGCTTTTTCCATTGCTCTTTTATGAACCTGACAATTTCTAAATATAGGCCTATGCATTATAACTTCAGCCAAATAGGTTTATATGTAAATGGCTCCTAAATCCTTAAAAGCAATTAGACCACCTAAAACTCAATTTACATAATTTTGTAATTTGCATTAATTATGTATATTTATGACTATGTGTTTAATTATGCGGTAAATCAGTAGAAAGATTCACATCATGCCACACCCTGTTTTTGGAAAGCTTTCACAATGATGTACATAATAATCAACTTCTAACTTCCCTAAATTTTGATTTTATTTGGCTACATTGTTTCTCCACTAAGTAACTTGTTTTGTTGTCTATTTTTGGCTTGATTTTGGCAATTAACTATGTCTACAGGTTCAAAACATTATTTGATTTGTTTACGTTTGTGAGTTTTTGGGGGGTAATTTTGTTTGCTCATTGAATATGTCAAATGTTATTTCCCCAAAATTTGTGGAATCTTAGTTTGATTGTTTTTTTGTTGGCTGCATTACATTTCTATTTAAAGGTAGTTTCATACTTTGGTAAGAAACCAAAACAGAAATGTTCACAGATTTACGTATAACTTACAGGGTATGAAGATGTTAGAAACCCACCGTTAAAATTTTTCCGCCTGAAATGGTGTATTTATCCAGAAAATCTTTCTGATCTTTTAAAAGATCAAAAATAAAAGAGAAAAGACTTAAAAAATTATGTTTCCGTTTTTCACGATTTTCTCAAAAAGTGGCACCATATGGGACTGAAATTTTCACAGATGACTGTTACTGTGTCTTCCTTGATATTTTTGCTCATGAATCTGTACTTCTTTGACAAAAACTATAGTAAAGTATGACAAAAAAGTATGATACTGCCTTTAATTGAAAGATTCTAAATATTTTTTTAACTTATATTTCAAACCTAAATATTTTTTTTCGTTTTATAATAAAAAAGGTTTTAAATCAATTAAATGACATTTTTGGGGGTTGTTTTTAGTTGTTAATTGTAGACTTGGGTTTTTGTCTGTGATTTAATTGAATGAATTGAAATGATATTGAACTAATTTAGTAGCCTACATTATATTTTGTATATGAAAACATGTAAATTTAAAATATATTGTACATGTATACATGAACTGAGTCCTGGCCATGGCCATGATTTAAGTAAAATCAATACAAACATAATTTGATGGAAAGTACATGTAGTTCATAATTTATATTCACCAATTGACTAGCCCATAATCCCTGCCCATTATTTGATTAATTATATGGATTACTTTCTTTCAAAGCAAATTTACATAAAGCAATTTGGTTCAACATGAAACACGTCAAATGATATAATTACTGACGTGCTTTCAGTTCCTTAGACAAAAAGTATGTTAAATTACAGTGAAATAATATTTGTGACTAAACTCACCCAATCTCAACTGTGCTTTTGATGGTGCTTCCGAATCACTTTTAGTTTTACCTACGATTCAATGAATGATAACATAAAAAAGAAATATCAACAAAACAATATCAAGCACACCTTGTGAAAGCAAAAGTACATGTATGTTTTTGTTATACATTATCTGTACATGTATGTATGTAGTCCTGTGTATCCAGCGACCTGATCCTCGATTCAAAGGAAGTTCTGTGTGGAACATCCCGCTGACCAACAGAATAGGAAAGGATTTATTTTGCCTAGGCCTACTCCCGTTCTGCGTAACTAGGCCAAGGCCTATGTCACCTGTACTGTAACTGTGTGTGTGGCTTTGCTTTTTCTGTCACTTAGTCAGTGGAACTGGAAATATTTACCATGTTTACAATGGCAAATGAAAAACCTTTACTTTTTTTAGCATCTAAATTAATTTAACGGTAACCAACCTTCTTTTCGATATTCATCCTCGAGAATTTGAAGTTCAGCAAGAACAAGGGATCGCTCATCTGGCAACAAAGAAGCGGCGAAATTCTGACACTTTTCCTGTGTATTCAATCCTTGCCGCCCAGTTTTACGATAAAAACGGGTCCGATATGTGTACTCATAACGCCGAGAAATATGCCATTTGGACGTACTGCACACCTGTAACAAAGGTAGTTTACACAGGTTACGGCAGTTGCCCTGAATGTTTATTAATCTATGTGGATAACATATAGAAGAACTGATGTTTTTGCAGAAATTGTTTGGAAGTTGCTGCAGAAGGATCTTTCGCACGGACGCTGCCATCTTGAATAGTTACAAAACAGCGCCCTCAATCGGTGAATTTGCACCGATTATAGTAAAATCAACGCCAAAAGGGAGCAGAAGTGTGAAGACGGTGGTGGTAGAAACAATAGGCCTACTGTTAAACATTTTCCGCCTGAAATGGTGTACTTATCCAGAAATGAGTAAAACAACGATCGAAAATCTTTTTAATCTTTTAAAAGATCAAAAATAAAAGAGAAAACACGTTTTTCGCTGTTTTCTCAAAAAGTGGGCAACGTATGGGACTGAAATTTTCACAGATTACTTTGACTGTATCTTCCTTGAAATTTTTGCCCACGAATCTGTATTTTTTTGACAAAAACCAAAGTATGATACTACCTTTAACTCATCTTTCTTGTGATTTATGTAACTTTCTTCATCTTCCTCTTCAATATGTCCTTATTCTCGTCTTCATTTTTGTCACCCACTAAAAGTAGGCCCCATGTCATCTTTAGGAGGATGATCTGACTGTCCGTGTCGGTGCCTCCGACGCGACATCTAGGTTATCGTAAACTACATCAATAAAGCATCTTTCCACGGATTAGTAATCTTCCTGATTATCAAGTGGCTTCTGGCGTGACTTCCAGAATTTCGTCCTCCCAGATGGTAGGCAGGATAGTGATACGAGTATCCCATTAGATTCGTCTGCTGACCTTCTTTGAAGATTCAGAATCCTTCTTTTTCAGATCGCTTCCTAAGATGTCTTCCACTCTATCCTGCCTGCTTCTCAAAATGTCGATCTCCTCGAATACGTTGTAGAACTCCATGAAGGTGCTGGATATCCGATCAGAGAGTCTCTCTGTCTGCCGGTGGACCATCCTGGACAGTGATGTGATGGCTTCTGCCTTTGTCTGCCCCGACTTTGAGAGCGGAACAGGGCCACGGCATACTCTAGAGAACTGACGTAGAGCTCTCTCGCACTGGCTTATGGTGCACTTGGAAAGAGTCAACATGTTTTGGAGGTCTTGGATAACATCGATGGAGTTGTATTGTTCTGTAATCTTCCTCCAGTCATTCAAAATGACTTCCTCTTTCTGGGTGTCATCCAGTCCGAGGTAGAATTCTGATTCGTAGGCGTCTTCGTCAAGGTCTTGGCACATGGTAGACCACTCTCCGATAGCAGCTAGCTGCCACTGCTCACGCTGCTGCTTCTCATAGCGGATATCTTCCTCACATGTCCCTCTCCTTGTCTCTTGATCCGGGGAAATGTTTGTCGTTCCTAGAATCATCTCCGTCTGACATGCTTTGTTTGTGCCAGAATCTTCCTTCATGGGAGGTACTGCTTCTTCAACTTGTCCACATCTGTTAAATTCGTCAACTGTACTGGTAGAAGGTGCATTATTTGTTTTTATCGCATCTTCATCCGAGTCATCAAAATCCGTATTTCTCCAGCTGTTGATCACTACCTCACTCGAGCTCTCCTCACTTCTACCCATCTTCAGGTCCATGGCATGAAGTATGTCACAAACTGGTTCCCTCTCTATTGATTCCTTTCCGATGTCTTCCTCTAAGCTCCAGGTGTTGACTTCATGACTTTTAGGTTTACCTTCTGGAGTCTCTAAGAGAGGTAAATCGTTCCTGGAAGCGTCGTTGTCTAGTCTGAAGCCCCTGGAGGTCTTTGGTCGTGATAGATGAAGGTGCGACCCAAAGCTATCATCGGAATCCACACTTCTTTGAACTTCACGAACATAATGCTGTTCATGCAAGTTCCTCTTCTGTGATTCCTCTCCAACTGTCATCACTTCTCTGGTAGGAAGCGCAAGGCTTTGATTGTCTCCATTGTCTTCCGATTCAAAGACAGAGACTTCATTTCCAGGTGATTTTAGGATAGTCTGTTCTGATTCTTGCTCTAGAGGTGCCGTCCTGGATGGTGTTGAGAAACCAAGACATGAAGGTTTCTGAATGTCATTTACATCCTCCAGATCGAACAGAGTAACTTCTGATGTCAAGGCTGCCGAGGATAGAGGGACGACTTTTGCTCGTCTTCGTCTTCTCCACTTTCGTAGTGTTTGTGGCATTGGGAGACACAGACAGCAAGATGCTGATTCGTCATCTTCGCCTACGCCGTGACTGTCCCTGGTTTGACGGCAAGGATGACAAGTAGGCTTGCCCATCTAAAAGGGTACAACAAGATCATAAGAACATTCAAATAAGTTTGGTATACATTGTGTATAATAGCGTCTTATCACTTTTCATGGAATTAGATAATGAAACTAATGTAAGCATATAATAAAGTGGAGCGTATTGTTACCTTATGAGGTGTAAATTGTCGGCTTGGTTGACTACTGCGCCTATGGCGAGAGTGGAATTTATTCCAAATTGAAGATTCTCCTCTCTCTAAGTCCATCTGGATTTTTGAAGAAAATAACCGAATGTTCACAAGCTTATACAGCAGAGTATATATCAGAGTGCAATTAAAGTCTTTATTAAAGATCCTGCTATAGGACCGAAACGTCAGGCCCTCCTAACTCCAAGCATTTATATAATTATGTTCGGGTAATTTTGGTTGATGTCAGCAGGGCCAAATTTCATGGCATCCATTACGGCCTATTTTTGTGCTTACGGGTACTGGTACGCGTGAATTCTATTTCATGGAATCCGTAAGCAAGACTTTCGGTTAGCGAAGAATTTTTGGGGTAACCGTGATATCTTCTGCCAACACGCTGTCATATGCATTCTGCACAAAGTCCTTGCATGCTCATCACCAATACCAAAAAGAAAACCCTCCCGAGAAATACGCTAACCGTGATTGCCAAAAACGTCTGCTACCGTAAAGCGAACAAAATTTGCTAACGATAATACGGATCCTATGAAATTGGGCCCACTTTGCAGCAGTTTATTATTTGCATTACACAAGATATATCGATCGAATTTTCCATGTATACGAAGCAATGTCTGTATAATCCGTAATTATCAGCAATACCATGACTTTTTTCATTCAAGTCATCTTCAAAAATGATGGATCGTCATGATTCCTAATTATTACACTTAATAAAAAAACACTTAGTGAGTTTCTTACTGATTTTGACTCATCCTGAACATGTTTGGTATTGGGTCTCATCTTGGTCGTCCCCGTACGACACAGCTTGGGCACGGAGAACGACCGGCTGGGACCAGGGGCAGTTTGGAGGCATTGGTTGGTGGAGAGTACCTTTGATTACAAATAAATCAACAACCAATTCAAGATAAAAATACAAATACAAAAGCTCGAAGAATCATTTGATCAAAATATTATTACTCATTATTGTGAATAATTTCACTTGACGATAGCGATGATAGCTTTTTTTCTTTAACAAAGTTTTTAAGTTTTTGTTCATTACATGGTTAAAAGTTATCTTCTGACACAATCAGACATTACAAATGCATGAGTAATATTGTCTCGCATTTACCTTCACTTTGGTGTGAGAGACCCCATGTGGACCAAATGGTGCATGATCAACTAACCACTCGGTCATACGTCGGCAATGGATGAATGCCTGCGAGTCGAGAGATAAATGATAAATGATCGGACAATTTTCATTTTGTCAATACATGTATTATGATATTTTTAGATTCGAGGATCTAAAAAGAGCTGCATAATATCGATTTAAAAGATCATCTCAGATTCATATAGATGAATATACCTTTCGTTTTATATTTGCCGTAAATGTTGGGTAATGATTAAAATATTGCACACACACATTACTTTACTTTTAGAGGAACACATACCTGTCAGGCCTATTAGTTACAAAGTTTCCTTTTCTTCCTTTCTTATTTTTAAAGGAAAAGCAAATTGTTGAAAAGTTGTAACAAGCAAATTAGAAGTTAGATTAAACATCTGTCAATGACGTACAGAACGAAGTTGAAAAATCCATAGGATGTTATAAAGCTTTCGCTTTTATAATAAGTGTAAGAAGTGACTATTCAGACCGCATTATTAGTTATTGGCAATTTTTGAACAAATCTTACCGATGATATTTTCTCCATCTTGATTGAAATCGTCTGATATCTCGTTATATTATTCGATAAGCGTGAATAAAATCACTGAATTCGCAGAGCAGATTGCTGTAGGTGTTCTCAGAACAGTAGCAAAGCAAAGTGTGCACAGTTTGTTGTTAGCAGCATTGCGCGTATGAACTGAGTATGCGCGAACATAGAAACAATACGCGCGCGTATACACCTGTCGACCAGTTTTGCGTAACAATGAGTAACTATTATTATTTGCATTCGCTGCGCGTGCAACCTTTGCGCTTCTCAGTATCTATCTCGCAATAACATTATTGATTTGAGGGAAATTTCATGATCATTTTTTTTTTTTTCGACTAAATCCAAGTCCGACCTACCCCGGACTATATAGCTTGAAATAATATCAGAATTCCACCTTATTGTAACGTGTCACTAAGCCGGTATTACATAAGTCGGAACAGCTCTGTGTTCGTCCACGAACACTTAAATGTCTAGTTATTCTTATGGTTTCCCGTTTAAAGGTAATATCATACTGTGGCTTTTGTCAAAGAAAATACAGATTCAAGGAAGATACAGTATCAGTCATCTGTGAAAATTTCAATCCTACACGGGCATGTCCACTTTTTGAGTAAAGTGTGAAAAACGGCCACATCATTTTTGGTCATTGGTTTTACTCTTTTCTGGATAAATACAGCCTTTTCAGGCAGAATTTTTTAATGGAATGTTTCTCACCGTCACCGTCTTTCCAGTACTACCCTGTAACATAGGTAAATCTGTGAAGATTTCTGTTTCGGTATACTACCGAAGTATGATAATCCCATGGAGGTAGATTATTTTTGTTTCTACCTCCATGCTTTGACCAGTTGGAGAGCCCCATGTCAGATACCCTATGTTTCTTTGGGGTAATCCAGCGGGAGCTGGTTAAATACTTTTCATTTGTTATTGGCATGCCTTCTATATTTTTCTGTTCCTTTTTGCTTTTGTAAACTTTTTAATAAAATATTTTCCGTGAAAAATAATGTTCATCCCGAATTTAATGCACACGCCGGTACGTATGTGCAGATTGTTTAGCGCCCTCTTTTGAATTAGATCCGGACGCTAGGATCGCCTGACCTCCTGACCTTCATTTTGTAAAAATGGCCGCCCCACCGAAGCCTTGGGAGAGAGGGGTTGGCCAAAACAACCAAGGTTCATTCTCGTCTTTCACTGCCAGCGACATCGGGTAAGTGTTTTTTACCGTGCTTGATAATTTATTGACCATTTGTTTTGACTTTTGGGGGGATATGAGCAGACAAACATGTCGTATTTCCCAGTTATTTGACTAGTCTAAATGCAGGCATAATCGTGTTACGTCGTTTACTGGTTTAGTCCTAACTTCTATATAATTGATTGGTGTTGCGTAACTCACCAACCTGCTAACCATTGCTAAACTGTAACTTTATGGGTCCTGTTAACCCTAAAATGAACATATTTCGGCAATATTTCAGTGAAAAACCCCAGTTTCTTACCCAAATAAACACTGAAAATAATGTGGGTGGCGTAAAAGACACTAATGCCTTTTTGACAATCTGTCTCTTTCTGGTCGCCATTCACTGTCCTACTTCAACGCATGACTTAAACGCGTGAAATCCAAACTACCATTACCAAAAAGAGCAGAATTGTTACAAACGTTCGATTTTAATATCTTCTCAAAAAAAGAAGACTGGACAATTTCACTTACACTTTCGTATTCCTCACACTTTGATTTTTCACACCAGTCCCTTGAACAAGTTCAAGTTTTCCAAAACCGTACAATTTCCCCAGGCTAGACGTATTATTTCATGAACATGCTGGATTAGACGAAGTGCGAGTGCTGTTCTGTCACGCTATGATAGTTAAGGGCCCCATTAACTCAAGTAACGCTTTTTACCCTATAAACTATCAGTTACTGAGTTAGACCTTCAACACTGTAGCTCAAACTTTCCCGTACCTGTGAACTACATGTATGAAGAGTAAACAATGAGAGTTGTGAAATTGTTTGGGAAGAATTCCACTGACGGACATTACGGGCAAAGGTATTATAAAAACAAGAAGTGTATATTTTGCCAGCACTGTCATTCTTCTGTCTTTTTTCTGATTGGCAAATTCTTGATACATCAAGCCAGCCTTTTTCTCTAATAATTTTTGGTCCATTTTTTTTATCCATTTTAATTTTATAGGTCATGATGGAGGAATTACATGATGTTTTTTATCTCAGACAATGCCTCATTATGAAATCTCCGCTTAGCACAAACTCATCATTTGGTCTTTGTGTTTTGTTCCTTTTTCAGACGAACACCTGTCAACCAGCATTCATTGACATCTGGTCTCCCTATACCTTCATCATCTGGTGGTCCATCGCTAACTAGAGGTCCACCACCACCTCTACCAACCAGACCGCAACAGACATCAACATTTGGCTCCACTGTCAATAGATATGGCGGCTTTGGTGGCGGATATGGTAGTACGTACGGTAGTGGTTATGGAGGATTTGGTACTGGCTTAGGAAGCTATGGAAGCCCATATGGGGGTGGTGGTGGAATGTATGGTGGTGGTGGAATGTATGGAGGTAGCATGTACGGAAGTGGAGGTTATTTTGGACAGGGGCAGCTTGGCCCAAATGGAGACCCAAGGGGGTACAATCAGTACCTCCGCCGCGCTGAAGAGAACAGCCGTCCAGCATTTCAGTCTATTGAGAGTATTGTCCAAGCATTTGGCTCTATCAGTATGATGATGGAATCCACTTTACAGACAGTCTACAACAGCTTCCGCGCTGTCATCGGTGTTGCAGACCACTTCTCTCGGCTCAAGCTCCACCTAGCCCACATATTCACAGCGTTGGCCCTCTTCAGGACATTGCGGTATATGTACAGAAGGATCTTGGTGTTTCTTGGTCTCAAGAGTAAGGAGTTTGCAGAGGAACTTTGGGAGAAGGCACAGGCAGGAGATCAAGTACTTAGTGGAGAATTGGAGAAACTAGCTGGGAAGAAGAAACACAGTGCTCCATCGTGGCCCATCTTCATGTTTTTTGCTGTAGTTGTCGGAGGACCCTACATTATATGGAAGCTGCTTTGTTCTACACAGGAGGAAGATGACGGTAATGTTATATTGTATTAATTATTTAACATTTAGGCACGATTGCAGAATACCCCGCCACTCACCTCTCCCATCTTCATAGCCGGCTTACAGCTAGGCGACTACACAGACACGTTGCACTGATCACACCATCATGTATATATTCACATTGATTGTAAATTCATTGCATACTAGCCAATACACACTCCACTGACTCATTCATGCATATTTATTGCATATTAAATATCAGCTTCGTAGCCTCGTAGCCTCATACGAAGCCGCGTAGCCACTTCCCCCGACCCACATTGGACTTCATATGGATGGTTCGTTCTCTAAAACGTTGTACACAACACATGGGCCTAGTTAGTTTGCACAAGGTAGAATTCTTTCTCGCCATTCGTGGTTCGCTCGACCTCGTAGCCATTGAATTTTAGGGGGTATTTTCGCATGGTGGGGTATTCTGCAATTACTTGAAGCTAATTTTTATCTGTTTTCTATTAAAAGATGTTTCATTTCATGCTGTAATGTAGTCTTATTTGCTTTTTCCTTTTTGCTGTTTGCTGAATATGTTCTTCTCAGTCATGTATTTTATTCGCCAGACATCTCTGTTGATCAAGTTTGTCCTATCAGTTGAAAATAAACCTGATAGACAGATATTGCAAAGCCTTTTGACATTCACAGTTGGTCAAAGTACATGTGTTAATGCGTAGTTATATAATCTTGGACAAAGAGTAGGCCCCCTATTTCTTGATTATTTGTTAAAATCATCAAATAACCACAAGGGAAACTGACTGAATTTAAAGGCATTGAAAGGTGAACAAAGAAAAAATTGACTGGAGCGGGATTTGAACCAGCGACCTCCTAAATACCGTACAGGCGCTCTACCAACTGAGCTATCCAGCCCTATGTCGGTGGTGTCCCAAATAGTCAATTATCTTTGTTTGTATGGCAGTCAGAAGCCATAAAACCACGCACATACTGCCATATCCCAAGGATCATTTTATCGATATTTGCAGCAATGATGCAACCTGAGAAACAGTACATGGAGGATCACTCAAAGAGGATAGAGACTAGAGCCTTTTTATAAATTCAGCCAGTTGTCCTTGTAGTTATTTGATAATTATATTGATTAAAAGGCTGTTTGCTCATTGAGGGATTCCCCATTGTACTGTACAAAATAGCTCAGTTGGTAAAGCACCTGTACGGTATTCAGGAGGTCATTGGTTCGAATCCCGCTCCAGTCAAGTTGTCTTTGTTTGCACCTTTCATGGAATATTTGTTCTTATTTGTTATTGTACAGAAGTACCAGCATGGGCAACTGGTGAGGATGATCATGTAGTTGGAAGGGCTGAGTATGATTTTGACGCAGAAGGAACCAATGAGCTTTCCTTCAGAGCAGGCACTATGATCAATCTAGCTCCAAAAGGTGGGTTCCTGTTCCTGTTCATGCAATGGGAGACTTGGGAGAACCGGTCGCCAAGTCAACAGCGCACGCACAGACAATTTTTGTTGTGCGTGTGCTGTTGACTAGAAGACATGGTTCTCCAAAGTCTCCCATTGTGATACATATGGGGCTTTCCAAGTACGTACGCACAAAATGTCAACTTTTTTACCCTCCCCCCCCCCCCCCCCTCCTGTACGCATTTTATCTTGATTATTGATTCCAAACAATTTTTTCTTCAATAGAATTGCAGCCCAAGGTCAGAGGATGGGTCTTAGCAAGCGTCAACGGTAAAAGCACCGGTGTGATTCCTGCAAACTATATCAAGATCCTGGGAAAGAGGCGTGGCCAGAAAAACACACCTCCAGAACCCCTTGGACTTCCCAGGGAACCGCCCGCAAAACTAGAATCGGTGTCTGAAAACACCGGCGCAGGTATGACATCACAGGAAGACAAAGAGCAAGAGAGTATATCTTCAATACCAGCCACAAATAGCACACTGAATCTGGAGGCATTCGATAAGGCTTATAGTGAACCGACTGGCTTTACTCAGGCTGCAGAGGGCGGTACACAGACCAATTTGGAAGGTGAGTGGTCTGCGTGGGAGAAAGAAGACTGCATTACAGATGAGACGGCAACCACAGACAAACAAACAGATGAGATAGGATTATCCTAGTGAAAACACAGGAATTTATCAATTGTGTATCGTTCAGAAACATGAATTTATAAGAGACATTGGGTTACAGATTGCAGCTTTTTGCATCAATTTTCCATGATTGTTGTATTGTTTCTCTCTGGACATCCATGTATACAGTAATCCAAGCACATGGTTTTGAATGGCGCCCTCTTTTGATTAAAACAAGAAACTGCAGACTGTGCGGAGGCGTTTATAGATCTAAATGCACTACAACTTCGGCTCAGTACGTGGTGCGCAATTTATTCCTGAAAGAAACACGGAGTTAGAAGAATATTCGGCATGGACAACATGTCCCGGATTTCCCCACCGGTATTTTGTTCATGATTAGCTTTCCAGCTTCCCAGATTTCAATAAAAGATGAGTGGCGGTATACAAAATAATATACTGACACCACCGCAGTTTTCTTTTTAATCAAAAGATGGCGCCCTTCAAAAACTTGTTACGGATTACCGTATAAACAATAATCTTCTGGTAAATTATAACTTACTTGATATACTCTCTGCCTAAGAAACAAAATACTGGCACTTATGTGCGACTATTACAAATTGTTACCAAAACCAAACTACAGCCATTTACATGTTTTGTTATAAAATATACAAGTTTGTCTGTTGTCACTCGATGTGGTCAACGGTAGAGATTGTGACGTTTCGTATGCAAACTGCAATACTTCATCAGGTGATGGCAGTAGTCACATCCATGCTCCTTATATCCGGTTCCGGTGGATCCAAGGTGCGTGCTGTTGTACCGTGAATGGCCCATGCCTTAGCAGGTGCTGTGTGCTGTCTTACAGTATTGGCCCCTCTACCATTGACCACACATTACATTTCATTTTACACTTTTATCCACCACAATGAAAAACATTTCAAATTTGTTCATCTTAATGTATTGGGTTTTTTTAGATGAAAGTAATAAGAATAGGAAGTGGCTCCCCCAAATAACGATACCCGTTCAAAATCAGATCAGGTTAAAATGTTCTTTGTTGTCATCTCAGATTATAAGCACACAGTTATAAGCAGTATGTATGTGACTTTTACAAAATATATACACAGCCAATGTGCTATCCTTGTCTCACTTTCTTTGACAACTTTTGCGTCTTGTACAAATTTAATTCAAACAAAGAGATGGAATTAAAATTGGAGTATTATTTGGAGCCTTCAAAGGTTAACAAACTATCAAGCCAACAATGTATGTGGTAAAATCAATCTTCGTTGACATTGATATTTTTTGTAAAGAATATATTAATGAATGCAGATAAATACATGTATAAATGAAAATTCTAGACAAAAGTTTTTGATAAATCATGGTGTATTTAATTATTCTTTGTATGAAGAATGTCAAAAGGATTTTCTGTGTACATTTCACATTGCCATAAATTGCTTAAATGGAAGGAGTGAGTAAACTGACAAAATATTTGATAATTTTCATCTGATGAATGATCATTACATACAGACCTATAAATAGAAGGCATAAAATAATTGAATTAACTGGTTATTTTTGTTTATATATTTTTAAGTCAAGAGGTTTATGTTTGATATCTTTTAACCCAGCACATTCACAAAACATTATGAAGTTGTTAAAGGTAATATCATACTTTGGTTTTTGCCAATTTTTCAAATTTTGCAGATTCATGTGCAAAAATATCAAGGAAGATACAGTCACTGCCATCTGTGAAATTTTCAGTCCCATACGGTGCCCACTTTTTGAGAAAACAGTGAAAAAACGCCCATAGTATTTCTTAAGTCTTTTCACCATTATTTTTTATCTTTAAAAGATCAAAATTGTTTTTGGATATGTTTTCTGGATAAATACAGCATTTCAGGCAGAACAATTTTAACAGTATGTTTCTACCATCACCATCTTTATACCCTGTAAGCTATAGGTAAATCAGTGAAGATTTCTGTTTCGGTATTTTACCAAAGTATGATAGTGCCTTTAAAAACAACACATGGTATTAAGAACACAAAATGTATGCATCATGTAAAAGCAGGATATGATTGTTTCATGTGGATGCTGTAAGTAGCGTTATTGGTGAAACATTTTATAATCCATTTCTGATGAATGTGGTCTGTTTGCTAATCTGTTAATGAGTAAAAATGAAACCTACTAAACACCGTCATGATATATCTGTTCATTTTAAACTTTGTAATTTTTGTACAAATACCAGTTCACGGATAGTTTAATAAAATGATCATAAAAACAATTCCATGTGCTTAATTTTTTTGGTCCTCAGATTGAAGGGAGGATTATTATTAGCTGTTTCGCATGCAGCGGAACAGCTTTTGTTTTTCTTATTTTTTTTTTTCTTTCTTTTTTTTTTTAGCTGTTTCGCATGCAGCGGAACAGCTTTTGTTTTTGTTATTTTTTTTTTTCTTTCTTTTTTTTTTGTTTTTTTTTTTTTCTTTTTCCACTTTTTTCCCATAGACATAGCACAGGGTTTTTCTACAAGTCACTTCTACCCTAATGCTAATTCCGATCAACTTTATACTTGACACGTAGTTAGACCACCACCCCGAATAGTGTCCCGCGTATGTACGTCATTGTGACGTCATCACGTGCACAATTACGTCATCATAAAAGTGCAAATTTTAAGGCTCTTTATCTCCAAAACTGCAAGTCCGATACAACTCAAACTTGGTATGCAAGTATATGGGGATGTGTTATATACAAAAATCGCAGTCACGTGTTCATGACGTCATCGTGTGATTTTATACGAATTATGCAATTTTTGGACCTTTTCTGTATATCTCGTGAACGACAAAGTGTATTTTCGAAATTCCTTCGGCAAAATGTTTGTTAGGCTATAGGCACATGCCATAAAATACCAAAAAGTTGTGACGCAATGATGACGTCATCAAAAAGCCGATTTTCAGATTCACATATAAGGGAATATCCGATGGTGACGAAACTTGGTGGGTAGGTAGGGAATGGTACTAGTATCCCAAATTTGAAGTGGCGTCACGATGACGTCATCAATCGTTTTTTAATTAATTTTTGAATAATTAATTTTGCCTTTTCCCTAAAAAAAAACATATAAGCGAATATCTGATTGTAATGAAAGTTGGTGGGTTGGTAGGAAATGGTATTAGTATCCCTAATGTGAAGCGACGTCACGATGACGTCAACGACTGATTTGTTTTAATAATTAATTTGGCCATTAGGGTCACATATATATAACACAAAACACGGGCTTAAAAACTTGATGGACCGCGGATATGGTTATCCGTAGTAGTGGGTCAATTGTGTACACGTGAACGGAGCATGACCGGCTAGAAAATAAATCGTTTTGCTATTTCCACCGCTCATAGGCACAACCATGAAAGCCTGCTACTCGATCACGTTGAAGTCGCATCCTTCGCAATTCAGCACCCCAGCTGCCAGTACAGTGGATGATTAGCCTCCCAAATATTTTTTATTAGCCTTTTGTCGAACAAAATACGCCAAATAAAATTCATGGCGCCCTCTGTTGGTCACACATTCTTAGCCCACGCGCGTGGCAGCGGTTCATTCTTATAGTAGTAGTAGTTGCAAACGACTGATTGGAATCATTATTTTGTTGCGTAATGGTCGCCCTGCTGCAGTTATAAATATTTATCCCGATAATCCATCCCCTGTGTTCCATAAATTATTCATATCATAAGGTAAATTGATGACACATGCATTTTTTGTCTCCGCGGGAAATACAAATATATTGTACAAAATTACATGCTGAAACCACGAATGTGTTTATGTATTCGTTACAAAAATGTTTCAAGTGGCTGTCCGAGAGTTTGGTTGGTGTGGGGACCCAATATGTTGGGTTCTTCTAACACTCGCTTCTGCTATGTCTTATGGGGGGTCGAAAAACATGCACATTATAATAGCCCACACAACGCGTTTTTTATTTAATTGGCGCTTAATAACTGAAAAAAATCCAGTATTTTCAAGAATTTTTGGGGGGCTAGAGCCCCCCTTAGCTTCCCCCCCCCCCCGTAGAACCGCGCCTGCATGTTGGTGAAGGCAAGCCTAATTTGCATATTATCTATTTCATTTAATATTCAAGACTAATAAATGTATTATTTCCCCAATTTCAGCCTCTGGCTGCGATGGAAAATGTTTTTAATAAACCATGAATAATAATATTACATGTAATTAAAAAGCGTTTTGAATGATTGAAGGCTGATTTCTCATTATATTTTCATTGAACTTTTTATTCTAATCAATGTAGAGTCCAAAAGAACACTACAGCAGTACATTATGTAATTTTTGTATTTAAACTGTTATTATTAATTAATATATTAACGATTTTAAAACGTTACAATAAAGAACTAATTACTTGCAAAAGATTGTTTAGTAGCATGACATTATAACAGGGACATGTGAAGTACTCATCAATTCTACTTCTGCAATTTAACAATACATTGCTCTTCATTAAAATAAATATCCTTTGTTTATTAAAATTGGTACATTGAAAGTTTTTTTACAAGCAACTTTGACACAAACTTATGAACATAAATATGTATTGTTTAAGATTGCAAAGTTACTAGGAACCAGGTACACATCATAAAACAATTTTCAATTTGAATTCATATTCAAACAAGTACAATATATGTACATTATACTTTTCTTGTTCAAAGGATAGCTACACAGACATGTTAAGGAAATGTGTTTGGGCAATGAGGGCAGGTCTAAATATTTATGGACGGTATTCCTCATTTAAACACATCATAATGTTTTTTTTCACGTGCTCTCACAAGCACTGAGTATATAGTGCTCATCCACGTCGGTGAAGGGCAAGCTTAATTTGCATATTGTTATTCCTAAATTAAACACTTCATTGAAGGTAGTATCATACTTTGGTTTTTGTGAAAGAAATACAGATTCATGGGCAAAAATATCAAGAAAGATACAGTAACAGTTATCTGTGAAAATTGCAGTCCCATACGATGCCCACGTTTTGAGAAAACAGTGAAAAATAGCCACAGTATTTCTTAAGTCTTTTCAGTTTTATTTTTGATCTTTTAAAAGATCAAAAAGATTTTCGGTCGTTGTTTTACTAATTTCTGGATAAATACATAATTTCAAGTGGAACATTTTTAACGGTAGGTTTCTACCACCACCATCTTCATACCCTGTAAGTTATAAGTAAATCTGTGAACATTTCTGTTTTGGTGTCTTGCCAAAGTATGATACTACCTTTAACATAAGAACTGCTGTAACATGTACTGGTATGTATACCATATTTTCTTAATGAGGAATTTAATACAATACACCATTGTTGGCTCACTGTCAGCCCTGCCAGGGATGTCAAGTAATGGAGGGCTGTGTGACATGTTCTTGGGCTTAGCTTTTAAGTACATGATTGGTCATTAGCCACACTCAGTAGTGAGTGCAGCAACTGCAATGCATAGTCCAGATGACTGATGGTGGTCATCTCCTGATGAATTGGATGTCCGGTGATGAGGCACACTCAGTAGAGAGTGCAGCAACTGCAATGCATAGTCCAGATGACTGATGGTGGTCATCTCATGATGAATTGGATGACCGGTGATGAGCCACACTCAGTAGAGAGTGCAGCAACTGCAATGCATAGTCCAGATGACTGATGGTGGTCATCTCATGATGAATTGGATGACCGGTGATGAGGCACACTCAGTAGAGAGTGCAGCAACTGCAATGCATAGTCCAGATGACTGATGGTGGTCATCTCATGATGAATTGGATGACCGGTGATGAGCCACACTCAGTAGAGTGCAGCAACTGCAATGCATAGTCCAGATGACTGATGGCATAATCTCCTGATGAATTGGATGACCTGTGATGAGCCACACTCAGTAGAGAGTGCAGCAACTGCAATACATAGTCCAGATGACTGAGGGTGGTAATCTTTTGATGAATTGGATGACCAATGATGAGCCACACTCAGTAGGGAGTGCAGCAACTGCAATGCATAGTCCAGATGACTGATGGCGTTCATCTCCTGATGAATTGGATGACCGGTGATTAGCCACACTCAGTAAAGAGTGTAGCAACTGCAATACATAGTCCAGATGACTGATGGTGATCATCTCCTGATGAATTGGATGACCGGTGATGAGCCACACTCGGTAGAGAGTGTAGCAACTGCAATACATAGTCCAGATGACTGATGGCGGTCATCTCCTATTGAATTGGATGACTGGTGATTAGCCACACTCAGTAGAGAGTGGAGCAACTGCAATACATAGTCCAGATGACTGATGGTGGTCATCTCCTGATGAATTGGATGACCGGTGATGAGCCACACTCAGTAGAGAGTGCAGCAACTGGAATGCATAGTCCAGGTGACTGATGGCGGTCATCTCCTGATGAATTGGATGACCGGTGATGAGCCACACTCAGTAGAGTGTAGCAACTGCAATACATAGTCCAGATGACTGATGGCGGTCATCTCCTATTGAATTGGATGACTGGTGATTAGCCACACTCAGTAGAGAGTGGAGCAACTGCAATACATAGTCCAGATGACTGATGGTGGTCATCTCCTGATGAATTGGATGACCGGTGATGAGCCACACTCAGTAGAGAGTGCAGCAACTGGAATGCATAGTCCAGGTGACTGATGGCGGTCATCTCCTGATGAATTGGATGACCGGTGATGAGCCACACTCAGTAGAGTGTAGCAACTGCAATACATAGTCCAGATGACTGATGGCGGTCATCTCCTATTGAATTGGATGACTGGTGATTAGCCACACTCAGTAGAGAGTGCAGCAACTGCAATGCATAGTCCAGATGACTGATGGTGGTCATCTCCTGATGAATTGGATGACCGGTGATGAGCCACACTCAGTAGAGAGTGTAGCAACTGCAATACATAGTCCAGATGACTGATGGCGGTCATCTCCTATTGAATTGGATGACTGGTGATTAGCCACACTCAGTAGAGAGTGGAGCAACTGCAATGCATAGTCCAGATGACTGATGGTGGTCATCTCCTGATGAAATGGATGACCGGTGATTAGCCACACTCAGTAGAGAGTGCAGCAACTGGAATGCATAGTCCAGGTGACTGATGGTGGTCATCTCCTGATGAATTGGATGACCGGTGATTAGCCACACTCAGTAGAGAGTGCAGCAACTGCAATGCATAGTCCAGATGACTCATGGTCATGCAACTGCATTTATAACAAAATAGATAAATCCAATGAAATAAGTTTATTTTACAATCATCAATGTTCAATACATCTTTGTTGTAAAACTGAATCAGCAAATAATAGAGGAAGTTTGTGGCATTTTTGTTATTTTAAGTGAACACTGTCTCTTCTGAAATTCTACAAAAATCTTACTTCTTTACTTCTTTCCATTGTACAAGAGAAATTTGTTGTCATATAAGTATCAAAGATTCACAATATCAATTCCTTATTAAGACTCTGAAAGTGGTTTTCTCACTGATTAGTTCAATTGTTTTGCCCAACTGAAGATTCTAACTGTTTTGCCTAACTCATTCTTACTATTTTGCACAAATGATTCAAACTGTTTTGCAATATCAATTGTTACTGTTTTCCTTATTAACCAATTCTGTTTTCATAACTGTTTGTATAACCGTTTAACTGATTCTATATTGTATGACTGACTGCAACTGTTCTGACTGAGTGAGTGTTTTCCTGGGTGAATATCACTGCAATTGTAACCTCAATATGTTCATGTACATTTTCAAAACGAGCAAGTACTTTCAAATATTCGTCACACATTGATTTCAATACTGTGATCATTTAAACGTCAGTATAAAAAGATCAAAACTTAATTGCAACAATGTCATGGTAGCTGTAGTAGGTTGGAATGACTGATGTTTCAATATTATGTGCTATATTCCTTGTATACACATGGTCCAACAACGTCCCTCTTTCTGTTGTAGCAACTTTAACACACTGAGTGTAACCATGGTCATGCATTAGCTTCTCAACAGATGATGATTTAAAAATATCTTGATTAAAATCTCCCATGATTATACATTTGTATGAAACCTTATGTAACTCATTCAGCAACTGTTCAAATATACGTAAAAAGTCAGAAATAACATACGATGCTGGTCGGTAAACTACTACAACAGCCATAGAGTGATTTGAAGCAATCTGAAATGCAATATATTCAAGGTTGGTGACTGGCAAATATATACGACTAAATATTTTATCTTTTCTCCCACATACAGCAACACCACCATGGTCCTGATCTTGCAACATTCGTGTGACATTACTTGCATCATCATATGATTTACATCTTGGCTGATGATACCATCTGTAATCAGTTATATTCACATCTTCATAAAATTGATCATCTGTCCATGTTTCCGTTAGGCAAATAAAATCACATGACATCATTACTTCATTGGTTTTCAAATCCATACAATGTGCACGCAGGCCTTCAATATTATGCAGTCCTATTGTAGTGTTTGTAGATTCTGTTTGTCTGTCTTCAACAATATTGCTATCACTTCCTGTATCACTGGTCAAGTCAATGTATGGCAACATTTTATTCATAGCTTCAGCCACAGCACCATTACAGTAAATATATTTCTCATTAAATCCTTCAATCACAAGGCCATTCAGTGATACTACTCTACTCAAGCTAACATATGCCTGTCCTGCAGAAAATATACGCCGTAAACTTACAACTGCCTTTTCCATAGTCATTCCCTGAACTTTATGAGATGTGCATGCCCAGGCTAACTTGAGAGGAAACTGATGTCTTACACACTGATTATTTAGATTTTCTTCAATCATCTCAATATTCACAACATCAGTATTACTGGAAGTGCTTGTACACTGCCTCTTCAATCTAGAGCCAACACTATCATCATCAAACTTAACTGTGATATATTTGGGAGAATCTTCATTGCCTATTGTAACAATTTCATGTACAGTTCCCAATACTCCATTGACAAGTCCATCAGAAACATCAATATTCCTAATCAGCATTACTCTGGCACCAACTCCAATCCACAATGACTCTGGTAAATGTGCTCTGTTCCCTTTCTTGAATACCTTCTTAACTGGCATCATCTTCCCACTTTTTGCATCTTTCTGGAAATCTTTGGCATTGATACACACACAATCTGGACACTTTGCAAAAACAGTCTTTGTGTTATATTCATCAACTTCCTTATTACAAGGGTAAATGTGCACAACATCTTGCCAGTCTTCACCTGTTTCACGTGATTGCAAGAGTTTCATATCATCACTAAGCAAAGGCTCTGATTTCTTTCGGACACGTAACCTGTTCAACAATTCTGCAAATGCTTTATCTTCTTTTTGTCTCATTATCTGAGTTAATTCAACCTTCACAAAGTTGTCACACCACAGATCACCAGTATCACCACTAGAATACAATGATTTTCCTTTGACAGGCGGTAACTGATAAAAATCACCAACAGCTAGGATGCTCACATTCCCGAACACATTATAATTCCTGGATTGTTTGATTTGACGGAGACGGCCATGAATATATTGCATTAATTTCTGATCTACCATTGAAATCTCATCAATTATTAATATCTGTAATTGTCTTAGCTTACATCGCAATGTACTAATCTTCTCTTCACTCAAAGGATGATATGGCAATGTAACATTCGTTCCAATTGACAAAGCACTGTGAATAGTTGCTCCATGAATATTAAATGCTGCAACACCAGTAGGTGCAGTAAGTAATACAGACACATCATCAGGATTCTCCATCATTCTTTCAAATAACCTTGTTGCTTCATAATAAATACACTTGATTAAATGACTCTTGCCAGTACCAGCACCACCAGTAACAAATACATGGAATGGATCAGGATTTCTACCATTGACTTTATCTAAGCACCATTGTCTGACCTTGTAGAATACTTGCTTTTGTTTACAATTCAAGCATCTCATCAAATTCATTGCCTCATGTTTAGATACCTTCAGTGCGTGAGGTTCAATTGTATATTTCCCCTTGTCATCCTTCTTAGATTTCAAATCAGGAATATCAAATTCATTTTCACTATCTTCATCCTGTGGTTGAGGTTTTCCCTGACATTCAAGTCTCTCTTGTTCTGTTTCTGGAGATATCATTGCCCAAGCGTCTTCTTGTGGACCAAATTTTTCTAACATTTTCTCAGCATTAATTAAAGACTCTGAATTTTCTTCGTACAAAGAGCGATTACTTTCCACAACATATTTTACTGACTGTAACATATTTGTAAGTTTTACACTACCATTTAGGTAAAATTGCTCATAAGTATCAAACTGCTGTGGCTTTAATTGAATGTCAATACGATAAGGCAAATACAACTGCAGCATACTGTGATAATATTTCTCAGGACTCTTTGCCATTGAAAATCTAGGAAATCTAATTACTGCTCCATCCGTTCGAGTACGTTTCTGTATATAACCCAAGTTGTTCCTCAATTTGTACACTTTTGTACGACTTTGTTTTGCGTTGTTATATATCACTCTATATTTTGAGCAAAATGTAGCCAAGCACATTCCTTCAAATCTCTTATTCTTTGGTCTTGCTAAGTATCGATCAATTCTGCTAGTCATCCAGATACTGTCATCATCATCCTCTGATTTGTTTTTAATAACACTGAGTGGCAAACTCATTCTGATCCGATTTTCTCCAACAGGTACAAACTCTACTTTCCTTGAACCTTCCTTTAATCTCAAAGTACAAACACGATACACTGCTTCTTGTGCTGACACCTCACGATTGTGCAGATAGACACTTCCAATATCTTTCATGCTTTCTCTGGCATTCATGTTTCCTGTTTTTGCTTCAGCATGTGCTTGGGACAATAGTGCACCCATTTCACGTTCAGCTTTAGACATGTAAGATACTACATAAGCAACACAGGCATATGCATCACATATATACTGAATATCCATGTTAGCATTCCAACATCTAATTAAGTCAGGATTATGCAGATTAACCCATACATCTTGTGGTTCCCTCTTATATACAACACTGCATCTAGTACTCAAGACATGATTAGCTTTCTCAAAGTCTTGCTGTGTTATGTTAATACTTGCAAACAGTTCATAGGTTGTAATCCGCTCATTTTCATTATTCTTTATTGCATTCCATACAGATTTCAATAACTCCTCAGCCTCTTTACATTCACTTGTATCTTCTTCACGACTCTTCTGAGGGCCTCGCTTTGGCTGTGCAATAAATGTTCTCTCAGATGGTGGTCTAGGGAAATTAAACCTGCATTCAGTACCTTTCTTCTTACATGTTTTGGAATGTTTCCTGCTATGTTGCTGAACCTCACTGATAATTTGATTTAATTCTTCATCTTCGTCCTTTGATGGTAATTTACAACTGATGTGTTTGTCAATAAATCTGATGACATCCTGATCTCTATCTCTTCCTATTACTGGAGCATTATCAATCCAGAATAGACAATGTGTATGTGGTGAGCCTCTCTGCTGGAATTCTACTCTATAGAAATAATCTTTAACTCTTCCAATTGGTTCAGCGGGAGACATAATGACATCTCTCAAAAATGTATGGAATCGTTGGTCAAACATTCTAGCAGCAGTTACAGGATTGCTTCTTAATAAAGTGCATTTCTCATTCCAATCCAAATCTTTCACATCTCTTGAATCACCTTGCTGCCTCAGAATTGTATTGATTACTTCAGGCCATCGCATATCAGCTGCAGAAAATGAACAAAACCAAGTTGGTATTCCCAACTGTCTGACCATAGCCAATACATCCTTCTGTGTTGCTTGCCAATATGGAGGTGTACCACGAATAGGTTTCAGGAATTTATAACCGCTATCAGACTTCAAGATATCACTCAATTTATTTGTGTCATTGATTTCTCTTGCACTGATTTTCTCACCACTCCACCTCTTGTCTGAACCTTTACGCATTGCAATAGACACGCTAGACATGACTTTTTGAATCTCAGACAAATACTGTGCATAGAAAATATATTGGGTGCTCTTTGCAAATCTATTATCAACATTCATTAATCTGTTGTGGAAATATCTACAGAATGTTATAGTCACATTACGTTTGTCATGAAAAGTTGGTTGGCCTGTTGGAAATAATACAGGAAAGCACTTTGCCTCATTACCCTGTTCCATCAAAATTCTGATTGGACTATTGCCTTCACAAGGAGCAACACACAACACATCATTGAAATATTGATCAAGTACTTCTTGTCCTATATCAACTGGTTGAAGACAAGTATCTAATGCCAAGCCATTCAAACGATCATCATCTGTTTCTTCATCATCACTTCCATGTTCATTATCTCTTCTACTACCATTAGTCTCATCAACTTCCTCTTTGACATCAGCTACATTTTCCTCATCATCTGCATCATCTGGTATTGGATTCTCCCAATCACTGTTAATTTCAATGTCTTTATACCATTTATTATTGTGCTTCAGATAGTGTAATGCACACTCAACATGTTGCCTATTTACAAATTGATACTGGTAATATCCCTTATATGATAATTTCCTCTTCAACTTAACACGAATCATTTCATTACTATGTTCAGGTCTTGGTAATACATTCACTGTGTCTGTTATATTTGATGGAACACACACTACTGGACCTCTCATGCCATGCTGTCCACCCTTTGGTAATGCAATTAGTTTCATGAATGGCAAATGTATTGCAATCAGATGTTCTTCCAAAATGTTTAAACATGCAAGTTCATCAGGAATATTGATCAATTTCAAATTATTCACACATGCTTCAGCTGGTATTCTTTTACTAAGTAATTTTCTATGACAAGTGTGACATATCCACAAACAAGATCTACTAGAAGCTGCTATGACACATTGTGATGAACATTGATTATTACATGTATGAAGATACTCCTCTGAGATACAACTTTTATCCTTGTATTTCTTCTTATTACATTTGACAACTTGTTTTCTAAACAAAAGTTTGTAGCATGATGCACACACATACTCTGGACCCATAGAAATATCTTGTTTGAAAGCTTTGGTCACATTATCCATACAACGTCTCCAGTGTTGGCGCTGTGCAATTTTTCTCCGATACCTTTCTGTGGCAGCTTGTATGAAATAACTCCTATATTTCGCATTACTGTGATATTTCCGTTTAATATTTTTAATAAGCCTCTTTCGGTATGAAGTATTCACATAGTAATAACATTTAGCAAAGTTGATTTTCCTGTTTCTGTATGCTACATCTTCATGATATCGTTGTCTAGCACGTTTTTTTACCTTTTCTCTATATGTTTCATCTTCTTTATACTTACTGTTCACTATCTTTCTGTATTGGACATTATCACGATACTTTCTTTTGCCACTATCAATTAATTTTTTCTTGAATACAGCATCATCAAGATACTTCTTTTTGCCAGATTTAATCAATTTTGCTCTGTGCTCATCATTATCAAGATACTTCTTTTTGCCAGATTTAATCAATTTTGCTCTGTACTCATCATTATCAAGATACTTCTTTTTGCTAGATTTAATCAATTTTGCTCTGTACTCATCATCATCAAGATACTTCTTTTTGCCAGATTCTATCAATTTTGCTCTGTACTCATCATCATCAAGATACTTCTTTTTGCCAGATTCTATCAATTTTCTCCTAAATTCAGCATCATCATGATATTTCTTCTTCCCACAATCAATTAATCCTTCTCGATATTCACTATTTTCTCGATACTTTCTCTTTTTCCTCAGTGCTTTTTCTGGCAGTCGATATTTAAATCTTTCAAAATTCAATCTTTCCTCTTTGAACTCAAGGTCATTATGATACCTTTTGTTTAACTTCTCCTTCTTCTTATCAGCATTTTTTGTGTATCTCCTTTGGTCATAAGCTCTTTTCTTTTTGATACCATCCTCTACAGGTTTCTTTTGCCAATATCTTTCTTGAGCCTTCTCTTTAGCTAACTTTTGTTGTAATCGTTTATTTACTCGTTTCCTTCCCTGTTGTTTCTTACTTTCATCTACATGTATTTTAGAAGTTGAGCTTGTTCCCTGTCTTCTTTCTTTGTTTTTATTCACATCATTTTGGTCAAGCACACCTTTGTCATGGTCTCTACCTTGCCTAACAGATGGTCTATCAATTGACAGTACAACATCATAGTGAATTCGTTGTTTGTGGTACAGATAAATGCCTTCATCCAAAGAAATAGCACTGTCCTCAACAATACGGTTTGAAAACATACACCACTTATTTACATCATCATATATATATATGTTTACACCCAGCATGTGTGCCATTACCATAATTTCAACCTCTGTAGCCCATACGCCAGAATTAAACAAACACTTCCTCATGACATAATCTTCAACACTACTGAATCCTTCTCGCAAAATGTTACGGAATTTAGTTTTATGCTTTAACATGTGATTAACAACTGCCATTCGCAAGCACATATGATTATCCTCTGTTCCAGAAAGTGAATAGGAAATACTACGGAAGAAGCAGTTTCCATCACCTTTGATTTTCCTCATGTCAGCAGGTCGTTCCATTTGTTCATATTCAGCATGAATGTCTTCCACTGGATTTGATACATTCCTCAATCCATACTTTCTACATAGAACAACCTTGTTGATGTATTTCAAAGGAACAAATTTATAGACATCATGCTGTGTCACCTTCACTACTTCAACATCATCAACATCATCAGCTGCATCATCTGTATCACTTGAACCCATTTCATGACTTGTGTTTAGATTTTCTTCATAGACATGACCAGAAACATGTTCATTACAAGGTACATGTACTCCATCACCATCCTGGACTCCACTCTGACAAGCCTCCATAACTGACTCATTGTGTTCAACCTTACAGTGTGCAATACTAGCAACATCTTGTACTACCTCATCATCTAACACTACATTCATACCTGTAATTTCATACTGTGTATGATTAGATAATGACATAGATTGTGCCAATCCAGTACAATACCTGTGTACATCCTGCCAAGTTGTGACACACTTCAACAAACTCCGTCCTTCACTTGCCTGACAACCATGCTGATCTCTAGAATGAGAATCAAAAATATAATACATTCTACTCTGGGCAATAACAACAAATGTATTCCCATTAAAACATACAAAAGTTGCATAGTGTCTCTGCAAAGTCTGTTCTAGTGCACGATTCATTGGGACCATGTTAAATTCTGACAAATTATATTCATCGCCTAAAGTACCACACACAGGATCTTCAAATCTTAAACTGAAATGATGGTTCAATAGATTGATCTCATTTGGCAATTCAGTCACTAATAAAAAGTCATGATTCACTGTACTGCTCCGAGATAAATAACTGTACAATTCATTTCCTGTTTGCAATGTAACATTCATATCATGACAAGACCAGTCTTTCAATAACTTGGTTTTACTGTACAACACAGCACACAAACTGTTTGCAACACACTGTTTGCCACTATTGATGCCAAATCTCAGATCACCTTGATGGAAACTACCCTGTATTATTCTTTCATTGCTGTTTCTTGATGTTTCAACAGACAGACCTCTATTCTCTGTACATGAACTTTTGTGTTTGACTTTCTTGGGTTGAGTTTTTGTATCACTAGTTTCAGTACCAGATTCTGCCTCTCTTTTCCTACTTCGCAATCCATATTTAATGTCACATGTTTGTGATGTCACTTCATGATCTGTGTTCATATTTCCCTCTTGACAGGTCTTTTCAGCAGAAACAATATCTTTACTGACAGCAACCTTTTGACTTCTCGTACACATTCTACTTCCTCTATCTGCCATGCCTTCACTTTCCACCCTTTCTCTATTATTTTTATTCTGATCATTTGAAGTCTGATCTTTCTTATCCCTCAATGAATAACCACCAGTCTGCTCATTTAGTCTGACTCCATTTACATGTACTTTTCTCAAACTTGTCTTCTGCCCTCTCCTACTTGAACATGTGTTTGTTTTTACTTCACTTACATTCTTCATCTTGCTGTCTTTGATGCCACTATCTGCACTCATTCTGCCCATGAAAGTTTCCTTTTCCATGTCATGCCTGTCCATCTCAAAAACATTTACATCTGTTGGAATACCAAGGTCATACAAAAGAGACTCAGTGTAAGTAGCCTTGCCACATTTCATGCATACCCACATCACTGATTTATTGCACAAAATCTGCTCCATCTTCATAAAATTCATACACTTGACATGGTACCAAATAGTACAACAATCGCATTGCACATTACTGTCAGATAACCCGATCATTTCATCACACAACCAGCAAGCATTTGCCTTTCCGACCATATCATCACAATGGCTAACATGGTCCTTTACACATATCACATCATTTACATTCTTCGGGAGTGATTTTATTACATTTGTCATCACATTGTCTTTACCGATTCCAACATGTTCAGTTTGGTCTATCAACACATCCGCTCTCTTCATACCCCCTCTCTTTCTGTTACAAACTCTTTTTCTTTGCTTTCTCTCACCTTCTGTTCTTCTAGAATTCTGTTTATGCAACACTGTCTTCAATGTACTGTCTGTCTGCGAGTAAATAATTCTCTGTGCATATCCATGAGCTGTCTTCTCATCTTTACTCATACGCTGTTCAATTCTTTTCCCACCTCTACGTCTATTGTAGGATTCCTTACAAGATTGTCTTCTTTGTCTCTTCCTGCTCACTTTCCCTGACCTTCTGCTCTTTTTCCATTGGAACTCCTCCACAACATAATCCACAACCTTACCACCAGCACAATATTTTTTCCCATCCAAACATTTCATTAATTGTCTATACCTGTATGTACTTCTCGAGGTGAAGTTCTGCAATCTGTTTCTCCGCACATGGTCTACCTTCTTCAGCCACTTTGTCATCTTCTCTGGTTCCATATATGCTTTGTTCCAGATGCCATCATGAACACAGGTCTCTGTCCCTGTTACAAAGCTGAAATCATACGACAAGTCACATTTTGTACTTACTGTTTTGGCTTGCTTTCTTACCGTTGCTTCACATGGCTTGGTCATCACTCTTTCATATGGCTTCGTCAACACTGTATGACATGGGTTGCTCACCGTTGGTTCATATTGGTTCAGCATTATTGGTTCATATTGGTTCAACATTATTGGTTCATATTTGTTCAGCATTATTGGTTCATATTGATTGATCAGCATTACATCATTTTGGTCAGCATCAGATTTGCCAGAAGTAAAGCAGGCTGCCTGCACCGCTACAGCCATCTCAACTGCAACGTCAACTGGTTCATCTGTTTTCGTCTGTCCTGCAAGGCCACGCAGCCGTTGTTGTGACCAGGGTACATATGCCTCGCACGACATAGTACACCCACATGCTGGTGGGTCAGACTTCGCTGAGATACCCTCGCTATGGGTAGACAGACTTCCTTGAGGCGATGCAACCTTCAAGGCATTGAACTTTTCACCTAGTGGTGAAGGCTCTCCCGAAAGAGCACCAAGAAGAAATGAAATGTCGCCCGATGAGGTAGGAATGAAATGAGGACATATAGAGAAGTATGGATTGGGAGATGAAATGGATGATGAATAAGAGGACAGTACAATGACAGACAAGGGTAACACACATCGTCTGGACGGCCCCTCCATCACCACACACCGCATGGCATCCCTCCTCGCTTCATACGGTAGCTTGACGTACTTCATTGTCTGTGGATGACAGAACAAACAAACCCTCAGATATACACGAATATATTTTGATCTATCTCTAATAACTGCCACACAAACATCAGGCTTTGTTTTAAACATGTTGTACAATTTCAAAAGTAAAATGTATTAAAGTTCTTCCACATCTAAATATGCATTACAAATCTTGTTTTCCTCACACAGGCAACATTAATTGCAAACAAAGCTTGATGTCATTGTGTCTTACTCTTACATTTTTTATCTGAACTCCATAAAGTAGCATCTCTTTATTTACACTCTTATACACTACAGTCACATTTCAAAGGGGTAGGAAGCACTAATAAAAAGAAAATGTCAATAACCTTTTTTCAATGTCAGTTATTTCAAATTAAACAATTATAAGCAGCAGTTATCTGATGAGAAAACATTTCAGATCATCCCCTACATATGTTATTTTCTAAATTCCATCATAAATAATTTGTGTGCCAAAACTGGAACACCAAAGATAAAAAAAAAAAAAAATAACAGGGTTTATTTCATCTGGTGGTAAAAGCTATATTTGTTTCAACAACGTTTATTTAAGCAAAATATTTTAAGAAAAACACCTTTTAAAAGGCATATAATGGTTCTTTAAAAACATCTCAAGAAATTAAGAAAAATTATGCCTCAAATTATAAAAACGCAAAGATGATGCAACCTCAATACATAAATACATTGAAATAGATAATACAGTAGGAGAAAACAATTGCCTTCTATTTTGTGAGGAGGGGAGATTTAGCGTCAATGCCACTGAATACACATTGGCAAACTATGTGTACCGTACATGACAAATTGTCTGTAAAGCACACATACACGTGACATGACATCTTTTTAGACATTCATCTGCTTCTCCACATATAACATACAAAATGGCACCAACCCTTTAGGCTCTAGTACACATGCACGATCATGACAGTACAATGTACATGGACATCTACATACTTTCCTACTGTATACAAAAATAGTTACATGGTCTCTACATGCCATCATTAGTACAATACATCAAAGGTAAATTAAACAAATAGAAAAACAAAATATTTTGCGTACAAACATAACATGACATTGTGTAAAACCGTTAAGTGTTTGTGGTAACCATCTACATTTTGTACTAACTCTCATAGTTAAAAGCTACCACACTGTATGCAATGAAATAATGAACTGAAAAAATATAGCGTGTAGCCTAGACTTAAGCCATTAGGCTATCATTATACAAATAATGAATGTTTATGAGTGGAATGGTGAAAATAATTTCATGAGGTGACAGATGGACTGTTCCATTTCACGAGGCGAAGCCGAGTGTAATGGAAAAGTCCATCTGTCACCAAATGAAATTATTTTGTCCATTCTACGAATATGAAACATTCATTATTTGTTTTATATAACATCTAAGTAGATCTTTGTCATTTGATTTTGATACGAGGATAACATTTTAAGAGTTAGCGAGACAAAAAAAGCTTAAAATCTTGGCAAACTATATGCTCTTATTATAGTAATGCGCGTTGCACACCAACGTGTACGCGCACACGCGGTGACAAATAAATGGAACACCACCTGACCAATTACGTATTAGAGTCCCTGGCGTGCAATGGTACAAATCGGATGGAACCAAAAATGCACGGTGGATGGAAAAAATTTCAACAGTTGTGACGTAAGCCATGAATTGGTCTATTTATCAAATATCACGTGATATACAATCCTCCAATCAAATGACAAGGATCTACTAAGGTGTTATATAAACTTTCATACTTCATAGCATTAGTTTTTATACTTATACTTATTTATAATTATAGAAGTCAACTTTATGGTTATACAGCATAAATAATTCATGTTAGGTACTTGTCTGAGGATAACCTTTACATATTATAAATTACTACTTCAACCATGGTCATGATGGAGGATGAATTAAAACCGAGTACTTCATACACGCACACGCAGATAACAATAACACTATATGATGCATGGCCTACAATAAACGTAAACCAGAGTTAGAATAGAACTCACATGCACACCGACATGCTTTATCAAATATTTCTTATTAATCGAAAACTTTCATAACCTATCCTACCAAGCGCATCAGACGCTTGTTTATAAAGGTGTTAGATAGTACGTCACAAAAGTCTTTCAAACAATACAAAAACAAGTATTAAGTAATTTTATCGTCTAAATCATTCTTTCCAGGTACTCACTTCCGTCAGTCAATATAACGCAGTTACTGTGAAAAGACTGTTCCCCTCCGAGCTTCATATTGTAGCTCTCGTAGATAAGACAGGATACACGACTCAACAGACCAGTGTATGTTTAGTCTGTGTCCAAGACTGTAAAAGCTCGATAACCGGACTCGATCGTGACATTGCGCCCTCTCGTGACTTCATTTCGCCAATTATTATTAATTCAAGGTGATGCGCGGCGCGACGGTCACGCGTCATGACAACTTATTTTTGTGCATCGTCATCATCGCCAGTAAGTGTTGCTAACACACACATTTTGTAGATCGTCTTCTCTTCAACTTGTTATCATAAACATTATTGTTTACATCGAAATATGTCAAATTTTAATAACATAAAATCTTACTACATTCAAAGTAGGATAACTGGATGGCATTGCGCGCTGGACTCCCTTTTTTATTTTTGGGGTCGACGGTCGATTTTCTGGATTTCCATCAAAATACATCGGTTTTTATCACACGGAAAGATCGTGAGCACAACCAAATAAGCTGTATTTCATCCTTAACATTCGGAGAAGAGTTCGAGCGATTTTCAAACCGATCTGTGATGTCTTTGGCGGTCACATTTTACGACATTTTTTAGCGCAAGTAGGCCTACCGCGCATGAAGAACACTGTTTTCATGATCCACCACGCATAATAATGCACAACCATGCTATGCGCGCTGGCCTTTAGTGGACTTGGCCATGTATTTCTCAAATCGCAATTTCGAAATTCTTTCGGTAAAATGTTTGTTAGGTTATAGCCATATGCCACAATTTACCAAAAAGGTGTGACGTCATGATGACGTCATAAAAAACCCGATTTTCAGATTCACATACATGTATAAGAGAATATCCGATGGTGATGAAACTTGGTGGATAGGTAGGGAATGGTACTAGTATCGTAAATGTGAAATTACGTCACGATGACGTCATCGGTTGATTTTTTATTGATTTTGGAATATTAAATTTTGCAATTTTTTCCAAAAAACACACATAAGCGAATATCCGATCGTAATAAAACTTGGTGGGTAGGTAGGAATGGTATTTATCCATAATTTGAAGTGACGTCACGATGACGTCATCGGCTGATTTTTTATTGACTTTTGAATATTTAATTTTGCCATTTTTCCATTGCTAATTTTGCCTATTCTGCCATTTTGAATGGAGCACGACGAGCTAGAAAATAAATAATTTTGCTGTTTCCACTGCCCATAATCACAACCATACATACTATGAACGCTGGCCTATAGTAGACTTGTGTATTGCCAAGTGTATGTACATGTATCAGTAAACAAGTGTGTATTGATTTGATGGACAACTGAAGACGCTCCTGATAGTTGTTATTAACGGCAATGAAGACACCACTGTTTTGCTTTTTTTCTGTACTGGGTCAATTGCGTTCATGTTTATTTTTCATATAATTTATAAATAATACGCGAAACAGCTCAGTGTTTGTCAACAAACACAGGTCTAGTTTTTTTTTTTTTTTTCTTTTTCCACTTTTTTCCCATAGACATAACACAGGGGTTTTCTAAGAGCCACTTCTACCATTATGCCAATTCCAATCAACTTCATACTTGGCACATAGTTAGAACAGCACCCCGAATAGTGTCCCGCGTATGTACGTCATCGTGACGTCATCACGTGCACAGTTACGTAATCATAAAAGTGCAAATTTTAGGGCTCTTTATCTCCGGAACGGCAAGTCCGATGCAACTCAAACTTGGTATGTTAGTATATGGGGACGTGTTATAGACAAAAATTGCAGTCACGTGTTGATGACGTCATCGTGCGATTTTATACGAATTATTCAATTTTTGGACCTTTTCTTTATATCTCATGAACGACAAATCGTATTTTCGAAATTCTTTCGGTAAAATGTTTGTTAGGCTATAGGCACGTGCCATAAAATACCAAAAAGTGGTGACGTCATGATGACGTCATCAAAAAGCCGATTTTCTGATTCACATATAAGGGAATATCCGATGGTGATGAAACTTGGTGGATATGTAGGGAATGGTACTAGTATCCTCAATCTGAAGTGACGTCACGATGACGTCATCGGCTGATTTTTTATTGATTTTTGAATATTAAATTTTGCCATTTTTCCCCAGAAACACATATAAGCGAATATCCGATCGTGATGAAACTTGGTGGGTAGGTAGGAAATGCTATTTCTATTCCAAATGTGAAGTAACGTCACGATGACGTCATCGACTGATTTTTTATTGATTTTTTGAATAATTAATTTTGCCATTTAGAGTCAAACATATACAAAACACGGTCTTTGGAACTTTTTGGACCGCTGATATGGCTATCTATAGTAGTGCGCCAATTGTGTACACGTGAACGGAGCACGACATAGCTAGAAAATCAATCATTTTGTTTTTTCCACCGCCCATATGCACAACCATACATACTACGCGCGCTGGTCTATAATAGACTCGGCTCATTCTGTGTTTCTCATGGGCATGTGTACTGTATGTACACCAATTTGTATACAGTGTACGAGTATTGATGGACGAGTGACGACGCTCCTGATACATGTAGTTGTTTACGACAATTTAAACACCGCTATTTCTCTGTACTGGGCCAATTGCGTTCATGTTTGTTTTTCATATTATTTATAAAAACATACGCGAAACAGCTCAGTGTTTGTCAACAAACACATCTAGTTATTATTTATTCATGTCATAAAATCACATACAAGATGGCAGAAGAAGAAGCAAAAAAAACGATAACAATCACTGTGGCCAGAGACCTGCCACTCCATATCAAGTTGTGGAAACATTCCATTGTTCATCTCTAATCCTACCCACCTTCACCCCCCATACACCCCCTTTTGTTCTGACCTTCTCAGGCAATTATTTGTATAATGACTTCGATAAAGATAAAGATCCGGCTAGGATTGAAACGCTTCAGGCCCTCCTAACTCCAAGCAAAATAAAAACTAGTATCACTATTAAATTGGACAACAAAAAAATCATATTTTTTATGTTGGTCTTTTAGAATTGGATTGGCACATCCCAGTACTATACCGAATGTGGTGTGGTCACTATTCGAGGTACTTGGGACCAATTAATGTTTTGTATTTTTTGTATGTAGTTCAAAATTTTTTGTGTTTTACTTTTGACTACCAGCTGTTTAAATTTGACCTGAGATACAACACCACTAAATCAATTAATTGTCAGTGACTAACAATGGGGAGGGAAGATTTCTGTTTTGCTACCAAAGTATGGTGACAGGTGAATGCGCCCTCTAGAGTTGACTCATTACGCTTTGCTCTAGCCTAGCCTGACCAAATCCAACGTATAGATCGTGAAAGAAAATAATGTCAACCTCGACTCCTTCTGCACGTTTGCATTACAAAGCTGCGCTTGACTGATTGGGACTTGGGAACAGATGGCTTAAGAATCGTACTTGCTGGGAACGAGATTGACACACGCATAGAGTTACGCACGATCTGTCATCATGTATTGTTTATCATCAACTACCTGTTTCAACAACGCAAAATGTCGTCGCGCCAAATTTTAGCATAAGGCGCGCTAAACGTCTCCTGCATGCTCCCTTGCAATCTGTTAAATACGTGGGCACGTACGTACGTACGTGATCATGCTGAAATGTTGTATAAATTTATAATGCTAGGCTTGTTCCGAGTACAGTGTTATTGTCAGCTTTCTAATTCAACATCTTTCTAATAACTTCACAAAAGGTCGCCTAGAACGTAGCAACTAACGTTAGGGTAAGTGCCGCCCCTGCCGTGACCCGAATGTGTTGTCATTTTGTTTTCAATTTTGGGGTTCCTGAGCTGAACTTGTTTACTTTAGTAATAGGGCCTAGTAGCCTAAAGTACTCAGGTTAGGTTTAGTACACTCAGGTTAGCTGGTAGTGGTACCCAGCTTGTAGTTCTACTCACCTAGTCCTAAAATTTAGGTGAGTCGAAGCTGGGTACCAACGTTAGATTTAACGTTAGAAGGCTTAGCCTTAGGCCTACTCTTGCAGGACAGGGCAAGTGAACACTGCACTGGCATTGTTCCTTAAATTCAGTGACTTGATTGATGATTGCTTTGGGTGGCCCCGGCCAGCGAACTAGGCCCCCTTCTGTCATGACTTAATTTTGACACCTGCATTTTCAAAAAAACTTAACGTTAATTCACAACACCTAGTAGGCCTATAATGATTGATCATTGAATCATTAAATGTTTATTTATCTCAGCTTACAAATCAAGGTATAATCCTAATAGCGCTCCGCACTAATGACGTCACAAAATCCCCGGCTGTCAGACAAACAATGTCTCACACGCGTAGTGTACATGGACGCGCACACCCACCCACGTGCGTGGTTGCAATGTTTGTCTGAGATCCGGTGCTATTTTTAGCGTAAGTGCGGAGCGCTATTCTTATACTAGTTTGCTAGTACTAGTAGGCTACTATTTACTAAACTAATATCAAATTAATATCCCCACACTAAATAATAAACAATTAATTAACGCTTCATCTCTTGCATGATTCAGATGCTTGGTGTCAAACGGCGAACACGTCAGCATCAAATGGCATCCTCTGACATTTCAACTCGCAAGAGAAGACTTAGAAGTTCAGAAGCACTGGAAGTATCACCTACTCCCGCATCTAGGTAATTAATCTATATGTTCATGTAGAATCTATACCTAGGGCCTGTTTGTTTTAACACACACTGTTTTTTGTTGTTGTTCAAAAAGTGGACACCTAAATGGGACTTGAAATTTCACAGATGACTGATACTGTATCTGTCTTGATATTTTTTCCCATATATTACCTTTAAGTCAAGGCCTGGAACAATTTAGTCTGGTGCGGACTTGTTGAACATTTACTGCAAATAAAAGATCATCTTTTTCTTTTCATTTCAGGAAACGAGCTAAATCCTCAAATACTGAGGAGGAAGGTCTGTCCCCAACATTTTCAGCCAAGTGTTTCTATAATTCCGGTGGAAGGGGGGGATATCAAACTCCCCTGGAGAGACAGAAACAGCGTGAGCTTTATGGTGTGACATTACCATTCAAGCCATCACCTCCATCTGACAACAACCTCAAAAAACCAAAGAAACTTCCAACGTATGGGTCAGTAAAAGTCAGTCATGCAAGACGAGGTGCTCGCCCATCTTGGAAAACAGAAAAAACTGCTAAGAAATTGAAGACTGAGCCAGTTAAGTCGATACAAAAAGCTGAAACTGATAAAGACAAATCTCAATCAGAAAGCCTTGACATGTCAGCGGAATTGAGCGAAGCATCGCCACAAAGCAATACTCCCAAAACGTCACCCAAGAAGAGATCACCGAAGAAGAGTCCTAGGAAGAGCCCGAGAACACCGAGGAAGAGTCCGAGAAAGGGAGTGAAGAAGGCGGTTAAACTTTACCTCCAAGGAATGAAGAAAGATACCAAAGCTGCCGGTAAACGGACTGCTGCTAAGGGCAGGCAGAAAATGGCCGCCAAGGCTACGATCAAGAAGAAAGCAACGCAAGATGAGGGCAGCAGATTGCAGGAGCCCGAAGTGAAACAGAGGAAAGCTCCCAAGAAGCTGGATTTAGACCTAGAGGGTTGCGCCAGTGATGGCATCGATACTGACTTGTCTGATGATATTGCTGTCATAGCACCCTCTCCAAAGCCAACAAAGAAACGTAGCATGAGATTGAAGGAAGATTCAGCAGAGAGCATGTCATGTGACCCCGACAGAAGGTCACCGAGGAAGTCTCAGAAAACATTGCTGATGGCAGAGGACGAGATAACTACAGACCAACATGACTTCTTGGATGGATTCCAACCACAGTCACCCGATGAAGTGACAACTCAGATTCCACAGAAAGGTTGAGTAAAATGGATACTTTTAAAATTAAGTGTTCTATTTCATTGCAAGTAGTAAACTGCTCATCAACCCAAATAATAACGGTAAATGACCTGAAATATTTAAAAAGGTTAGATTTATGCTTGGAGTTAGGAGGGCCTGACACGTTTCAATCGTAGCAGGATCTTGCTCAAAGGCTTAACATTTGGAGTTGAGTCTCAAAAAGTAACATGAACTGATTTCCATTGAATTACTTGTAACTTATACATAATGTATAACTTGATTTTGACAGTGTCCCCAAGGAAGGTTACCAAGACGACCGCATCTTTAATGAATCTTCCAATCAGCCCATCATCTAGCAAAACAAGCTCTATTACACCAACTAGCAGTCCGTCAATGAGCAACAAGGTCAAATCAGTGGCAAACAGTCCATTAACGTCGACTCCAGTACAACAAAGAAAACTCAACATCATGAGGAAGATGGCTGATAATGATCCCATGGAGCAGATGACTTTGGTAAGACAAACCTAGAAGCAAGCATTAGGCCTTGTCCCAATAGCAGTCCGCACTTGCTCTAAAAATAGCACACCGGATCTCAGACAAATTACTTTGATTGCAACCATGCAAACGTGTAGTATGTGCGCGTGCATGCATGGTGTACACTACGTGCGTTGAGTCAATGTTTGTCTGACATCCGGGGACTTGTGTCACGTCATTAGTGCGGAGCGCTATTCTCTGGCTGTGGCTGCAAATTACGCTTGTACCTATGGCAGCCACTAGCCAGTGACTGCAGCCATTTCCACAGACTTGTGTGTTATTTGCGGTCGCAGCCAGAGAATTGGGACACAGCCTTATTGAACGATATTCATCCTGTGTTTTTTTTTTCAGGATGGGTTATTCTTTGCCTTTTAAATCCATGTTAAGACATTTGGTGGAAAAGTTATGAAGAAACTTCTAACAAAATGTGCAGTTGGCCAGTAAAGATGTAATGCTGCCTGAAGACAAAACACCGACCCAGTAGGCCACGCCCAGTGACAAAGTGACCAATCACAATGTGTTATTTTAGGTCCAATAAATTGCCGCCATAATGTTTTACATTTTGTACTCTTTACTACACACTTTCAGTTTCCGTTGAGTTTAGTTTTGTTTCGTATGTATGTACAGGGCAATTTTTTACAAATCCAAGTTATATTCTTAACCATGGTCAAGCGGTTTTTATATTTTCATTGCAATCTTGACTCTCGATGCCCTGGCTGAGAGGAAATGTACATTTTTGGCCTTTTGCAATACCAAAGTCCAATGGAGAAAGGTGCTTTTGGTGATTGGGAGTATGCAACGTTTCGCGTGTGGACGGACAGTATATCGTGCCGTCGGATGAGTCTATGTAGAACCAATGTTGACAATTTGAAATGTTTGCTCAAAGGACTTGGGGCAGAGGCGTTTTGGTGCAACATCGTGTGAGATATGTGGCATGGTGTACACAGCAGCACATCCTGAAGATGAAGCAAGCCATGACAAGTTTCATCGTAAATATCTCAACTCCATTAAATTTCCAGTAAGTAACTTGATATGTATCAAGCCTTGAATTTAACGGAGGCCACGGAGGCCATGGTCTTCGTTGCCCTGGTTCTTGGCCTTGGTGCCCCTTCGAATGTTTCCATAGACATTATGATTTTCCAATGAAAGTGCCCCTTGCAATGAAAAAGTTGCCTTGCCGCTTTCAACCAAATTCAAGGCCTGATGTATGGCTCATTTGCACGTATGTACTTTACAGACATGTAATGCTTCTCATTAAAGGTATAATACATGATTGGTAAAGGTCACAGAAAAGCACTCGCACTTTGTCTGATCCAGCATTTACATGAAAGAACACACCTGCTAATATTTGAGCTCAATCGGACATCTGAGTCACAAGAAAATAGCGAAAAACCGACTCCATTTTTCTTATTAAGCATAAAGAATGGTTTTGACCTTACCCCAAGATCAAAAACTGTTTTCGGTCTTTGATTGACTATTTTCTGGATTAATACCTCATTTCAGACGGAAGTATTTTAACAGTATGTTTCTACCCTCACCATCTTCATATCCTGAAAGTTATACGTAAATCTGTGAACATTTCTGTTTGGGTATGTTACCAATCCAGTACTGTACATTTAAGTCAGCCATGAGTGATTGCATTTTTGTTTGTATTTAATCTCAGGGTTGGAAGAACGAGAGACTACTTCAAGAATTTGATGATGGTCGTGTCATCATGGTGCTCCATGACGACCCCAAGTACCACACTAAAAAGGTGAGTCATTTATCAATGCAGTTTTCTCAAACATTGGTTCTACATTGTTGTATGAACTGTAGGCCCTACGTAACTTCATCCCAATTTATCAATGGGAGACTTTTGAGAACCAGTCTTCAAGTCAACAGCGCACTCGCACGCACAACAGCGCAGGCGCAAAACTTTGATTGAAACATCAGTCTTTCCTGAAATTAGTCTACGCAATAAAACTTACTGTTTTATTGACTGCATTGTGTCTGTTTGTTTGTAGGTTGAAGAAATTAGGCAGTTAGTTGATCAGGAGCTAGGATTCCTGCAAAGTGGACATGTAGCCTGTAAAACAACATCCAAGGTAAGCCACAGCCTTAGCCATACCTTCAGATTTGTAACGAGTCACTGTTATTTGTGACTCTAGTCGAGTGAATTCATTTTAAAGTTGGAGAATAACGATTGGAAAAAAATTAAACAAATACAAATCCTCGTTTGTAAGACATATAAGAACTTTCTCATAATATACAATGGGGCTGTTCTTTTTAATTATTTCGTAATTTTGGAAATAAAATTTGATAATAATTGGGAATATTTACCCAAACTGGCCGTGGGTGGCGCTATTTAAATTTATATCAATGTGTGACGTAGGGGATATGTGGTTCACGAACCTTTCCATAAAAGGTTTCCTTCATCATGCTTTCAAGCTACAGTGCCTATGGCGCTTTTGAGGAATCCTTGGTTTCATAACCAGAAATAAATAATAATAATAGTATTCTTAGTTGTAATTTCCCTGCAACATTTACGAGTATTGTTTATCATTTGAACTATTTGTACATGTAGGTGTTGCTGTTTATCACAAGTGATAAGAAAGTAGCTGGTTGTTTGATCGCTGAGGAGATTAGCAAGGTATGTATGATAAGGATTCAAACTCTGATATTGCTAGACAATCACCTTGTACACTTTAATGGAGCATAAGAATTGCAAAGATGTGCGTTTTGGCTGAATTTTGTACTTAAACAGAAGCGAAGGTCTTAAACCTGGATAGCAGAAATACGGCCGAAATAAGTTGCCCCTCCAAAACCTTCACGGTTACACCATGCCTTTCAAAATGCTACTGAACGAAATTGTTATAGCGTCCTCTCACATAAACTTGCTGTAAGTTTGCAAATGGGGTCGTTTTCACATGGCCAGCTACCACTAGGACTTACTACGCTACGTAGCTCTACCGCATACAGTGTACAATCATGTGGTCGATCGCCGTGTACGTAACATCCATGCACATTTCTGTTCGAGTATGTTACCAATCCTGTACTCTACCTTTAAAATTCTACAATAACAGTGCAATTTGTAAGTGGATCGGTTTGCAGAAACACCATGTAAGAATCGTTCTTACATTTGCACTTCTATTTTGTTCGCACTTCTCGTAAGGTCTCAACGTTTCGACTAGCCTGCTCTAGTCCTCATCAGGAGACGATTTGTGTCTTTGATGCGTGCATAATTAATACACCATGTGAGAGTGACTGACTGCTGTGATTATAATGGCCGCCTGTTCTGTCTTTGCTAGGGATACCGTGTTATAGCAGATGCAGCTACAAGTCAAAGTTCCAATGAGGAACAGTCTGAGTTTGAGCAGCAGCGAGCGTGGTGCTGTGAGACCAACCCTGAGCCTGCTGTATGCGGAATTAGCCGTATCTGGGTAGCTAGCCAAGAACGAAGGAAACAGATTGCTACCAAGTTACTGGACTGTTTGAGGTAAGTTTGCAGTTACTCATATTACCATCATTATTGATAATGGTATCTAATCTATTGGCACATTTACACACACTAAAAAGCAATTCGAATCGTGATTATTTTCTTTCGTGTCCACACTGACCGAAAAATATGACCCAAATCGCACCGGTGTTGACCTGCATCCGGTGCTATGTAGCACGCGACATAGCAAGTGAATATCGATTGATTTCCATTATAATGGAACAATGGAACAGTAGTTACACACAACATGCTGTGATGCAAACTTTGTATAGCGGGCGCCTTGCATGATTGGATAACAACAACAACGGGTTTTTGGGGTGCACCAATAATCATGATTATTTGCAAAAAGACAAACTACTAGTGCGATTTGAATCGCGATTATTTGTTGTTTTATTCAATTTGGTTTTTGAATCACAATTCAAATTGTGACGCAAATACATGATTATAATGACCATTTTGCCTTTATGTTACACAGGGATATGATTTTTCAGGAAAAATCCTGATTTCAGGGGTTTTTTTTGCCTCAGCCTGTACAAAAGTATAGGAAATGTATGATTTTCAGTTTTTTGAGCTATGTTTTTGTGGGTTTTTTATGCAAGTACAATCACAGCCCTGGTTACACCATTCTATTGTGCATTTGTAAAGCCATGACTGTTGTAAATCGTGGATTAACATAATCAATCTGGTTTTTGATTTCAGGAATTACTTCATGTTTGGGATCGTCTTACCCAAAGAGTCCCTGGCTTTCTCTGATCCTACCCCAGATGGTAAAATGCTTGCTACTGCATATATGAAGACTGCACGGTTTCTGGTGTACAAGTATCACTAGTATACTGTGCAAGTTATTCTCGTTTTGTATACACCGATCCGACAGTGCGATCATGGAGGTAGGAAACACCCGCCATTACTGCAGTGTCCCGCCCGTATTTTGTCTGGCAACAAAAGAATTTATGTCCGCTGCACTCTATATTGCAGGGTGTACGTCCCCTAATAATGAGATGTACACCCTGCAATTTTAGAGTGCAGCGGAGTGTAAATTCATTAGTTGCCGGACAAAAATCAGGCAGGGACACTGCAGTAATGGCGGACAGTATATCGTGCCGTTGGATCGGTCTATACCTTTATAACAAGGAGAAGTGTTAAAGAGATTGAGCTGCATGGTACATTTCCAGTGTATCAGAATTTTTTATGGAAGTTGGTGTTTATAACAAGGATTTTTAAAGGTATTTTTTCGAGTTTTATTACGTACAGAATTACTTCTTAATCACAAACAAATTATCCTGTAATTACAAACTTGATTAAATAATACGTGTTTTCAGTTAAGCAAAACTGACATTTAAATGTACATAAAAATCTTTACATTTGAAATTACATACTTGTTAATAGAAATTTGCATATTAATATCAACGAAATACACTGGGCTTTATTTAGCAACAGATTGATTTCAAAATTACTCAGTAAGCATCTTTCTTTTTTCTTTTTTTATGCTTTAAGGTATAATACATGATTGGTAAAGGTCACAGAAGAGCACTCACACTTTGTCTGATCCAGCATACGCATGAAATAATAAACCTGTGAAAATTTGAGCTCAATCGGTCATCTGTGCATGTGATTCTCAAGAAAATAGCAAAAACCTGAATACATTTTTCTAATATATAACATCAACAATGGTTTTGATCTTACCCGAGATCAAACTGTTTTCGGTCTTCGTTTTACTAATTTCTGGATAAATGCACCATTTCAGGTGGAAACATTTTAACAGTATGTTTTTACCACCACCATCTTCATACCCTGTAAGTTACACTTCAAATCTGTGAACATTTCTGTTTGGGTATACGGTTACCAATCCTGTACTGTACCTTTAGTTTTGGCAATTTGAAGAAAATTTGCTTTTTAATCAGTTAATCTTGTAAAAACACAAAACAACGCTGTTAATTTTGATTTCTGTTTGAATGATCGGTCCAATTTAAGACATAATAAAAACCAGCATGTCAACTTACTCCAGCCGTTTGATAGGAATGATTTATTTTTGGTGATGTTTGAAAACAAAGTTTTTGGTGGGCTGTAAGAGCAATGAAGGATGTCTAAATATGCCAATTACGTCGTTGATTGTCCCAAAGAAAAGAACATTATCACATTGTAAAATTAGGTTTTCTGTGATGTAGTATACGATAGTCATTTGTCAGTATTTTGACATTACTGGGATATTTCTTTTTGTGGGGGGGGGGGGGGGTTAATTATTAAAATTTTCATGAGCTCACTAATCCAAACAATTGAAAAGAATTTGACATTAAGATTCAAATTGCGACTTTCTAGGTCTTGCAACAATTGAAACGCCTGTCAGTCTATTCTCGACTTGGGACTACAAAAGAGACTCTGCATTATTCTGAATGATAGCGCCCTCTTGCGTTCCATAGCACCAAAGTTTTCTTATAATCGTCACCGTTTTCACGAAGAGAATTGGCCACGAGGCGTTGAAACAGAAAATCGACTTTAAAGTTTAACCCTTTTTAAAGGTTATATCATACCTTGGTTTTGTCAAAGAAATACAGATTCATCGGTACAAATATCAAGACAGATACAGTAACAGTCATATGTGAACATTTCAGTCCCATACGGTGCCCACTCTTTGTTTTACTAATTTCTGTATTTCTTTAACAAAAACCAAAATATGATATCACCTTTAAGTCTTTTCCTTTTTATTTTTGATCTTTAAAATATCAAAAATAATTTTGGTCCCTGTTTTTACTCTTTTCTGGATAAATACAGTATTTCAGGCAGTAAAATGTTAACGGTATGTTTCTACCATCACCATCTTTATACCCTGTAAGTTATAGGTAAACTTGTGAAGATTTCTGTTTCGGTATGCTGGCAAAGTATGATAGTGTGGTCGTATAATATCCAAATCTTCATCGAAACATCCCTTTATGTGCCATAAACAATTTACGCCTATGCCATAGCTAAAGGAGTTCTACTGAAGCCTTATATGAATGTACAAAATGGAGCCAATGCGAGTCTGAACCGAAGAAATAAAAGCCTTCCAATTATTCCAAAACGGGCGTCTATAGGTCTAGCCTCTTGTCAAGCCCTTTTCGGCTGTGTGGTCCGTTGAGCGCATGGTACAATAGGCGATAAACGGCTCGACATAAGAATATCACACAAGCGGAGACAGCCGCAAATTAGGGCGTTTTGCAATTTTAGTTGCACCTGTCAGATTTTGCTTTATTTTCTTGTGATTTTTGCTAAGCATTTTCAGTGGCAGATCAAGGATTTTCCGGGGGGGGGGGGGGGGGGTTGAAATACACAAATCAATAGCAACGGATTCTTTTCGGGGCTGATTGGGGGTGGGGGAGGCCTGACGTGAACTGCCCAAGTAATTTAGTCTCCCGTCTGCCTTCTGTTTTCTTCTCATTTTGACTCGCTCTCTCTCATGTTGTTGTTTTTGCGGAAATGAATAGGGCGTAGGCCCACGCCCCCCGGATACGCCCCTGATTATGTAAGCCAAAAATTGACATAATTCGCAGCCAATTAGAAGCCGCGCGGCGGTTCCAGTGTATAGCATCAAGTATGTAGGCCTATATAGTCTTGGATCCAAGACGCCTTTCGCGGTGCTGGATCCGCTAAGCTGGATCGCTAAGAACGTCTTGCAAGCAAGACTAGTAGGCCTATACTTCACTGGGATTCAGAGTGGTTTTGGGTTGATTTAGTGTGCGATATTCGAGGAAATTCTTGAGGTAATTTTCACGATAGGCGGAGACATTCCTACCCGTATGCCTCATACCGATACTGTCTTGGAAACATTGTTTCTTGGAATAATCCAACAACCACTGAGCCGCAGTTCAAGTTCAAGTTGCAAAATGTGCCCCGCGGGTTCCACAATTTCATGCATTATTAAGAATTCATAAGGAAAACGCTCGTGAAATGTGCACTTGCTAAGTTCGATCTTCAGCCGGGCTGTTTGACCCGAAAATAATGTTTAAAGGTAATACACTGTATCATACTTTGGTAGCATACCGAAACAGAAATCACAGATTTACCTATAACTTATAGGGTATAAAGATGGTGATGGTAGAAACATACCGTTACAATTTTGCTGTACTTTATCCAGAAAAGAGTATAAAAACCAGTGACAAAAATTATTGTTGATCTTTTAAGATATCGTGGCCGTTTTTCACTGTTTTCTCAAAGAGTGGGCACCCGTATGGAACTGAAATGTTCACAGATGACTGTTACTGTTTCTTTCATGATATTTTTGGCAATTAATCTGTATTTCTTTGTCAAAAACCAAAGTATAATATTACCTTCAAATACTTGTTTATATAAATTCAGAAAAGTAGAAAAAAAAAAACTTTTGTCAATACAAATGTAAAGCTGAAACAATCCTATACCCGTCAATGATGAATGGTAGTTCAAAATAAGCTCAACATTAGTGGCTATCGGGATTTAGACAGTATAACAATGCGCCGCCTCCATCGTACAGTCATGGATGATGAAAATTATGTCCTCTATTGGATAGTTGAGAGCAAGTCCATCATCGTAATGCAAGGAAGTATTCTTCTTCTACTCCGTGTCACTACATACGAACGTCTGATACATGCATGCATGCAAATTTAATGCAACGCAGCACATCAACCAATCAGATCTGCATGTTTTAGACCATTTCCGTCACGATAGACGGGTTCGCCAAACGGCACGATAGTATATGCCCCCTGATTGGTCAAAACTTAGAGCGGTCAGTGCTGGGTTGATTTGCATAATCAGGAAATCTGCAAGCATTGATAGACGCTTGCTTGCTGTACGGCGAGTGCGTCTAGTAGGCTAGGCTAGGCTCCCGTCTGGAATTTCTCCGACCACGTTGCATCAGATAAACCTGGCATGCTGGATTTATACACTTAAAATTACTTTGTTATTGCACTTTAAAGGTAGTATCATACTTTGGTAAGAAACCAAAACAGAAATGTTCACAGATTTACGTATAACTTACAGGGTATGAAGATGATGGTGGTAGAAACGTACCGTTAAAAAATTACCGCCTGAAATGGTGTTTTTATCCAGAAATTAGAAAAACAACGACCGAAAATCTGTTTGATCTTTTAAAAGATCAAAAATATAAAAGAGAAAAGACTTACGAAATACTGTGGCCGTTTTTCACTGTTTTCTCAAAAAGTGGGCACCGTATGGGACAGAAAATGTTCACAGAATGACTGTTACTGTATCTGTCTTGATATTTTTGCCCATGAATCTGTATTTCTTTGATAAAAACCAATGCGTATTGACAGAGAAGTACATTTCGATGAAGACGTGCATGCACAAAATAACCCCAATACTGGCCAAGACCAGTGAGCATCATTATCATAAATCATAGATGTTACTGATCGTTAGATACATTCCAACGAGCCTCAGTATCAGACGCTATGCTAATGATGGCTGGCATTGATTCATTACAGGCTAATCTCAACGTGAAGTGGAGACATTTGCCTGGTTTACCAGACGCTTAGCCGCCATCTTATCTCACAATCAATATAGCGTGCGTGTTTTTATACCTATTATTGGAAAAACAAAGTTGAAATTATTTTTTGCTATCAGTATAAATGATTTTGCAGTTTATGGCATTTCACCATAAGAATATTAATCGAAAAACGTGTACTTTCCGAGTTTATCACATTTTCTTTGTGGTGAAATTGATATTACTTAAATGACAAATTGATGATAGATAATAATAAAACACTGCAAAGGTTGGTCGACATGACGATAGTTCGTATCTGTGTGTATTTCAGTTAAAATTGTACGTATGACCTCAGAGCCTAAAAACCGATTACTTGTTCCAGTTATATGTTAAAATGTAGAATCATACTTTGGTAGAAAACCAAAACAGAAATGTCCACAGATTTACCAATAACTTACGGGATATAAAGATGGTGAGAGTAAAAGCATACCGTTAAAATGTTCCGTCTGAAATGCTGTCAAGAAATTAGTAAAAAATAATGACGGAAAATACTATTGATTTTGAAAAGAAATTCCGTGGGCGTTTTTCACTGTTTTCTCACTTGAAAAGCGGCACCGTGTATGGGACTGGGAATTTCAGAGATGACTTTTTATACTGTATCTTTCTTGATATTTTTGCCTATATATTTTTGCATTTCTTTGACAAAAACCAAAGTATGATATTACCTTTAATGCATGTAGGCTTATACATGTTACTTTTAAAGTAGTATGTTTTTTTCTGTGACAAGTTCTGTAGAATTAAAAAAGTCAAAATAACAAAAGTCAGACAGAAACGTTTTGCCCGTTAATCAGTACCAATTATATTCAAGTAAAGTATGTATTCGTTAATTTGATTATATGCATCGTACATTACTGTCAGAATGAGTAAAACTCCAAGGTATCTTGGAGTAACGATAAAGGTCAAAGTTGTTTGCATGTGGGGATATTGCGCCAAGTAATGTTACGAAAATAAAATAACGTTCTCTTGATGAGGCACCGTATGGCACCGTATTGGACTGAAATTTAGGTATGAAAAGGTATGATACATTATTGGTAATGGTCACAGAACAGTACTCACACTTTGTCTGATCCAGCCTGTACATGAAATAATAAACCTGTGAAAATTGGAGCTCAGTCGGACATTTGAATCACGGGAAAATAGCGAAAATCCGACTAAAATTTTCCTATAAAACATAAAGAATGGTTTTGATCTTACCCCGGGATCAAAACTGTTTTCAATCTTTGTTGACTAATTTCTGGATAAATACACCATTTCAGACGGAAATATTTTAACGGTATGTTTCTACCAGCATTATCTTCATACCTTGAAAGTTATACGTAAATCTGTGACCCAATCATTACTGTACCTTTAAAGGTAGTATCATTACTTTGGTAAGAAACCAAAACATAAATGTCCACTGGTGTACGTATAACTTACAGGGTATGAAGATGGTGGTGGTAGAAACATACCGTTAACATTATTTCGCCTGAAATTGTGTATTTATCCAGAAATGAGTAACACAAAGGCCGAAAATCTTTTAGATCTTTTAAAAGATCAAACATAAAAGAGACTTAAGAAATACTGTGGTCGTTTTCCACTGTTTTCTCAAAAAGTGGGCACTGTATTGGACTGAAATTTTCAAAGATGACTGTTACTGTATCTGTATTGATATTTTTGCCCATGAATCTGTATTTCTTTGACTAAAAACCAAAGTTTGATACTACCTTTAAAGCACTGAAAAATCAGCAAGTCGCCAGTTTTTAGGAGTATAATTATGATGGGTCATAAAGTACGTAGCTCTTGAGAAGTCGATAAGAGGTTAAGAGCTGTAGATGAACTATACCATGAATAAATACAATAGCCTGTTAGGCAACCATAATAGGCAAACATCGTTTTTATCGATTTTATTGGTGTGGTACTTTGGGATATAGATTAGATAATAAACTTTGAGTTAACGTGTACTTTCCTCTAGATTGTTCTAATTAATAAAAAATAATATAAAATTACGCAGCTATAGGCCTACTATATGAATATACTCTACTGCGCATTACACATTTATTATTTCCCCTTATCATCGGGCCATAATTTACATTCTTGAAACCATCTCAGGTCCCTATAGGGAGTGCTACCATCTGTGAAGATTTCTGTTTCGGTGTGCAATAGCAAAGTATGATATACTACCTTTAAGGAAATGTACAAGCATGCTGCTCAAAATCTTGAAGCAATTTTACTGTAGTTCAATATTTCGATCATCTAAAACTGCAAACCTGAACCACTTTTCAAGTCCATCTTTGTAAATCCATCTTCGATTACCCCCAGAAATTCCAGCCCATATCGATAATAGCGTCAGCCAAACACGTACACGACCATAGGAGGCATTGACAGGTGAACTGGGCTGTATAAAGTATTGATAGCTCAGGGTAGTAACGACAGGTAAAGAGCATTGCTTGAAACTCCCCTGAAGGCAAGGTACCTTGTATTCACCTATAATCACTCATGCAAGAACCCCACACACAAGGCCTTCAAACAGGTTACATTGTTCACCATATACAACAGAATTGATCTTTTCTCCTTTGGTTGGATTTACAAAAAAAATCAGTTGAATTGTTTGTTTTCTTTGTTAAAGTAAAGAAATAGATTTGGTGGTTTGAAACAATGGCGTCACGCGAGCCTTTTATGATACAGTATTTGATAGATGTGGTTGTACTTTCCTTTTGAGAATTTGGGCTTAGGGGTAGAGTGCCGGGAGAGGTCATAGCTTACCTGGATTTCAGCGCCTACCATTGCACTTTCCATTATCAAAGCTTCTCTTCAAAATTCTTTGAAATTATAGTTATACTGGCAACTGATTGATGGACCTGTGGGTGAAAATTGTATTAAATACAATCAAGAAAGTTATTCACAGTAACCAAATATTATTATATCAAGTTGAAAACAATACATGAAGGTGAAGCCAATGCTATTGAGTCCTAGATGTATCTATTTATTACTGTCATATTGCACCTATCCAATACTTGTTCTTTATTGACAGCAAAAGTACGCGACACTTTGAAACCTTCGCGGTGCCAAAAATGAAACAAAAACGGGGAGAAACGCACCCCCTAAAAAACACGGGCATCCAGTTGAATTGAGTGAGTTAGGATAGATCACGTGTACTGTGACCTGTCTGTTTTTTCTCATGTTCATAATGTAAGGTGTCTCTATCACAAAAATTATTCACAATGTTAATCATTACAGTCATGAACATCAAGGACTGCAACCATTGCATACAAACTGAACATTGAACGACACTATAGTGATTTATAACCAAATTAACTTGTAACTCCTCACATAGACAAATCAGCTCATTTCTTGCCATAAGGCATTTGTTTCATAGCTCCATGACGTACTGATTTTAACCTACCTTCTGTAGGTAACTTGTATCGAATCATACTTTATACATTGAAATATCGGGCAGTGGCCCCATCAAGTGCATGCTTTCGTTTGTTCACGTGCGATGCTATGCATTGTTCATCACTACCTTCAATCAATCAAATGAACAATAACTTGTTATCTGACTGTTCCAGATTTTTACTCATAAAATACATTCATTCAATGAATGTATAAGCAATACGGCCAGCGGATAATTCTTCAGGGGAAAAAACAGCACAAGCAAAGGCAGTGTCACAATGCGAGAGTTTACCATTCCATTACCAATACTAGAGAAACAAAGGGATGCGACCCCGAAGCAACAAGTAGAGTTTTTCTATGTCAGCCACAAAGGCTGTTCATGCTAGCCTCTTGCAGTGGCATTTATACGGTTTGCAGCTTAGGAATACCCCAACGGCAGTATCAAGCATGGTGCGCTGGGAGTAGGCCTATACACTCGATATACTGCTGACTGCGCAGTGCAGTGTGTGAACTCAACAAAGTACACTGGTCGATGACCTACCACAACACCGATATCTAATATTGTTGGATCAAGTTGAATTTATAGCCAAGTTAGCCTTATATCATTCTGGGTATTGATTATATATCAGATACCTGTAGAATAATTGGTGACAACTTTGTTTGCCAAATTGGACAAACAAATCGAATTTTGAATACGTTGGTGTACTTTATCTTTCAAATTCAAACAATTGAAAGAGTTACAAACACCCGTAATTCCAAGGCCCATGATATTTGTCCTCAAAGATACGTGGAACCTTGGATCAGCTGGTGTTTTTTCTTGTTTTGGTCATTAGCCCGATTTTAGTGTAAAGCAACTGGCAAAATAAGGGTGTTTATTTGATACTTATGAGTTTGGGTGAATGTACTTCTGGCCTGCTTGGCCGGCCACATGGTAGTCTTGGTCCAAGACTGCAATGCTTGATAACGGACTCAGTCCTGCCAATGCGCCCTCTCGTGACTTCATTTAGCCCAGCTGCTCGCATTACAGTCTTGGGCATTTCCTATAAACCGAGGCGTGGCCTTTGTATGCCAATTAGGTACCTTATTATGAATATTCATGATTTACGTTGAAATGCAAAATAGGATGCCAAGCGGGCCGTGTGAGCGTCACGGTTGGAGCTGCTGAAATTCGGTAAACAAACGCGAGACTGTCCGCGTCCAGACAGTCTCGGCCAGACATTATAAAAAAATCCTTATGTATCTATTGTCTCAGCGCGTGGTTTATAAAACAGTCTGAGCTGCATGATCGATTCCGTGCTTGTTGAATCGCAGACACTTCATGGCGGCTACATTCAACCTTCAAATCCATGCGGTAGTGTCTCGTTTGTGGAAAGCTAGAGTTAATTACGCACCCACAATGTGTGTGTACCACCAGCTTTCTGTTGTAATATTTACCATAATAGAAATAGACCGTGTGTATAGTGACAGTGTTCAATGCCCTCATGCATCAGGCATGTCCGACTATGCGATGAATAGTAAGTATACTATCATGACAACTATAGCAAGCAGTAGGCAACGCAGACATTATTTCAATTCCCCATGACAATACCACAGCACACCGTGACTATTCCCGATCCCACGATCGACACCGAAGCATAGTACAGTACTAGTCACGTACGATACTGCATTAGCATGGTACACAGAGGTCATTCGTTACAGGTCATCCATATTCATTAGATACCGATTCAACTGGATTTTTGCGGGCGCTGATTGGTTCCTCCGGAAATCCGAAGGAAAAATAAAGAAAAAGTTAAACAATTCATAGGAAATGCCCAAGACTGTAATGCGAGCAGCTGGGCTACATGAAGTCACGAGAGGGCGCATTGGCAGGACTGAGTCCGTTATCAAGCATTGCAGTCTTGGACCAAGACTAGCCACATGGCTGATTCTAGGTATGAGACTGCTGGCATTGAAGTGATTTCTTTCTTGTGGTGGTAAGTATGTTGGCATTGATAAACGATTAGTAAACCAAGCAATAGACAGAGTGTTAGCTGAAAGGAAAACCCCAGGGAATGAACAACGGGGGAACGACCGAGTAAAAGACCTTGCGGTTCTCCGTATACAAAATAGAGGTTAATGTACTTTAGCCATGCGCCACTTTAATAACAGCTTGGCCCAGTTTACCTGTACAGTGCCTTGTCGACAGACATGAAAATGCCCTGGCCTTTTTGCTTCAAAGTTTATTCATCAATTAAATTCACAATCCAGAACTCACAAACCATAACCGAAAAAAAAGAGTCAGTTTCCTTTTGTATTTTCCATTAATTTCAATCTACTATACAAACTTTGACAAAAAGTGCGGAACGTTTATGCCTTTCAGGGACGAAGTTGAAATTTGGTTGAAAGATGTTACTTTTATTAGCAGGCAGGAGAGCGGAAATATAAAGCTCATCAGGTTTACAAACTACGCTATGCTTCACTTGAGCACGTCGATGTAACTGCCCCAGAAACTTCGACTTCATTATTTTCCCTCTCTGCGTGTCAGTGTATCTTTCTTACATTTTGTGACAATATCTCTAGACCAAATTTCAAGCAGTTTCCTCCATTACACAACTAGTAACATTGGATAAAACCTCACTTATATTGGACACCGAGTTTGGGAGAATTGTGTAGCGATGGCACACTCATACGATCATCTCAAATACTGCACCACTCTGAAGAAGCATCACAACTCTTCTTTTTTTTCGAGATCATGATCTGGGTTTTTTTCAAGCCCATGTAATTTACGTTTTAAACATTTCATTGTTCATGAATTCTTATGCAGTTGTTTTTGTTTCTTGTAATTTGCATTTCAATATTGAACTTTAAAACACGCTTGAGTTTGTTAATGGATCTGGTAAGAAATCTTCTGTACACATTTCTTCTTTTAAAATGTTTTAAAATCGTTTATTCTTACTTTCAGAAAAGTGAGGCACTGCTTTACAGTAAAACTGGCGCTGTTATTTGTATAGTACTGGATGGTGTAAACGCGTGAAGACTTACATATTCTTGACATATAGCCTAGTGATCTGAGCTTGTGATTAAGACAAGACGTGAGTTACGAAATGCCTAGGCCATGCTTACATACAACACAACGTGGTGACTTTAAAGGTACAATACAAGATTGGCAACATACACAAACAGAAATGTTCACAGATTTACGTATGACTTCCAAGGTATAAAGATGGTGGTGGTAGAAACATACCTTAAAAATATTTACGTCCGAAATGGTGTATTTATCCAGAAATGAGTCAAACAAAGATTGAGAACAGTTTTGATCTCGCTGTAAAATCAAGACCTTTCTTTATGTTTTATAAGAAAGGTTTTTGTCAGGTTTTCGCTGTTTTCTCGTGACTCAGAAATGTCCGATTGACCTAAATGTTTCACATGCTCATTATTTCATGTACATGTTTGATCAGACAAAGTATATGAGTGCTGTTCTGTGACTTTTACCAATCATGTATTATACCTTACAGTATGGCATCCTCACATCTTGTTGATTTTCTGATTTTTTTGTTCAAGACGAGGCTGAAATGGTTCACTGTATGTCACGCTTAAAATAAATGAGACTAAGGGCCTTTACGAAACCTGGCTTGAGGCTAGGCTTGGTACTTATTTCGATATACCGCCATTTAGACCCACAAAACGACATGAAGGGATTGGGACACATGTCGAAGCCGAAGAAAGACTCCGGCTTCGCAATGTATCTCAAGCCCTTCATTTCATTTAGGACACAAAATGGCAGATAGCAAGATAAATCCCAAGCCTAGCCTCAAGCCTTATTTCGTATAGGCCCTAAGATGGTAGACACATAGTGGCATCCATATTGCATAGGGTGTTGATCGTATCCACACATACTAACTACTGACAACCAGGAAAATACTAACATACACAATGTATGCCAGAACGTATACACCATCCCACCATTTACAATAGCCACGCCCCACAGAGACTAATATTGATTTTGATGGTATTACAGCTGTTCTTGTGCTATAAACAAGCACCATAATAATATGCAGCTGCGTGACCAATGTCCATTGAACAAAGACTATCCGTATGAAAGGAATACAATAGATATTGGGATTGTTTTGATGCAATTATAGAAAGAATGATGTAACGTAAACGCAATAGTTTCTTTCCGGAGCACCTGCGAGAAAGTCGCATTCGGGTTGGTTGGTTTTAGACGCAAAATTAGAATCTGGACCATCGACCAAGTCTGACTCGTTTCCAGTCCAAGTAATTATTTTATAAAGCTGAGGATAATAGGAATATAGACGGACAGTCAGAATTTATATACTAAAGTCAATGGGTGTGAACGAAAGCAAACTTTGCTCGTTAGTGCTTGCTTAAAGAAAATATCATACTTTGGTTTTTGTCAAAGAAATGCAGTTTCATGGGCAAAATATCAAGGAAGATACAGCAACAAGTATCTGTGAAATCTTCAGTCCTATACGGTGCCAAATTATAGAGAAAACAGTGAAAAACGCCCGCAGTATGTGTGAAATCTTTTCACCGTTATTTTTGATCTTTAAAATATCAAAATTGATTTTGGTCATTGGTTTTACTCTTTTCTTGATACATAAAGCATTTCAGGCAGAACAATTTTAACGGTATGTTTCTACTACCACCATCTTTATACTCTGTAAGTTATAGGTAAATCTCGTGAACATTTCTGTGTTGGTTTCCTACAAAAGTATGATACTACCTTTAACAATGCATGGGCGTTGATCGAGCTCACAAAGAAGCGTTAAATTTAACACGAAGCGACATGAGTTCGAGTCTGTCCCACCTCAATTGCATTATGAGCAATTAATCCCCTGTTATTTATGTGTACAGATATTGAAATCGATATGCACATTTAGTGTCTCATTGTTTAGCTCAATTGTAGTTTTATGTATCTGCCGTCTGTGTTATGTTATGTGATCTACGTAGATGTTGAGGTCCCGGAGAATCCAGCCCTGACCGTGCTTCGTTTCTCGGTATCTTACTGATAAAACTTCGCTTGTACCTTTGGGCGTTCACGAAACGGAGGCTCAGGCTCCGACTCGGGCTCCGGCTCCATTTTCGTGAATCCATTGTGAAATAACGGGTATCAAAATATAGGCATTTGGCTCCGGTTCGGAAGTAGATTCTCTAGTTTGAAAAGGAAAACGGAGCTTCAGCTTCAATGAAAAACCACAATGTATATATTTTCAGCATAATGGATGTCAAAGCTGGAAATCGAGCATGAGCCTGTGCCTCCGTTTCGTCTCCCTATATGTCTCACATGGATTCCAATAGACCTTAGCCAAATTAATGACCAGTTTCCCTTTATTTCCTTTCATTCAACAAACTATATAACATTATCCCCTCTTTTAGACCGTTTCAAGCCTTGTCACTCTTTTTGTTGTTAACTTGTGGATCAACATCCTCTACCATCTTGTGGTTTTGCCATTCATTCCCTGCACACAAACCCTGTGTGGTGCAATCAAAATTCTGAATGGCCGTTTTCTCTGTTTGCAATGTTTTGATAACCTGTTGTCCTTTTTTTCATGTCAATTTAAACATCTTATCTATCCATGTCTACGAAAATCCCCGCACTGCATCTCATAGACCTCATTCATGTTGCATCCATCCTACATTCAAAGCAGTGTAATCAAACCGAGGCTTGGGGCCTTTACGAAACTAGGCTTGAGGCTAGGCTTGGGACTTATTTCACTACCACCATTTGAAGCCCACAAAATGAAAGGAAGGGATTGGGCCACATGATGAAGCTGGGGAAAGGCTTCAGCTTCGCCATGTATCTCAAGCCCTTCATTTCATTTAGGACACAAAATGGTGGTATAGCCAACAAAATCCCAAGCCTAGCCTCAAGCCTCATTTCGTAAAGGCCCTTGGATTCAAAATGGTCTGGTACCCGTTTTCTTTTTGGAATTGGTGTTATCTTTTCCAACGGGTATACAACAAGGAAGGTGACAAAATGGGTGTGCCGTGAATAAGGCGCGGGGAAGCCCGTCTCCCTACCATGATGCTTGTCTCCAACCTGGACTTCAAACACTTCTTCATTCATATTACTTACGTCTTCTTCATCTAGAAGCTAGTCTTTCTTCAGACTCATCGTCGAGTTGACGATCTGCTCCAAGCATCACCATTAAAGAGTCCTCCCAAAGGACCTCAGTAATTCTTTACCATCTGGTACTCTGATGACACCATCAAAATGAACCCTTAACCTCTTTTCATGGTCATCGAGGTACATTTTTTGTTGTCCAAGACCAAACTGCATACCGGTGTCATCACTGAAGACTCAAACAGTCTGCAGCAATGAATCAATTTACTTCATTCTTATTAAACAATAATTTATTGTCATCCATAAAATGCCGACGATTAATACTGAACGTTACTTGCATTTCGTATCTTGCAATAGACATGGGGCCTTTCTCAAAGGTCGGCTCCGGCTCCGGCTCCGGCTCCGGCTTCTCTCTGTTTTCATACGCTGAAATTATAGGTTGTGGTTTGCCATTGAAGCTGAAGCTCTGTTGTCCTTTTCAAACCAGAGAATCTACTTCCTAACTGCAGCCAATAGCCTCTATTTTGATACCTGTCATTTTGAAATGGATTCTGAGAAGAGTGGCAAAACACAGCAAATTAGGAACATCTTTGTGAAACAAACTGCAATTGTTTGCACTGCGTTGGTACTGTACTCGGACTTGGATTTGGTACTCGGACTCGGCCCTGTACTCGACCTTGAATGTACTCGGCAGTGGCGTCGCCAAGGGGGGGGGGGGGGCAGGGGGGGCACGTGCCCCCCCCCCCCCAACTGGAAAACCTCGTGCCCCCCGCGTGCCCCATTTGAGATTTGGGTTGGTGAAACAAAATATAATATATATTGTAGTGCCCCCCCCCCCCAACAATTGCTAGTGCCCCCCTTGTGCCCCCCAGACTCAAAAGTCTGGTGACGCCACTGGTACTCGGACTCGATACTTAGGACTTGGACTCGACAGCAATGTACTCGGACTCGGCCCAGTACTCAGACCTTGAAGTACTCGGAGTACTCTGTACTCGGATCTGAGGACTCTACTCCAACACTGCTATACCTCTCTGTCCATGTATTCTTTGAGGCAAGCCTTTACCAATTGTTGGCAAAAACAAACTGCACCTGGAAGCTTCTGAGCTATTTTGACACATGCAGTGAAGTCACATTTGCTGCAGGTTTGTATCATGTGCCCATGCGGCGCGCAGTAAGTTGCCATCCCACTCCTCAATCCCAGAGAGTAATGATCTCAGTGTGAAAACATCCAATTGGATATTTCCAGACAATAATTGATATATTGATGACGTCATCTTTAAGGTATGGCGACCCCCCTCATCTGTTATTTCAGAGAGAGCTTGTGTCACATTTTGAAACGGCATCCACGACAACGTCAATGATAACAGAATCCACACTAAATACAAAAACCCGAACCATCCTTTATAGATTATTCACGAAACTGGTTCAATATATGACACATGGGTTCGATTTCACCAAACTCATCGTAACTTACTGTCAATCGTAGGACTTATGATGCATTGCAGCACCACGTAGAAGTCGTAAGATAGGCCTACGATGGGCTATCCTTCGTAACTCAAGTTACGATCGATCGTAGAATGTACCCGTCAGCCAGCCAATGTAAGTTTGTTACTGATTGTTTTCGACATCATTAACCCCTTCGTGTTCTTCACGTTTGACTTAGGAGGTGCATCTTGGTGCAGAAATTCAATATAATTCATGATTTTTTTCAACCAAATCATTTAGACGCTATAATTGCAAAGATCTTTAAAAGAAAAACACGTATGCTCTTCAGAGCGTCCTATTTTGTGTATTGAAAAGGAACTTGGGACGAGAACAATGTCAGATTTGTTTCTTTCCTTTGTCATAGCCCGAACTTGTTCAAAAATATTTCTTTTTCAGAGCGTTTATCTCCTAGAAGTAGTCTCTTTTGTTTCCTTCTTTTAGCTGTGTATTCCCAGCCTGAGCCTTAAATTGCACCTGAAGTTTGAAGAAGTAAACAGCGTCTTGGAATCCTCAGACCTTCAGGATCCTGGGTTTTGACAGTTAGGGGGAAATGCTTTTGGCTTTTGCTATTGGTGGCATCCGCTACATTTTCCAAGCAAATTTTGAGAATATTGAGTATCTGGAGGACCATGGCCGGGTTTGCGGGTGCTTTGCCATACCTTTAGACAGGTAGCTCTTACACAGTATCTCAATTTATTTCTTTTTAAATCGCAGGTCGTCGAAAGTTTGAAATGTTGATATCTTACCCCAAGATCAAAACTGTTTTCGGTCTTTGTTTTATTAATTTCTGGATAAATACACCATTTCAGCCGAAAATAATGAGCGGTAGGCCTATGTGTCTACCATCACAATATATTGCTCATGCCTTGGATCAAAGTTTCTACAGTGAATTTCATTGTCAAAGGACATTCTACATGTACAATTTGTCCCCCATATGCCCTAGGATCGATTCACCAAAGTAATCGTAACTATTCGTAGGACTTAGGATGCATTGCATCCCTACGTAGGATTTGATTTGTTATCCTTCGTGTGTGGAGTTACGACCGATCGTAAGGCTTCGTGAAATCGACCGTTCCCACTTGGTACTATACTGCTGGGCAGACTTCCCGCAGTGTGGCATTTTTCAGGTAACAGGTGTTGCATCACACCGCGTTTGATCTTCAGCGAACTCCTACCTATATGCTATGTACGTACATATAGAGAATCACAACGTTAATCGGTCAACGTTTTGCTCAAATTGTCCTTGTTCTGCCTTTGATAATCTTTCTTCAAGATAAAAAGGTGCGTTCGCCCTTGAAAAATAGATATAAGCGTATATCAATCAAACTGACAATATAGCTCCACATTTTTAAATAATCATCATAATCTTGTGAATTGTAACTTGTAAATTGTACCGCTTAAAGGAACAGTACAGGATTGGTAGCATAGCCAAATAGAGATGATCACAGATTTACGTATAACTTTCAGGGTATGAAGATGGTGCTGGTAGAAACATACCGTTCAAATATTTCCGCTCGAAATGGTGTATTTATCCAGAAATTAGTACAACAAAGACCAAAAACAGTTTTGATCTCGGGATTAGATCAAAACCATAATTCTCTATTTTTAAAGAAACATTGAGTCAGGGTTTTCGCTATTTTCTCGTGACTCTGATGTCCGATTGAGCTCAAATATTCACAGGTATATTATTTGATGTACTCGATCAGAAAAAAGTGAGTGTTGTTCTGTGACCTTCACCAATCATGTATTATACCTTTAAGCGTCCTAAGTTAACATTTAATAGAGATATCTTTTTAACAATGACGATATCTCTTTTACAGATATCTATTCATGGATTAAATGTTAAGAATGTATGCGTATGTACGATAACGCATATGAACCTTGGGGAGTTGTTTGTGGTGCTTCTTTATTGCATTACTGATAATAGCGCGTGCTGTTCATTATTATAGGACTAATATAACCGAGGATGGGACCTTAGGAAACGTTCCCATAGGGTCGTGCACAAACTTTACTTACCTATTTCTAAACATACTCCAAACCAATTAACTTAACATTGACATATTGAGAGCATTCTCTGTCTTCTATTAAAATATGGACGGTAAAAATATGTCTCTAAAAGGTAGCTGGTACCTTAGGGAGACATCGAAAAGTCTCCCTAAGTCCCGATGTCTCCCTAACGTCCACTTTTAGATGCTAACGTGTCTCTCCTAACATCCCATTTGTAATTATACAAGAACTACTGGGGACATCAAAAGATCAGTACTTTCAATTGCGTACATACTGCTGATAGACAAAAATTTGACCCAACAATTTTTTATAAAGATTATGTTTTAACACCAAGGAAATGTGCATAATACGATCACGAAAAAATTATGGAAACTATGTAGGTTTATACACGAGCATCAACAGAGTGTGTTTGGCTGGGGATCTGTCTGCCTTTATGGAAGTTGGGTCGATTTCAAGAAGCCCTACGATCGATCGTAACTCGAATTACGAAGGATCACCCATAGGCTGCAATGCATCATACATACAGTGTCATAAGCCCTACGATGAGTTTGGTGAAATTGACCTTGCTATATACCTGAAAAGTACACACAGAATTCTTCAGAAGTTTGTGTATAGAGGAAATAGTTTTGTTAGCAAAGAGTGTTCACCATGTGTTCATACTATGCATATTTTGATATCTTAACGAGACTACTGAGACGGATAATGTACTTTACCATACTAGTGATGAACCAACGTTAATGTCAGTCCTTGCCATACCTTGGTTCCAACACACCGTGCACTATACCTTTCAGCGCACTGCCTGATTGCATTTTTGCTGTCAACGTTTTGTTTAACAGTCCTATCATTTAAAGCGTATCTGTCATTTCTCAGACCTTTATACCTTAATGGTGTGCTTGGATTGAGACACACCTCGTGTCGTGTTTAAAGGTATAATACATGATTGGTAGAGGTCACAGAACAGAACTCACACTTTGTCTGATCAAACATGTACACGCAATAATAACCTGTGAAAATTTGAGCTCAATCGGACATCTGAGTCACGAGAAAAAGCAAAAAAACGACTCATTTTATCTGATGAATTAGCATAAAGAACGGTTTTGATCTTACCCCGACATCAAAACTGTTTTCGGTCTTTCTTTGACTAATTACTGGATAAATACACCATTTCAGGAGGGAAATTGTTAACGGTATGTTTCTACCAGCACCATCTTCATACCCTGTAAGTTATACGTAAATCTGTGAACATTTCTGTTTTGGTTTCTTACCAAAGTATGATACTACCTTTAAGCAGCTCTCAGAGTCGCACCTTCTAAACAGTGGTATCCCACTAAGCTCCAGAGTGATGCATTTCTAAATTTAATCATGTCATCACGATCCACCAAATGTTTCTGAAATAATGAAATTTAATAGGATGCCAAAAGTCGGCAATAAAATATTTCAGCAGATCAGATCCATGTAGGAAAAGTACAGTCACCGAGAGATACACTATACACACAATCACGTAGGTGGCGTAGTTTAGTGAACTCCTTCCTATATAGGCTAATGGGCCATTATCCTATCAATATCTCAGCGCTTAGTACCAGGCTGCAAGCATGTACCACAGGAACAAGAACGAGGCCCAGTATTTAGTTCATTCCAAGTGTATTTTGTGTATAATGTTTATATATTAAAGTTAACTTGTAATTCAATAAGTGTTTTCCGTGTAAACTGTCCTTTTTCAAGCAAAATGGTAATTAAGCCTGTTTATGCCATCTGCAGCCGATTTCACGAAACTCTATTTTATGGCGTAAATCCACTTACGTCATATCTTGTTGCGTAAGTTGCGCCATAACTTTTTTACGAAAGTGACGCACTATCGGGATACGGCGTAAGTTACGTGATCCGCCAAGTTTCGTGAAATCGGCTGCTCAGCGGTGATATGATATAGTTATGTATGAGAAGATGGTATGGCGCACTGAGTATATCGCCGAGCATTACACACGCACTCCATTTGGGCAGCAGATATTCCCATATAAAATTCGCGGTGAAATGCCACAATAAATCAAGCCAGGGCCTAACAGTTTAACAACCTTTCAAACATTCTTGACTGACAAGAAATCTTCAATCTTTGGCCCGATTCAGCGATCGTAAAAAAAGGTATGCGTGGTATAGATGGATTCTTTTTATACACGCGTATAGGACGTCAAGGTACTGCATTCCACAGATTGGTGGGTAGAACCTACACTATATCCATGGGGCCCACAAGGGTCGATTTCACGAAGCCCTGCGATCGATCGCAACTAGAGTTACGACTTACGAAGGATAACCCATCGTAGGGGCCTATCCCACGTAGTGCTGCTATGCGTCAAAAGTCCTACGATTGACAGTATAAGTTACGATGAGTTTGGTGAAACCGACCCCATGGGCAAGGCTGACTTGTTCACAAATATAAGCCCTTTATCTCCATACGTGCATCCCTTTGATATTCTCAATCAGTACATTGCCCTGATATTTGTTGTTGTTTGTCATTCAAAGTGCTTATCATAATTTCATATTTATATTACTTCTGTTTCGCATAAATGAAATAGAATTAAGCCATTAAGGTGAACAAAGCACAATTGACTGGAGCGGGATTAGAACCGGCGACCTCCTGAATACCGTGCACTGTGCGCTCTTACCAACTGAGCCATCCAGCCCTACGTGTTCCCAATAGTCAATTATCTTTCTCTATATACAATATCTTTTAGCACAAATAACGACAGACAGGTTGAGTTTTATATAACAACACAGATGTATTTAACTTGAGTTTTTGATTACAGTAAACCTTTAAAGGCATAATACATGATTGGTAAAGACAACACTCACACTTTGTCTGATCCAGCATGCGCATGAAAGAATAAACATTTGAAAATTAGAGCTCAATTAGACATCTGAGTCGCGAGAAAACAGCCAAAACCCGACTCGATTTTTGTTATAAAACGTAAAGAATGGTTTTGATCTTACCCCGAGATAAAGACTGTTTCTACCAGCACCATCTTCATATCCCGAAAGGTATACGTAAATCTGTGAACATTTCTGTTTTGGTATGTTATTACCAATCCTGTACTGTACCTTTAAAGGGATTGCATACGTTTGGTAATTTGAGCCTATTGTTTGTTTCAAACCAATATAATTGTATATATATACCATAAAACTAACCTGTGAAAGTTTCAATTCAAAAAAAGGTGGTAGCGTTTTTGAGAATTTGGCGACAAACTAGAGCGGTTATTTCACGCCAGAGAACAGTAAGTCAATAGCTGAGAAGCGTTACGGCCATAACGCTTCTCAGATTCATAATTTTTGGAGATAAAAAGTGATATATTTTTTCATAACCGCCGTTCTTCGAATTGAACGTTTCTCAATATGCATTATACTATCCAAAGCAGCTGTACTTCTCACCAAGTTAGTTTTTATTGCCATAAATTTTCAGAGTCATTACCAAACGTATGCAATGCCTTTAACTGGTGGCCTATAGATGTGATGTATTCACTCTCAACCCAAACCCATGACAATAAATGCCAGTTATGATGGTCAAATATAAGTTCATGTTTTATACACTCATTCTAGTCGATGCCCCTAAGACTGACATCGATCTCAAGATGTGTTCAATGATGAATAGGCTGCCTTATAGGTATCTTATGGGAGATTACATGGTAAGCGAATTTAATAACGTCTTGCCTTTTGAGCAAGATATACAGTTGTGTATAATGGTCGAGTTAAGGGGGCCAACACGAGCTATCCGCACCGATTGAAGAATGTACACATCAAGTCACTGAAGTAGCTCAAGGATTGAGGCTATACACAACCACATGCATAGATCTTCTCTGTAATTATTTAGGCTTATGTGAAGCAAATATCTATCCTTGTGACAAAACTGGAAGCAGTTTTGTGAATATAACTGAATTAGGTCCACCCGGGGCCAATTTCATGTAGCTGCTAAGCACAAAAATTTGCTAAGCACAAAAATGTATTGCCCAATAAAACAAACCACCTTTAAAAATTCCATTTGATATTCATGGTCAGTGAGCAGCAGCCAAAGAACAATCACAAGCGATACACAAAACATGCATGGAAATTTGGCTGTTAACCCTGTTTTTATTAAGACAAAAATGTCATGCTTAGCAATTTGTTGTGCTGAGCAGCGCCGTGAAATTGGCCCCTTATCATTACAATATGAGAAGGCAAGACGTCAGATATTGGTACATCTTCAAATAACCCAGCATCATACTGGGATGTGCTCCGTGGGACAATTATAAACTCTGCATACTAACAACCAAGCATGTCATTTCAACTCATTTGTATAAGCTAGAGATTCATGTTAAAGGTAATATACTTAGTTTTTGTCAGAGAAATGCAGATTCATGGGCAAAAATAGCAACGGAGGTACATTAACAGTCATGTGTGAATTTTTCAGTCCCATACGGTGCCCACTTTTTGTTTTGAGAAACCAATGAAAAACGTACACGGTATTTCTGAAATCTTTTCACCGTTATGTTTTATCTTTAAAAGATCGAAATTGTTTTTTGGTCATTGGTTTTACTCATTCTGGATAAATACAGCATTTCAGGCACAAAGGTTTTAACGGTATGTTTGCATCATCTTTATATTCTGTAAGTTATAGGTAAATCTGTAACGATTTCTGTTTTGGTATGATGCTTTCCACAGTATGATAGTACCTGTAAGTTTTCGTGGTTGCGTTAACCAAGCCATTATAGTATTTGATTTGGATAATTTTGACACACTTTCAGTCGGAATTTGACCATTTACTGTCATGACGTTTGACGCGTTATTGTTAATCGGTTGGGGTAATGGATTAGTTTAATTGGCTACTTTGAGTCACATTTTGTTGTAATTGCAAATTATTCCATTATAATCTCACGTTTATTGTCGATTAACATGGCACTTACACATATTTCTTCAACTTAAGTATAGGGTTGATAAATACTCCTTATATGCATACCAATGTTTATACGCTTTAATTCAATGTGTTTTCTAAATCAATCAATGCGGCACTTTTGCCTAGAATAAAATTCTCATGGACGTACGTTCACCCCTTCGAGTATAACACACTACTCTACATAGTACAGGTGTGATTGTATATGTGGGGTCATTCACCGAGAAGAGCTGCCCCGAGGTCTGCCAGGCTGTGCCCGTCCAACACAGCCACACGCTCCGCTCAATAACTCCAAGAAACAACCCAAAGAAAGCTTACTAGAGCAACAAAATACTAGTCTTGCCACTCTACTTCACAGAGGCCTAGCTATACACATGTGTGCAAAATCAGAAATGTATTCTATAGAATTGGGGCATAAGATAAAGGAGTAAAAAAGAGCGGAGCGAGATTGTTAGTCAAGCGATGCTGGTACCTAGGGGACTTCCCAAATACATCTGTACCGATAGGTCAACGGGTATTCTCAAAGGGTCGTCTACCGTCTTAGGCGATATGGTGAAGGGTTACGTGCGGGCATCTACTGGGCCTTTTTTCTTTTTCTTTCTTCATTTAATATGCAGAGCTTGTCGTCTTGTATATGTATCAAGGAATTCTTTTCCGGGCTCCATTTTAATTAAATTTGCTACATTTGTTGAGATCTTTGCACCGATTATTCATGGAATCAATTCAGTAACAAATCAGGCAATTCACGAAGGATATGGTGATTGATGAATGTATTACCCTAATGTACAACAGTTAAATAGAAATGCTCGCAAATGTTGAACAGTGAGAATAAAATGTTATAATTGTGTTATAAAAATGCCTCTTTTAAACTTATAGCGTCACAATTTTCATTTGGAAATTAAATGTATTTATTTATGTTTCTTCATCTTCTAAGTGAACACAGAAAACACATCCATTTTCGTTCGTAATCGTGAAATTGTCAGTCTATTTTGTTTTCCAATCATATCCCCCCACGTTTATTCTTGGTCGTCTTCTTAAAGGTAATATCATACTTTGGTTTTTGTCAAAGAAATGCAGATTCATAGGCAAAAATATCAAGGAAGAAACAATCACAGTCATTTGTGAAAATTTCAGTCCCATACGGTGCCCACTTTTGAGAAAACAGTGAAAAACTCCCACAGTATTGAAAAATCTTTCCACCATTATTTTTGATCTTTAAAAGATGAACATTGTTTTTGGTCATTGGTTTTACTCCTTTTAGAATAAATACAGCATTTCAGACAGAGCATATTTAACGCTATGTTTCCACCATCACCATCTTTATACCCTGTAAGCTATAAAATCTGTGAAGATCTCTGTTTCGGTGTGCTACCAAAGTATGATGCTACCTTTAAGTAGTGTAATTTTGGCAATCATTTAAATCACTATACTGGATGACAATTAAAATGAAATTATGGCCTAAAGTAAACTCTATAGGTGAAATCTGAATGATTGTCAACACAATGATGAACATTAACATGGAAACAATAATAAGAACAAAACAAAATATGTACTTCTCAAATGGAACACACTAAATCTTTATTCAAAAGATCTTTTCAGAATATTTATAATTCATTTGGTATTTAAATTCCTCTATATTGTATTTCAAGCTTGTATCTTACAATATATCCCCCGTTCTGATAATAGAGATTCAAAATGTAAACTCAAACCCGTTATCTATATACAGATTGATCGATTGGGTAATGTACATTAAGAGCAGTACATATTGAACCACTCACCCATCCGTGTGACAAATTGTACACGTCTTCTTAGCAAATGTAAGATCACTGATAATATTATACGAATATATTTACCACTGAATATGCTGAAAGAAATTGATTGCTTATTTAGTCTCAAACCAGACAAATTATTTCATATAAGTTTGCATGTATCATAACCTATGTCCAATATGTAACATCTGTGATTAAGCTACATTTACCTTGAAAATGGGTTCAATATTCAAATATTTCGATTTTTCTTGGCATTAACAAAGAAATGAATTGTGAAATCATGTATCGATCAGGATCGATCGTGCGGATTTAATCAATTGAAAACAATTACAAATGACTGCCACTGTTTATTACAATGCATATATCGGCACACAGCCTACATCTTGCCAAGAGCATTTTGAATCCTCGTTTCACATACATTAATATCTGATTATCAACTTAAATGTACAGTACAGGATTGGTAACACACCAACAAATTTCACATATTTACGTATAAATTTCAGGATTATGAAGATGGTGCTGAAACAAACGGTTTCAATATTTCTGCCTGAAATAGTGTATTTATCAAGAAAATTGTAAAACAACGACCGAAAACAGTTTTGATCTCGGTGTAAGATCAAAACCATTCTTTATGTTTTAAGCAAAATTGAGTCGGGTTTTCGCTATTTTCTCGGGACTCAGATGTCCGATTGAGCTCAAATTTTCACAGGTTTATTATTTCATGTATACATGTTTGATCTGGCACAGTGTGGGCGCTGTTCTGTGACCTTTACCAATCATGTATTATACCTTTAAGCCTCATCAAGAGAATGTTATTTTCGTAACATTACTTGACGCAATATCCCCACATACAAACGACTATGACCTTTATCGTTACTCCAAGATACATTGGAGTTTTACTCGTTCTGACAGTATAATGCACGATGCATATAATCAAATTAACGAATACATACTTTACTTGAATATAATTGGTAATGGTTAACGGGCAAAAGGTTTCGGTTTGACTTGTGTTATTTTGACTTTTTAATACCACATACTACTTTAAAAGTAACATGTATAGGCCTACATGCATTAAAGGTAATATCATACTGTTTTATTTGTCAAGGAAATGCAGATTTATGGGCAAAAATATCAAGAAAGATACCGTAAAAGTCATCTGTGAAATTCCCAGTCCCATACGGTGCCGAATTTGAGCTCAAATTTTCACGTTTATTATTTCATGTACATGATTATTTGATCTGACAAAGTGCGAGTGCTGTTCTGTGACCTTTACCAATCATGTATTATTCCTTTAATAAGAATATTTCAAATCAATAACTTAATAATGAGTGTATTACATAATGTATCTACAATCGTTTGAGTTTCCTTTTCCCGCCTTTTGTTTGGGAAATAAATAATCGTACTGGAGTGAGCTAATCAGCAGTTGCCTTTTCCAAACAATCGATCATGTCGTTATCGTGCTAGCATCATTAACCAAGAAATCATTGTTAAAGTTTACAGCTTTGTATAAGCGTAATTTGTCCCTAAATATATATATAATATAATATGTACATGTAATTAGCATGCTATATATAAAAAATATTGATACTTGCATAAAGTAATCTACAATATTTACATGTAAAACCTTAGAGTCACTCACTCTCAATCAATTTATTATTTTTTTTCTTCAGTTTTGAGGTAATACTGAATTTTTTCTTATAAGTATTTCTGTCATTGTTTATTAGCTTTGATTTTAAACTAGATGATGTCATAACACGAGGAATTGATATATTTCCTTCAAGAAACAGTTATGTGCAACACATGACGATGAAGATGTCACACAGATAAAGAACTGTTTGGATTCTATTTTGTTGGAAATTCATGATTCATTGACTGATTACAAGTGTTTACCATACAACATCCTCTGGGTTTGAATGCATATGCTGATTCACGTTCACGCTATCTTAAAATCATCCACCACAAAGCAATTTAATGTCCCAAAACCCTTCTACGTTTTCAGTACACAAACAAAAATATTGTACTTATTAAGTTAACACTAAATAAGAATGCTTAATCGTCCTGTGACATGGCCACTTAGCGGCTTACAATCTGAACTCTGAAGAAGTTTGGTGATCTCATCATATCTGGTTGAGGTTCCAGTTGTGGTAGTGGTTCTCCTGCCGGCGTCCTGAGGTGAAACTGCTTCAGTATACCCCCTAGCAACATGAACAACTCCATCTTCGCAAGAGTGGCACCCAGACAAACTCGCCGACCCACTGAGAATGCCATGAAACTCGGCGGTGTGAAAACCTTGCCGTCTTTATCCAAGAAACGTTCTAGGGAAGAAAAAAAACAGAAACCAAAATATTTAAGCTTGGCATGAGGTATAATATGCATAAGTTTGTGTGATTGGTTCAGCAGAAATATAATTATATGAATTTTAAAGGTATAGTATCATACTTTGGTAGCATGCGAAAACAGAAATCTTCACAGATTTACCTATAACTTGCAGGGTATAAAGGTGGTCAATGGTAGAAACGTACCGTTAAAAGTTTTCTCACAAAAATGTTGTATTTATCCAGAAAAGAGTAAAACCAGTGACCAAAATTTTTTTTTTTAACTTTTAAAGATCAAAAATAACAGAGAAAAAGACTTAAGAAATACTGTGACCGTTTTTCATTGTTTTCTCAAAAAGTGGGCACCGTATTGGACTGGAATTTTCATAGATGACTGTTACTGTATCTTCCTTGATATTTGTGCACATTAATCTGTATTTCTTTGACAAAGTATGATTAATGAGAATAAAAAGTAGACAAACCAACCTGGTCGGAAGCTGAATGGCTCTTTCCAGTATTTAGGATTATGATGAACCCACCACAGGTTACAGAAGACCGTTGTATCTTTGGGAATATCAAAACCCTGTATCCTGTGATAAACAAAAACAAATAATATAATAAGAATAAATAATAATAAACAAACAAAAACAAAAACTTTAAACAAATGGAAAAGTGTCAAAGTATAAATGCTTCCTATTTCATCCTATTTCATCCTTCAGTCATTTTTACCCAAGTTCACTCATAAAACTTTCGGTCTCCCTCCCCTCCATACAAAAGATAAAATGGTGATATAATAAATCTTTACATAAAAAGAAAATTCCCACTTTAAAGGTACAGTACAGGATTGGTAGCATACCCAAACAGAAATGTTCACAGATTTATGTATAACGTTCAGGGTATGAAGATGGTGGTGATAGAAACATACCGTTAAAATATTTCCGCGTGAAATGGTGTATTTATCCAGAAATTAGTCAAACAAAGACCGAAAACAGTTTTGATCTCGGGGTAAGATTCTTTGTGTTTCATAAGAAAAAGTTGAGTCGGGTTTTCACTATATTCTCGTGACTCAGATGTCCGATTGAGCTCAGATTTTCACATGTTTATCGTTTCTTGTACATGTTGGATTAGACAAAGTGTGCGTGCTGCTCTCTGTGACCTTTACCAATCATGTTTTACACCTTTAAATCAAGTAATTGTGATTTTTCTTGGATTTGACGAATGCCTAAATTACTTTCATGATTACAGTTCTGCAAGAGCACAATCGATCTGTTGATACTTGTTCAAGGGTATAAGATCATAAGCCTTGTGAAACGTACTTTGTATCGCATGTGGTTCTCCTCGGCCCATTCAATGATGAGAAGGAACTACGACGCAGTGTTTCTAAGATAGTTGCTTCTAGGTATGGTAATACACGCCTGTCATCCCAAAGAGGAAGTCTGTCTCCTATGTTACCCAATTCTTCTTGTATCTTGGCTTGAACCTGTTAGTCAAGTGAAGGAAAGACAAAAATACATCAAATTAATCCAAAGATATATCCTTGTATAAAGATTGATAAAAGACAACAAATATAACTTAAGTCAATAACTGACCCGGGGGTCGATTTCACCAAACTCTTCGTAACTTATTATCAATCGTAGGACTTTTTATGCATTGGAGCCCTACGTGGGATAGGCCCCCTACGATGGGTTATCCTTCGTAACTCGAGTTACGATCGATCGTAGGGCTTCGTGAAACCGACCTCCGATCTGTAGCATAGGTGGGATGTTATTTGTGCTGTGTGTATTTGTGTGGATGCACCCTGGACCATGAGCAGAGTTGATCAAACAGTTTGGTATTGAAATGGAATAACACGATCCATCACAAATGCAAATAGCAAATTATTATTATCTGGATTCAAATATGAACTGACAATTATGCTTGGTATGCCAAATTATCATGACGGTCTTCCAGTGTCATCTTGAACCGTTTGATGTTGTGGTATGTGGGTAGAGACAGGATGGCTGATTACACCATACTTAGCGGTAAGATCTGTCACCAAGTAGCCTATAGGTTATGAAGAATGTGATGTCATGCAATGGCTGCCACGTGACAATGCTAGCATGGTTTGGATACCAAGGATGCTGATGACTCTGTCAAAAGTCAACTTAATGATATAATCAAACAGAAAAGTGTATATTATACCAATACATCCAAGCAACGTGTAAGCCGTGCAAGGTGAACATGATACTGTGCTAGATCTGTTAGTGACAGACGAGGAGAGATGTGAAGTTAACCAGGCAAATTGAAAATTCCTGAAATTTAAAATTTATTGCCCTTAAGTAGATCTTTACTATCGGCCCATACCTCCGGATTGTGAAGAATGTATATGAGCGCCCACATCAAGGTCTTGTATGTAGCTTCGTAGCCACCGACAAAAAGCTCCCACATTGCCATGACAACGTGGTCTCCACTCAGAAGGTTTTCGCGATCTTCCTCATTGGTGCATTTTAACATGGTTGCTATGAAAGCATCGGTCAGGTCCCGGATGTTCTTAGGATCAAAGGTGCGGAAGTGTTCATCGTATTTCTTCTGTAAGATGGCGTCACGGGTCTGAACAATCTCTTGAACCATTCGTAGCTTCTTGTTGGGGAAGATCTGAGGATTTATAATCAAAGAATGAATCAATGATTGTCAATTCATCGATATCAATATGAGTACGCCCTCTGTTCCGAGGTCACGCCCCCTTGAATTTAACCTCATGTACAAGGCTGGTTAAAGGTAGTATCATACTTTGGTAAGACACCAAAACAGAAATGTTCACAGATTTACGTATAACTTACAGGGTATGAAGATGATGGTGGTAAAAACATACCGTTAAAACATTTCCGCCTGAAATGGTGCATGTATTTATCCAGCAATTAGTAAAACAACGACCGAAAATCTTTTCGATATTTTTAAAGATCCAAAATAAAAGAGAAATCCTGTGGACGTTTTTCACTGTTGTCTCAAAAAGTGGGCACCGTATGGAACTGACATTTTCACAGATGAGTGTTACTGTATCTGTCTTGATATTTTTGCCCATGAATCTGCATTTCTTTGATAAAAACCAATGTTTGATATTACCTTTAACAAATATTAATAAAGTTGAATTTACAATCATACGTGTATGATACCTGTAAAACACATTGACATTGTACTGTATAGAGACGATATACATATCACTCATCATGTGGTTTCCTTGAGCTTGAAGCAATGTAAGTGCATGGATTAAGCCCACTACTGCACTTCACACAATCACAAACACAATCAAGCAATCCACTATATAGCTTTGCTATGCGATCATGCTATAAGCTCTATTTGTTGTTATATGTGGGTCGAGGTTAATCCTAAATGCTCTTTTCAATGGTTAGGGGATTTGTTTTCCTTTACTGTAGCGATTTGGGGGTATGGACCCGCATGTGTAAGAATGGATACTGCTTTCCATCCACCACGATACATGCCAATGTTTGATATAGCTAAAAAGCAGAAAGTAATCTCTAATGACACTGAAAACAAATTGGAATGGCTACAACTTGGAGTACGAATTATTGAAATACAGGAACTTTCCAGCATTGAGTCAACAGTCACATTATACGAAGTTATATGTACCAACTGACTCGTTGCTATGGTATCCTTCCACAGTTTGTGAAAAAATTATGTTCCTGAATTAAAGGTAAGTACAGGGTTGGTGACATACCAAAAATTAATAGAAATGTTCACAGATTTACGAATAACTTTTAGGGTATGAAGATGGTGCTGGTAGAACCATACCGTTAAAATATTTCCGTCTGAGATGGTGTATTTATCCAGAAGTTAGTAAACCAAAGACCAAAACAGTTTTGACCTCAGGGTAAGATCAAAACCGTTCTTTATGTTTCATAAGAAAAATTGAGTTAGGTTTTCGCTATTTTCTCGTGACTCAGATGTTCGATTGAGCTCAAATTGTCACGGGTTTATCATTTCATGTACATGCTGGATCAGACAAAGTGTAAGTGCTGTTCTGTGACCTTTACCAATCATGTATTATACCTTTAAAGTCCGTAAGTGTGAAGAATCCATGCTAAGACCCTATGGGAAAACATTGGAGTTTATTGGCTGCAGTTTACGTATATGCTTAATTTTGGTGACAATTCTTTAAATATGTTTTACTGTAAAAAAAAAAATGTTTTTAGAGCATATAGCCCACTCCTAAGGTAAGGGCTCATTAGTTTAACCGTCGCCAAAGAATTCCTATATGAACAAACAGTGAATTATGTCTAACATATGCTGAGTATGTCACGCAGCTATGCAATTTGGAGTGCAGAGCTATCAGAGTGGCCAGCTATCTCCTCTCGACAAGTTGACCTACACTCTCGTCTGCAAACTCGCTTTTCTATCGTCAAGTGTGCGACCGGATTTTGAAGAGATGTTAGTGTTATAGTCAATATTGACCAAGCAAAGTCAAGGCTAAGGTTCAAGAGGACACGTTTTTTTTCTTCTCTCGGTGGTACCAAACCAATCAAGAGACTTGTAGTCGTTTAGAGATTATACACCATGTACACCTCTAGTAAAACATACATCATAAAGTGATCCTATTCAAACTATGGACTGATAGCATGTGTGAATAATAATATGAAATATTGAGCAACCACTGAGTGATTGTTATTCATTGTCTCTTTTGAACATACTAAACCGTAAATGGCTGATAGTTATTTCTGTAAACACGTTATTGAGTGAGGCGCTTGCCCTGCTTGTATTCGTGTTACAACCTAACGTTAGTGCTATAGGCCTATACAGGTTCTGGAATATAATGTCTTTACAACTCACAGTGTTCAATGCAATGCAGTGCAAGGCTATATCTGGAAACAGCGCCGGGGAAAAGCCCTATTTTATTATCTGGACTACAAAATACTTGCACAAACAGGGCTGTTCTGAGCACAATCGGTATTGTTATTCAATCAATACTAAGGTGATGAAGGAGATACCATTGCACTTTTCATATTGTCATTCATTCAGTACTTTGTAGTGTAGTACATTATCCCTCACAGTGATGGTACAACACTGTATGCTTTATCGTGTGTAGTATTCATTGTACCATTAATATAATACATCTTTATTCAGACACGACCAGAACAAACTATAGCTGTCATGCACCCAAATCATGTGACATATTACTGCATTTAATAAGTGCAGGATCTTTTTAAATCTATTGTTATTCTATGCAATAAATGACAACGTATTCTCTGGCTCTATTCGTTTCCAAACCAAAGCATTTGGAAATTTATGGCATGTATTACAAGTTTTGACTATTTGTATTGGAACTACCGATCATTTCGTGCATTGAGTGTTATAGGTTCATTTTTCAAATCTTTCATTTCAAGTCTGACTATGTAAAGCTTAACTAGTCCAACCTGATTTTTACCAACACATACATGGACTGAAAAAGTTTTAGATCGTCTAAGAAAACATTAATGGTTTAAAGGAGTTTATATCATAACAAGCAAAGATTTTTTTCCAAACTCGCATCGCTTTCACGCCGATGTTTAGGGTGAAAGAAATGCAGATTCATTGGCAAAAATATCAAGGAAGATACAGTAACAGTCCTCTGTTAAATTTTCAATCCCATGCAAACGGTTTCTACTCTTTGAGAAAACAGTCAAAAGTGCCAACAATAGGCCTCTTTCTTAAGTCTTTTCACCGTTGATTTTTTTATCGTTTAAAGATCAAAATTGTTTTGGTCATTGGTTTTACTCTTTTCTCAATAAATACAGCATTTCAGGCAGAAATATTTTAACGCCATGTTTCTACCAGCACCATCTTTATACCATGTAAGTTATAGGTAAATCTGTGAAGATTTCTGTTTTCGGTATGCTACCAAAGTATGATACCTTTAAAGGGAATTGACCTGAAGTGTAACTGCAAGCCGAAACATGTGCATTGACGCAGTCGGCACGCTGCAACCTAAATTATTCCACACTATAGATGGGCCTCCCTGCAGTGAACTAACTGCCACATAACGTGCTGCAAAATGTAGTATTCAATTATACACGAAATTTAAGTGTTTGTCTAAAACTCGGCTGTTAAAATTGCATGAAATGGTGACATTAACAACATGAACGTTTACGCAACAAATTAAAAATGTTGAAAGTTACCTTAAGTGCTGGAATGATGTCTATAGGTGCTCCGGGTTCCAGTACTGCAGCAAACTTGCTATTGCTATCCAGCATCTGCTGATAGTCAGTGTCTGTTACTTCATAACGTTGTCCAAATGTCATATCACAGATGACATTCAAGACAGTCAGATTCAGTTCCATGCCAATGTCACAGTACATGCCGTCTTTCTTTAACAGTTCTTTATTCAGACGTGCCACCTCTTGAACGATCTTCTTAGAAGTTGGCATGCAGTTTTTACCGGACATGTTTCTGCGTATTGCGAGTGCGGCCGTACGACGGTGCATTCTCCACGAGGGACTGTAGTCACTGAAAGCGATGCCACAGTTATTACGAGTCATCAAACTTACAGCATACACAAAGGGCCGGCCGGAGAAATCCTCAGAATTATGGAGAAATGCCTCACGAATGACATCCACATCAGACAAGATGACAAACCTACCCATTGGCACCTTGAGAGAGAAAATACTACCATACTTGTCGGCTAGATCTTTCAAAACCTTATAAATTGGCCGGTTGCTCATGAACACACTGAGGTTGCCAAATAAAGGGATGGAGTGGGGGCCAGGTGGAAGTCTGAGATGTCTACTAGCTCTCCAACTGATGAAGTTATACACGAGAAGGAGAACTATCAGAAACACTAAGAGATCAACCAGCACCATGTCTGCAATTTGGACACAACTGGTTTCTGTGTGAATCGTTCAATTCGTGTTAGTCTGTTAGCGTTGCAAAATGCATTCAGTGCGATACAAATCAACCTGGGAGCCCGTCGTCATATACGGCTGATTCAGGGCTGCTGATAATATTGAAGCACGCGGTATCTAGGAGCGTACTTTGAGATGCTCGTAGCTTATGAATTACTCAACAAAGCAAGAGAACTTGAGGGAACTTTACACGTACATCACGAATCAGGTTCTTGCTTGCCATCAGCTAACTTGAGTAAATTGGAGAATCTAGCAAGACAGCTTTCTGCTTATTTCGTATTTTTCCACCAGTTTTTATAGCGAAGCTGATGTCCTCCCTTGCTATGCAAACGTAGATCCTAATAGTACACTGTTCTCATCAACGACCGACTGTCTTTGCCTTCCTCGTGAATGATTGGTCAATGAGTAGCTCATTGGAACAATGATTTATGCAAATCAACTCAAAACTCGACCAATGGGCTCCGAGAGTGAACGCACCTGAGGTGGGTCAGCGCGCCAGACCGTTCTGGTAGTGTGACTCGCTGAACACTGTCGCCGCTGACCGAGTGTGTACACACTTCAAATACATGTTACTAAAATACTCGCAGTGACGGCAGGTAAGTGCGTGGCCTTCATATCTTCTCATAAACCATGCAAACACTAAATAAAGTACACTCACCCCAATCTGTACTATTGCTAACTGTACCTATCGGGCACCCTAAACTGTACTATTGCTTACCAAACTGGCACCGTTCAAAGTATACATGCTCGGTCAATGAAGTAACACTATTAAAGTACCCGTGGCACCCCGTCAGGCCAAAAGAGTGGCGTACTTTTCAAACTTTTCTTTCCTCTTTTTTATATTTTTCTCCTTTCATACACAAAAAATCAACCCCCAAACGACCACTTGTTGAGTGCATTGTGGACTCCACATGGTTTATTAGAGGAGAGGGTCCAATATTTGATACTAGTGAACTTACTTCCAAACTTTGAGTCATCGCTAACCTCTTATGACTTCAGTATTTAGGGACATTGGATTGCCAAACTTTCACCGATGATTTATTTCGTACAATTTCCGAGAGTGCCAAGAAGAATTCACTCTTGGCGTGTATATTTCGGGCGGGTTTCATAACATCTGTATTGCATTTATATACCAGTAAGACAGAATCAATCAATTATTGTTCTTAGTGCAAGACAAAACTGATGTGTCACGGGCCGCTAGAATGCAATGCCACGGGAAAAGGGCCCAATTATTGAATTTTTCGACAGCGTAAGTTTTTATCGGTGGAATTAAAAGATTACAGTCAGTAATAAAAAGTTGCCTGGAGACACACTGCTTTCTTATTATCTGGTTTCCTTGAGTATTGGCAATATAATGGTCTGTACTGTGCACTATAAGGATATAGAGTCTGTATTTCTGTGAGAAGAAACAGGAAATATGTCAAGGATCCCATGAGCACACGCTGAGGGGATGCTGCACGCCAATTGAAATCATAACCAGACTTCTTTGAAACGACTACAAAGTACAACTGCATTCCCTTAATAACCAGTTGACCTACAAGGCGGAGCCGGGTCAAGCTGCCACGCGTACTGATAAATATATTTTTGCCTAATTACCTGAACGAAGTTTAGAACTGTATCGGTTGTGCGTATAGGCACCGTAAATAAAGTAAATTGCAAAATTGCAAAGTTGAAAACTTGAATACTTTTGTTTTGAATTCACTTGTGTTATTCCAGGTATTCCAGTATTCCGTGCTTTTAAAGGTAGTATCATACTTTGGTAGCATACCGAAACAGAAATCTTCACAGATTTACCTATAACTTACAGGGTATAAAGATGGTGATGGTAGAAACATAATGATAAAATCTTTTTGCCTGAAATGCTGTTTTTATTCAAAAAAGAGTAAAAACCAGATCCAAAATAAAAGAGAAAAGACTTAGGATTACTGTAGGCGTTTTTTTTCCCACTGTTTTCTGAAATTAAAGGTGGGCATCGTATGGGACTGACATTTTCACAGATGACTGTTACTGTATCTGTCTTGATATTTTTGCGCATGGATCTGTATTTCTTTGATAAAAACCAAAGTATGATATTACCTTTAAGGCATTGCCAAAGTTACCACGCTGCTGATAAATGAGGAGTTTTCACGAGTTAGGCTTATGTTCATCTTTCCTCATTTCGCAGTGAGTTTATCAGTCTATTTACACGTTGAAGATGTGAATTCTTAAATGAAATAGTCAAAAAAACTACATGCCCGATTCAATTATGGCATTCATGCTTTTACTGTCTGTTTCTTTCTCTTTGTTGCTAATAAACCCAGGATTTTGTATGTTACAGTCGTTTCTATGGATGACACTTGACTAGAACCTCCACTTGTTATTTGGGGATAATAAATATCTCAATCAACATTTATATGACAGGTGAACGACGTTTCGCACCCTCACAGGTAGTCATCGCCTTTTATGTCGAGTTTCGTTTGTTACAACATTGAAATGTCGTTAAGTATTTAAACAATTGATTTTGATGAAAGAATCGCACATCTCAATTTTAAAGGCAGTATCATACTTTGGTAGCATACCGAAACGTAAATCTTCACAGATTTTCCTATAACTTACAGGGTATAAAGATGGTGATGGTAGAAACATACCGTTACATTTTTCCTGCCTGAAATGTTGCATTTATCCAGAAAAGAGTACTCAAAAAGTGGGCACCGTATTCGACTGAAATTTTCACAAATGACTGTTACTGTATCTTCCTTGATACTTTTGCCCATGGATCTGTATTTCTTTGACAAAAACCAAAGTATGATATTACCTTTAAACGTCCGAGGAATATTGGAAAATTAACGAAATGGGCATTGCGTAATGGGCATTTTCCATAAGTTAGAATTTGAAATATTAGGAGTTGTAAACAATATTTCTTTTCATTTGAGAGAAAACTCTATAGACACACTCCGTTTGATAAAAGCCTGAACTTTGATAAAACTACTCATACTTTTCTCTTGAAACACACCTTATCTTTTGTTGGGCCAGTATAGAAGGGGCCAATAACATGCCAAAAGTGCAAGGTGAAGTAAACGGACATGACACACGCACCCTACAGTGAGCACACAGACATTTCAACCCTCACGGGGAACTGGAGGAAACAACGTTTTAGGGCGTGCACAAGTAGGCTGGAACCAAACATTATACTGAGCAGTTTCCAACTCCTAGCCTGAAAATAGTACAAGCAACCAAACCATGTGGTGTCATAGAAAGTTGGGCCTTGGATTTTGAACGGGCTGAGCGTGCATGGAGCCTCATTTGCAAAACAGAGAAACAAATATGGTACAAAATACATAAATAAACAACGTCAACAAACGAAGGAGGTCGAGTGCTGTAGGCAAGTAATGGGCGACAACCCATCCACTGTGCAGGCATCATTTGTACTGTGTCACAAAGCTTAACGATCTGTAACCCAAGTGTATACTGTTATTTTATATATCAATTTCCAAAATCACTTTGACAACACACACACGGAATGACATGCTGAAAGGAATTCCATTTGGTTTCCTTGACACCAAACCTTGTCCTGTCCTACATCATTCTGTCGAAACCCACAGTCAAACATCTTTTCTTATCTTTGCAAGGCCATCTCTTCAAAAACATGACACCCTTATTTTCGTCTCCTGATGATGACTAGAGCAAGCTAGTCGAAACGTAGATGCCTTACGAGAAGTGCGAACAAAAACAAAATGCGAAAGTACGAATGATTCTTACATGGTGTTTCCGCAAGCCGATTCATATACCATTGTCATCATGCAAAGTCTCAAATCTTTCTTACCGATCCTCATTCGTATCCTCTATTTTTCTATACCATCTGGACGGCGACATCACATGCTCTGTAAAGCCTTTATTTGTGTGTTGGATACACGCACAGAGAAAGGTGACATTTCCACATGCGCCACGTCCTGTGGCCTTAGATCTCGTAGGTTTTCTCGGGATTCTCTCCATTCCAAGTAGGGCCGCCTTCTGGAGTATACTTCACTTTGACCGTTGGCCCAAAAGCTTTCCAGTTTTCATTCTATGCTGTCCTACACTATTGCATCCATGTCCTATACTTCGGTCTCACACCTTGCCCTGCTGTACCCTGCCACGCCCTACCCTACCCTTCCATACCATGCTCTGCCTTTCCCTACCTTACCATGTTGCCCTACCCTACCCTACCTTAGCATGCTCTGCCCTGCCCTACCTTACCATGCCCCGTCACGCCCAACCTTACCATGCCTGTCACGCCCTACCATACCTTGCTCTGCCCTACATTACCATGCTTTGCCCTACCCTACCATACCATGCTCTGGCCTGCCCTACCTTACCATGCTCTGTCCTGCCCTGCCTCACCATGCTCTGCCCTGCCATACCTTACCATGCTCTGCCCTGCACTACCTTGTCATGCCTTGTCCTGCCCTATACCTAATTACCATGCTCTGCCCTGCACTACCTTGTCATGCCCTATACCTTACCATGCTCTGCCCTGCCCTATCTTACCATGCTCTGTCCTGTACTACCTTGTCATGCCCTGCCCTACCCTACCTTACCATGTTCTGCCCTGCCCTACCTTACCATGTTCTGGCCTGCCCTACCTTACCATGCTCTGCCCTGCACTACCTTACCACGCTCTGCCCTGCACTACCTTGTCATGCCCTGCCCTGCCCTACCTTACCATGCTCTGCCCTGCACTACCTTGTCATGCCCTGCCCTACCTTACCATGTTCTGCCCTGCCCTACCTTACCATGCTCTGCCCTGCACTACCTTGTCATGCCCTGCCCTACCTTACCATGCCCTGCCCTGCCCTACCTTACCATGCTCTGCCCTGCCCTACCTTACGATGCTCTGCCCTGCACTACCTTGTCATGTCCTGCCCTGCCCTACCTTACCATGCTCTGCCGTGCACTACCTTGTCATGCCCTGCCCTACCTCACCATGCTCTGCCCTGCACTGCACTACCTTACCATGCCCTGCCCTGCCCTATCTTTCCATGATCTGCCCTGCCTTGTCATGCCCTGCCCTGCCCTGCCCTACCTTACCATGCTCTGCCCTGCCCTACCTTACCATGCTCTGCCCTGCACTACCTTAACATGCTCTGCCCTACCCTACCTTACCATGCTCTGCCCTGCCCTACCTTACCATGCCCTGCCCTGCCCTATCTTACCATGCTCTGCCCTGCACTACCTTAACATGCTCTGCCCTACCCTACCTTACCATGCTCTGCCCTGCCCTACCTTACCATGCCCTGCCCTGCCCTATCTTACCATGATCTGCCCTACCTTGTCATGCCCTGCCCTGCCCTGCCCTACCTTACCATGCTCTGCCCTGCACTACCTTACCATGCCCTGCCTTGCCCTACCTTGTCATACCCTGCCCTGCCCTATCTTACCATGATCTGCCCTACATTGTCATGCCCTGCCCTGCACTACCTTATCATGCTCTGCCCTGCCCTCCCATACCGTGTTCTGCCTTGCACTACCTTACCACTGCCCTGTCGGTTCCTCCCTGCCCTGCCCCTGTTCGTCATAGCAATTGAAAACTATTAATTGCGTATCATACTCGTTTGGTGGGTCATCTGGAGGTTTGAAATAATCTACGAACCATACATTTGAATGCATTGTCATGTGACGCACGAAGGGGATGGGGCTGGGGAAGCTACACATGGACGGCGAGGCACAAACACTTTCTAGCCACGGAATGATATCCCAGTGTGGTGAAATGTGAAGTGAAAGGGGTCGGGTTCAATGAAGTGGCTTCAAAACAATATTGAGGCAATCACTCCTAAACTAAAATCATATCATAAATATTACAATTTTACGTTGATGTAGCTACGAAGTAAAAGCATCAGATGTAAAATGCGTATTAATGATTTTACACTTGTGTAATGTGGTTCAAGTGACCGTATTTTTGATGTTATCAACAGGAACACAGAATTATGATATCAATAATGGGGAGAAATAGCGTGACACTTGAACGTGCGAGACCGTTGTTCCATAAGCAATTCCTTCGACACCACACCCCTTTCAACACAAATTTTAAACGTTTGGCAAATAGTTATGAGCACCTATCCCTTCACAACACCAATTGTTCCTGGAGAGTTATTCAAAGACAAAGTAAACGGTTGCGTTTGTCTCCAGAAAAATATGTACGAGGGGGTATTCACATGTTTGAGCTTTGGTCCAAATTGGATTGTTTACAGAAAAACAGAATTGATCACAATTGACAACTATGCTCCACACACAGCTGTGTTTGTCCCTGGGGGCACGCTAAAATCATATTTCAAAGAAACTGTGTTTTCTCAAAATATTTCGCTAACAAAAGCATTTGTGAAACAGTTAAATATTTGTCTGGGTACATCAAACAAACATGTTTGTACGATACGAAGCCAAAGCTAAGGTCCGGATGTGTACAGAAGACGGGTCAAATTCTTAAAGGCTTCAGTCAGACACGGTTTTTATCACTGTTCTTTTGAAGTTCATGGTCGCATAGAAAGTTCTTTGAGGTAGATTTCTAGACAAGAGTACGATGGACCTTAGTAGAGCAATAGGAAAGTCAATACGGAGGCGCCAACGTGGCTGGATCGCGGAGTGTTTGACAATGAATTCTCCCTACCCTGGTTACAACACATCGTCAAGTACAAACTGCCAGAATCAACCATCGCTATAACCAAAGAATGAAATCACACTAAATTATGACGAGCTCATCTGTGAAAATGAACTCTGTTTGACATGCAAATTATAGATTTTCCCCTTACTTAGACAGCAGCTTGTTTCCTTTGTGTTCATATTTGTTTTCCATTGTCCGGTCAGTACAGCAGACGACGCATGTATTGAAGAGCAATTGTTTCATGGCCGGATGATCCAAGCGATACAAATACATAATGAATAGCAAGCTTGGGAAAACAACTTTCCTTATGATACCTACAATTTTTTTCTCCATGCCGGCCCATTCGCATAACGGTAAAATATTTGAAAGACATTTTAATCAATAAAATAATGATAAAAGCGAATGAAATGATGTACTTAAGAGCCAAGCATGCAGGCGTTGTAACATTCAATTCTTAAATCTTTTTCCACATTTTCAGTTGTGGAATAATGGCATAAAGGCAATTAAAAGCAAGCATTTTGTCGTTAAAGGTACTGTCATACTTTGGTAGCATAGCGAAACAGAAATCTTCACAATTGACTTATAACTTACAGGGTATAAAGATGGTGATGGTAGAAACATACCGTTAGAATTGTTCTGCCTGAAATGCTGTATTTATCCAGGAAAGAGTAAAACCAGTGACCAAAAAACAATTTTGGTCTTTTAAAGATAAAAAATAAAGGTGATAATTAAGATATAACAAATACTGTACTGTGGGCGTTTTTCACTGTTTTCTCAAAACGTGGGCACCGTATGTGACTGACATTTTCACAGATGACTGTTACTGTATCTTCCTTGATATGTTAGCCCATGAATCTGCATTTCTTTGACAAAACCCAAAGTATGATATTACCTTTAAAAAAGTAGTTAAATCATTGGGGAATACTGTAGTAAGGTGCTCTTCGGAAGATTGATGCCCTATGATAAAAAAAAAAAGCCACATTCAACTTGGAGTGCATAATTGCAGTTCGAGTTTTCGTTTTAAGTGTACAATAAGGAGTCTCAGAACATAAACGAACAGTCTGAATTAGTATTATTATTATTATGGAATTATTTACCTTAGGACATTCGTAAATCACCATCTGTATCTGTATTTCAATCTAAACTGAAGACACATCTATTCATTTAGTTTATTAAGCATATCAGGTGCTCTAGCAGCACAGTAGGATATACATGTTTTTGTATAGTTTCTGCGCTTTATTTATTATAACATGGTTAGGATTTTGTCGGCTGGGTGTCGGATCATAGGGTATTTGTCGTAAGGTGACGGGTCGTGGTTGTCGGAACATAGTGTCGGGGTTCAATATGTCGGAGTATGGGTTGATGGGGCAGTGGAGTATTTGAATATGATCGGTATAGCTCTATTTTACTATAAAAACACTGACACTTTATGCTGATGATTGAATTGTCGATGTATGGTATACAAATATGTCGTTAAATATGTCTAGTCCAGTGTCCAGTACAGTCTAATCCAGTGTCCAGTGCAGTGTCCAGTTCAGTGTCCAGTCCATTCCATTGTTCAGTCCGGTGTCCAGTCCATCCAGTGTCCTGTCCAGTGTCCAGTGACCAGTTCATGGTGTCCAGTCCAGTCCATTCCATTCCATTGTTAAGGCCAGTGTCCAGTCCAGTCCAGTCCAGTCCAGTGTCCTGTCCAGTGTCCAGTCCAGTCTAATCCAGTGTCCAGTCCAGTCTAATCCAGTGCCCAGTCCAGTCCAGTGACCAGTTCACTCAAGTCCAGTCAAGACCAGTCAAGACCAGTCAAGTCCAGTCAAGTCCAGTCAAGTCCAATCAAGTCCAGTCAAGTCCAGTCAAGTCCAGTCAAGACCAGTCAAGACCAGTCAAGTCCAGTCAAGTCCAGTCAAGACCAGTCAAGACCACTCAAGTCCAGTCAAGACCAGTCAAGACCAGTCAAGACCAGTCAAGTCCAGTCAAGTCCAGTCAAGTCTAGTCAAGACCAGTCAAGTCCAGTCAAGTCCAGTCAAGTCCAGTCAAGACCAGTCAAGTCCAGTCCAGTCAAGTCCAGTCAAGACCAGTCAAGTCCAGTCAAGTCTAGTCAAGTCCAGTCAAGTCCAGTCAAGACCAGTCAAGTCTAGTCAAGACCAGTCAAGTCTAGTCAAGACCAGTGACCATACGTCAAGTCCAGTCAAGTCCAGTCAAGTCCAGTCAAGACCAGTCAAGACCACTCAAGTCCAATAAAGACCAGTCAAGACCAGTCAAGTCCAGTCAAGTCCAGTCAAGTCCAGTCAAGTCCAGTCAAGTCCAGTCAAGTCCAGTCAAGTCCAGTCCAGTCCAGTCCAGTCCAGTCCAGTCAAGACCAATCCAGGCCAATCCTTGATTGTTACCATTCATGTACTACATGTATAACTTTAAGAGAGACAAATCCATGAAACAAATCCATGAATATTGTGATTATTATGTGCTGCACCACATATAATAGAATGATGGAACTATGGAATTGTACTTTGAGGACATCCAGTAAAGAGATCAAGTTTCGGGAGGTGCAAATAAATTTTCATCGTCAAATCAAATGTCCTCCATTTTTACAGCTTCCTAAACGGCTCTGTATGACTCGACTCGACCACAGTCTCCTATGCTAGTTTGTGAAGTATTTTGTCAGGTAATTAATACTGCAGTTGACATTAATGCTTTATGAGCTTTCAACAGGTTGGAAGTGGAGATTAGGTGATGTCCTTGAATCGTTGTAAAACAAACTATGGCAGCCAGGTCACGATTTAACGAACAGGAAGGTGAAGCTGTATTAAGATGTAGTTGTGATGGCTGAGGTTAGGTATGCCCATGCAGTGAATATGAATGATATATTAGAAATGCCAAGCACCTGCGAATGCTGCACTATTGCTCACATAGTCTGCGTGGTACATGGCAAGGATAGCTGCATACGGGAGCCCCAGTACGTCTGGAATATGACCAAAGAGGAAATAATAGAAAAGAAACAGTCTAGTTAGATTCACTTGGAGTTATCTAACTGATGAATAAGAGATGAATATGGATATCATAACAAATTATACTTAAAACGCTCGGACGACGTGTATAATCAATTTTCATGGGTAATTTACTTTTGACTTTTGTATTCCTGAAATCCAATGTTGCTAGTTTTGACTAGTTTTGACTAGTTATTTGAACAATTTTCATCATGCATGTCATCATTTTTATATCCACTTAAGATGTAACAAGTTGGGGGTAGAGGTGCTTTTATACATGAACCTCCCTTTAATCAAGTTAACCTGAACTTTTTAGCTGATGTTGCCTTTGTTATAGTGGAGTAATGTGGTCTAGTGGTCTGGCGTGTCGTACTCAAGATCATGTGGTCGAGGGTTCGAATCCAGCCATTGGTTATGGTGCTTGCATCCTTGGGCAAGACGCGCTGTCACTCCTCTTCACCCAGGTGTAAATGGGTACATGTGAGGGTAGAGATGGCTTTTTGTGCTTAAAGGTAGTATCATACTTTGGTTTTTGTAAAAGAAGTACAAATTCATGGGGAAAAATATCAAGGAAGAAACAGTAACAGTCATCTGTGAAAATTTCAGTCTCATACGTTGCCCACTTTTTGAGAAAATCGTGGAAAACGGCCACAGTATTTATTAAGTCTTTTCTCTTTTATCTTTTAAAAGATCAACAAGATTTTCGGTCGTTGTTTGAGTAATTTCTGGATAAATACACCATTTCAGGCGGAGAAATTTTAACGGTATATTTCTACCACCACCATCATCATACTCTGTAAGTTATACGTAAATCTGTGAACATTTCTGTTTTTGGTGTCTACCAAAGTACGATACTACCTTTAATTACCCTACGTGCACTTTACAGTAGCCGGGGCTGTCCCCTATGGAATTGAGATTGTTTCCGGAGTGTTAGATGGTGATGGTGGTGAAACATACCATTAAATTCTTTCTGCCTGAAATGCTGTATTTATCCAGACAACAATAACACCAATTGCTAAAAACAATTTTGATATTTCAGAGATCAGAAATAACGGTGAAAAGATTAAACAAAATACTATGAATCTGGTTTTCTTTGACAAAACCCAAAGCATGATATTACCGGTACCTTTAAATTATGAAAAAGGGTATATTTTGATTCTGTGGGCCTTTACGAAACCAGACTTGAGGCTAGGCGTGGGACTTATTTCGCTACCGCCATTAGAGTCCCACAAAACGAAACGAAGGGATTGGGCCACATGACGAAGTCAAAGAAAGGCTCCAGCTTCGCCATGTATCTCAAGCTTTTCATTTCATTCAGGACACAAAATGGTGGTAGCATAATAAATCCCAAGCCTAGCATCAAGCCCCATTTCGCAAGGCCCATGTTCCAAGTCGTTGCTAGACAATTGAGAACCGGTCTTAAAGTCAACAGCGCACGCGCACGCAATTGTGAGCATGCGTGCGTTGTTTTGCGCATGCACTGTTTTGCATGCGCGTGCGCTGTTGACTTGAAGACCAGTTCTCAAAAGTCTCCCATACATGTATCATTAAAAGAGTCATGGCGGTTCTTAACCGCGGTGGCTCGAAGATCAATAACAGGCAGTCATGGAGACCGAATCCAAGAGCCTATCAAAGTATGACTCAATTTGCGTCCAACCCATTTCCTCATGTTTCTGAAGATTTGAATAGTAATATCAGTAGACATGTCCTTGTCATAATGAAATAATGCTCATTGTATTATACTCAGTATACACGTATATTTAGGCCCGGTAGTATTTTCGAACCACTTTCGATGGAAATACGTTATTTGATTGACATAATTCACTTTAAAATTGAAAGCTTCTTCAAGATGTTATTGTATGAGCAATTTATAGAAGAAAAGGGCACAATGTCGAGGTATCAAGCTGTGGTTTATGACCCTTAATGTGTGTAAATTGGTCTACACGTCTGGCTTAATTTACTTCAAGTTCACCCTACCACGCGCCGACCATGCCAGCAGCGCACGGTGCCCTGTTCCATACACTAGTACATACTGAACTATTCACGATGCCCACGGGCTCACGTCAAACCCAAATAAAGTACAGTGAACCCAAGTTGCACTTTTTAAGATCAAACATGTCTCTTCTTTTTAATGGTAGCTATAATCGCCAACCTACACCCCTCCACGAAACAAACATTGTGGATGAGATAGTGCAGGCTTGTTTTCTATAATCATACGTTCCGAGTTAGGGTTGTGTATGGGGATCGACAAAGTGAACTTATGCCAGGAGAAAGGTCACTGTACTTTTGCAGGGTTTCAGGATGAAGTGAATAATAGTTAAAATTCTGTGAAGATTGTATCCGTATTTGTTGGCATCCAATTTCATATGACCTCAATTTGTTTTATATTTTGGAAAACATTTCGTGATTATGAATTGATAGTTGAAGTTACCCTTGAAAGTTATGATTAAGTTGATGAGAATTTCGTTTAAAAGTTATAAGTCAAAGTGGGCGATGTATCGTTGGATATGCATGAACTACATGGTAAATGACAAGGTTTAGGCTTCTTATGTAGTCCTAAGATGACTGCCGCATACCGATACACTGCAGATAAGTAATTCAGTCTCAACACGACGGTTATTAACAACCTAAAGACTGGTATGCTTTTACTTCATTCCAAACATGGTATTATAGAGTACAGAACACAAAGATTATAAATATCCGTAGCAATTACATGAGGAAGAAAAGGTCTTTTGCTTCCACAATCAATTTCAAAAATGACAACAATCAAAGTTTAACGCTTTTGCGTCACAAGTTATGACTAAAGAGTAGTGTAACCATGTCATAGCAAATTATTGTCCTTGGCCACAAGAGGTTTTTTGTTGACGTCTTTTTAATGTGAGCGACCAATTAGTTCTAGCTGGACTCACCTGTGTAGAATCGGCGCCGTGTGTTGCATGCTGATAAACTGTGAGGCTCTCGATCTTTACCTTGTGTACTTGCTCACGTAGAACACGCGACGGGACCCCCAAAAAAGTACATCACTAGGGGTCACACAATCATAGTCTGTACTTTTCAAGTATCGTGGAGTGTAACCCGAAGGATTTGGTTGTTCAATTCCAATGCAAGGAGGGTGAATACAAAACACGCTTGCATTCCAACCCAAGACAGATCATTTTCTCACCCAAAATAATTTGAATTGAAGGACAGACCATATAAAAGGTAATATCATACTTTGTTTTTTTGTCAAAGAAATACAGAATCATGGGCAAAAATATCAAGGAAGATACAGTACCAGTCATCTGTGAAAACTTCAGTCCCATACGGTGCCCACATTTTGAGAAAACAGTGAAAAAACGCCCACAGTATTTCTTAAGTCTTTTCTCTTTTCTTCTTTTTTAAAACCAGTGACCAAAATTATTTTTGATCTTTTAAAAATCAAACATAATTTTGGTCACTTGTTTTAGTACAGTGCGTTTCTACCATCACCATCTATATACCCTGTAAGTTATAGGTAAATCTGTGAAGATTTATGATCTGATGCTACCAAAGTATGATAATACTTTTAAACCAAAAACAAATAAGCAAACTAAAGAAATAGATAAGCATTTGGGCATAAAAAGGAGAGAGTATTCCACCAGGGGCCAATTTCATAAAACTGTTAAGCACAAAAATGTGCTTAGCACAAACATTTCTCGCTTAATAAAGCAAACCACCATTGAAAATTCCATTTGATATTCATGGTCAGGCGAACAGCAGCCAAAGAACAATCACAAGTGATACAGAACACATGGAAATGTGGTTGTTAACCCTGTTTTAATTTAGACAGAAATGTCATGCTTAGCAAATTTTTGTGCTTACAGTTTTTTGAAATTGGCCCCTGAGAGTATAACCAATGGTAGTTTCATTTGATACGATCCAAATTAGTACAACTCAATGGAAATCATGATATTTGATATCTGGATATTGACGTTAGGAAACACGTTAATACACAGGATAGCAAAGTCTGGGCTTCATTACCATTCTACTTTCACATTGACCCCAGCTAATGATATCCACACCCTATAAATACACTCATACAAATCACATAATATCATCTTAAAACTTCACTCTTAAAGGTATAGTACTGGATTGGTTACATACCCAAACAGAAATGTTTCACAGATTTACGTGTAACTCTCAGGATATGAAGATGGTGTTGGTAGAAACATACCGTTAACATTTTTTCCGCCTGAAATCATGTATTTATCCAGAAAATAGTAAAACAAAGACCGAAAACAGTTTTGATCTCGGGAAAGATCAAAACCATTCTTTATGATTCCATAAGAAAAACTGAGTCAGGTTTTTGCTATTTTCTCGTGACTCAGATGTCCGATTGAGTTCAAATTTTCACAGGTTTATTATTTCATGTACATGTTTGATCAGACAAAGTGTGAGTGCTGTTCTGTGACCATTACCAATCGTGTATTATACCTTTAATGATATGACTATGCATTATAAACTGATGACATATTTTCACGTATTGATATAAAAGACAGTGGGTATAATAGGCCTATACAATATAGATATGAAATGGGATTTATTGCCTGTATCAACTTCTTGTCTCTTGTCTATAATAGCAAGTGATGACAAGGCCTTCAGGCTGCCACGAGTGTCGGTCCAACATACCATACTCCCACAATGGGCGTACCTTCACCCCCTATTTGTAACACTGCATCTTACTTGTGCAAAAACTCACTGCAGTTTCCTGAAAGTATGACATCTCGACCATCATAGAATTCGAATCTTATTTTTGCTTACCGTTCAAAACCACGCCCACCGTCTTAGACAAATATTTAAAGGTAGCATCATACTTCGGTAGCATACCAAAACAGAAATCTTCACAGATTTACCCTAACTAACAGGGTATAGATGATGATGGGAGAAACATACCGTTAAAAATATTTTTCCTGAAATGCTGTATTTATCGAGAAAAGAGTAAAACCAATGACCAATGAAACAATTTTGATCTTTTAAAGATCACAAATAACGGTGAAAAGACTTAATAAATACTGTGGCTGTTTTTCGCTGTTTTCTCAAAACGTGGGCGCCGTATGGGACTGGGAACTTCACAGATGACTGTTACTGTATCTGTCTTGATATTTTTATCCATAAATCTGCATTCCTTTGACAAAAAGTATGATATTACCTTTAATTGGTAATATGCTTGTTTGCTTTCACTGTAAATTCGTCTGTTAAAGTCCATAGTTGAGTCGACTTCTCTGTAAGATTAAAAAGATAGTAGCTTTTGATTCTTGCGTAATGTAACTCACAATGACAGTTGAGCTGGAACTAAACAGTCGTGTGCCTTGTGGCGCCTTCCGTCTTTTCAACGAAAACCAATGTTGACATATGTCTGAATGGGAATTATTTCACGGTATTTGCCAATATGAATTTTTTTCGTTGGCTGTTCCATGTTGTAAGTTTTTACTTAACAACACAAGTGTCCAAATTATCGTATTTTGATGCTGAAAATAATTAATTCTCGGGCATTATCGCCCGGCAAGTGACACAGTGAAACACCCCCATTTTTAATGTCCTCCGTAATCAAGTCCAACAGTATAATCTCATCAAAATACCATTCAGTAAACATTGTTTCTTGGTCAAATGCTTACAAATGTGAATAATGCGGTTCGTCTTCGCTTAGGCCTATGCGATCATCGCATATTTTGTTTGCATTTTGTTTGTATGTTTTGTTTTGGTTTGATATTATGGACGGGATACAATGACTCTGCTTTTATGATTTTTGCTGATTGCCAATCAGTAATAAAATTAGATTAAATGCTTAGTTGGTAACATGTCACTTAAGGCCTTTTTACACGACGTTAAAAGAACTCTCAACCATTGAGAATTCTCTCATGGGTCTGGACCTCGGACAAAATCTCTCAAGGATTCACCAGAAACGTGGGTCACTCTCAAGCATTGGTGTCCTTTCACACGATGACACTTTTGTAAGATTTCGCAACCATGAGAGATTTTCTCAGTGGTTGCGAGTTTTTTTTTTAGCACTTACTGTGCCTCTTATATTGTGACAACGTGACCCATGTCCTCGGTTATTCAGAGAATGTTGCTCACACCTGAGAAGTTTGCGATTCACCAATTTGAAGCAAGCATCGGTCCTCTTTCCTACATAAATCTGTCAATACAAGTAGTAAACTGCTTTAGTCTATTCATCAACCGAGATCAGTCGAATGGTTCAAGTTGGGATGGCCTGAGGCGTAGAAACGTACACTTTTTCAATACAATTAGTAATAAACTATATTTAGTCATAAACTGCTGCAAACTGCTCATCAGCCAAAAAAATTACCTGAAATTTGTAAAATCCTTGGAGTTAGGAGGGCCTGACGCATTTCGATCCGAGAAGGAACTTTATCGAAGTAAATAAAGATCGATAAAGATCCTGCCAATATCGAAACGAGTTAGGCCCTCCTAACTCCAAACACGTTTCAAATGTTAGATTAATGCACGAAGGGCTATAGGAACACTCTATTTTCTCGACGTATAGGCCCACAGTAATATTTACAACAGAAACGTTTCACCCTGAAATCTTAGAGAACTCTTGGACAACAATTCTCACAGATTCTATTTAGTGTTTGGGTGCGTGGGTGCGACATGAATCAGCCGTTGAACTCTGATAACAAAGTGCGGTTATAAATATTTTTAAGGTACAGTGCAGTGACATAATACAGCATGGAATGGATTGAATAGGCCGACAAAACGCAGTAGGGCGCCGCCAACGGAGGCGGAATATAAAGACAATAATACACGAGGAAGTGGAATGACTGAACTCAACCGCTCATTTAGACACGAACAAATGTGTTACTTAGAAGTAATATGACAAATGGACGCAACGGATGTAAGGCTTGCACGGATTACAACTACATGTATCAGGGGCGTAAATTGCGAGGGGGCGGGATGAGGTGGGGGTGCATCCCCCATAATTTTAGGTGGGGATGGTGTGTACAATCACCCCCAGGTTTCTAACTGGAAACTGAGCGAAACTATAGCAATTATAGAATACATGCCAGTTAGAAAAAAGTCAATAATAAAAGTATATAATGAAGAACAGTATGAAACATGATCAAGTTAGGACTTTTATCTAGTCAATATACATGCAGTTAAAACTTGTAAGGTTTTAGAAGTAATAGCATTCTCTGTCTTTCATTAAAATAATGAGAATACAAATGTCTTCATTCCATGCATGCTACATTGTTTTGTCCACGGTGTGCACAATTTACAGTTAAAGCCCAACCAATTCGATATATCTGAGCAAACCATTTTTGTTCTCCCTTTTTTAAAACATTGCACATCACAGTATATAAAACAAGGCTTTGCAAAGTAAACACGAATACACATAAAACAGAAAATAAAAACAATGGTGATTGCTAATAATATCGGCGGGGCACGCGAAATTTTAATTGCTAACGATGCATTAGAACGAAACAGTTTGCTGTGGTATGTCAGGTCAAGTCCTTCATCAATGACTTCAATATGGTTAACCTCAGTATAGTGTGTTCTCCAATGCAACTATAATGGACTTTTGACATTTACAAATAAACAACAGTACTTAACTAAATCAAAAAAAAGGGCAACGTCCGTAATTGTTCCCCTATAACCTTTTGATCTTTTACAAATGTTGAGTGCAATTTTTCAGAGTGAAACAAGCTCGTTATCTTTTTCCTGAAAAAGAATACTTTGGTCCAATCCAATTTCTACTTCGCTGTATACATTTTCAGGTGACGTCATATGGGTGACTCAGTAGAGTACGTGAGAACCTATCCCGTGTACTAAACGTTACTATACCGGTATCATGTTAACACCCTTTACTTGTTGATCACATCGTGACATATCATTCAAGATGTCAAATAATAATAGTCCACTCATACTTTGGCAGCATATACCGAAACAGTAACAGTCACATATTTACATATAACTTACAGGGTGTAAAGATGGTGATGGTAGAAACATTTCGTTAAAATAAATCTGCCTAAAATTCTGTATTTATCCAGAAAAGAGTAAAACCAATGACCCAAAACAATTTTGATCTTTTAAAGATAAAAAATAACGGTGAAAATATCTAAGAAACACTGTGGGCGTTTTTCACGGTTTTCTCAAAAAGTGGGCACCGTATGGGACTGAAATTTTCACAGATGACTGTGACTGTATCTTCCTTGATATTTTTGCCCATGAATCTGTATTTCTTTGACAAAAATCAAAGTATGATATTAGCTTTAAGCCTTTTGGTCCACTGATGCATATCTGTGTTCTCTTAATTAAAAAATAATTTCACTTTCAAATTGAGACATGGTTAGACTTTGGTTGGTTTGAAAGTGAAAAGAATACCCTTTTCGCCTATTTATATCTCAACCTCTGGAATCAAAAGAAAATCGAATGTATTATAATCAATTTTGAAAATACAAGTAATAAATTGCTGTAAACTGTTCATCAGCCAAAATAATGACTTGAAATTTATGAAATGCTTAGGAAAGCCTGGCGCGTTTCGATCCTAGCAGGATCTTTATCGAAGGCTAAATTAATTTGTAAAATATCAAGTTACGACTAAATAATATTGTAGAATAAGCACTTGGATCTAAACAATCTGACCTAGGTTGGTACATTGGTTGACACAAGTAGAACATGGGCCAAATTCATAGATCTGCTTAGCACGAAAATTTGCTAAGCATGACATTTCTGTCTTAATAAAAACAGTCATTGAAACAGGTTTAACAACCAAATGTCCACGTGTTGTGTATCACTAATTATTATTCTTTGTCTGTTGTTTGCTGACCATGAATATCAAATGGAATTTTCAATGGTGGTTTGTTTTATTGGGCGAGATATTTTTGTGCTAAGCAATTTTTTTTGTGCTTAGCTGCTGAAATTGGCCCCTGGTTAGGTAGGTTACATAGCATCAGTTATGATTGACATGTCATTCAGCAATAGATCGCACATGTCACACAGCCTGTATAACACGCACCAGCCCTACTTGCTACGTTGTCACTTGACTGATTTAGGAATGAAATACAAGTCAATTAGTGGTGATGAAGGAGTTGAAGTATTGTTTACATTCAAAATCTTGGGTTTGCAAAGTTGACCGAGTGACTGACAAGAACCGGCCGGTCTGGCACTTATGAAATATTGTTGTGTTGAATTCATCGGGGTCTGGGTCGACGCTGGGTTTGAAAAAATGGGTCACACAGAGAGCCACAGAACAACAGACAATTTCACGAGGTCGTTGGTCGACTCACTTGACTCCATCTTACTTTTTCATAATTGTGATGCAAAAGTTAAGGCAAAAGGGAATCGACCTTCTCCTGCTGGCACCTTAAAGGTACTATAACTTTGGTAGCATACCGAAACAGAAATCTTCACAGATTTACCTATAACTTATGGTGAGGGTATAGAAACATACCGTTACAATTTGTCTGCCTGAAATGCCGTATTTGTCCAGAAAAGAGTAAAACCAGTGAATTATTTTTTATCTTTATAAAAGAGAAAAGACTTGAGAAATACTATGGACGTTTTTCATTGTTTTCTCAAAAAGTGGGCACCGTATATGGGACTGAAAATTTCACAGATGACTGTTATTGTATCTTCCTTGATATTTTTGCCCATGAATCTGTATTTTCTTTTTAAATGTGTGAGGCTCCTTAAAATGTGTGTGATGCAGAGACTCAGACATATGCAGTAAGCAGTGCGTGAGTAAGCAGTGTTTGAAACAGTAAGCACTGCAGTGGAATAAGCCCCGAGATATAACGCAAGCACGTTTACCCTAACACGATCATCATGAGATGAAGAGTTTCTATTTTCTTGCATTTTATTGAGAAATGATTTTCTGGGAAAACCAGCCGTGTGTTCCGCTGACGTCACAATAAGGTCAGGGTCAATGTCCGGAAGCCCGTTCAGTTTGGAGGCAATCCACTCCATCTCTAAAATACGTCTTGGAATTTCAAGTACTGTACCGGGCTTTTAGAGAAATTGAACGCTCGTAAATCATGTTCAATGGAATGCTGGATAACAATTTGATGAACGTTGTATAAAACGATACTCAATCTCATAATGCACTTTGAGTAAACCCGATCAAAATTGGGACGCACAAAAATAACCCGCTTACTATAAAATAATACAACTCTTGACAGGCCACTTTAGATTTGTTAAAGTTTCATTACCAAATCGCAGAAAGAGGGCGACAGACTCACTGCGAACGGATATCTTGACAATTTTGCCACATAAACTCGCCCATTCACTATTTAATACGTCAGTGACTCCGTTGATAATTCATTGAAGGTTATAGTATCATACTTTGGTAAGACACCAAAACAGAAATGTTCACATATTTACCTATAACTAACAGGGTACGGGTGCTGGTAGAAACATACCGTTAACATTTGAAAGATTAAAAATAAAAGAGAAAAGACTTAAGAAATGCCGTGGCTGTTTTTCACTGTTTTTTCAAAAAGTGGACACTATAAAAACTGAAATTTTCACAGATGACTGTTACTGTATCTGTCTTGATATTTTTGCCCATGAATCTGTATTTCTTTGACAAAAACCAAAGTATGATACTACCTTTAACATAGAACCTACTCAGATGCAAAAAAGGCACCGACATACAGATCGGGCAGGCTGTAATGCAGCTTGAGTTATGATGGAGAGTTTGTTCAAGAAGACTTTTTACAAAATACAGCATCACCACAAGCCACAACAAATGCATTTATGGACGCAAATTTTCGTCAACAATTTTCACGAGCTCATCATGAATTATGCAAATTAATGTTGTATATGTTACAATTGATTTATTGGTCGAGGAGATAGAATGATGCAAACAATTTATTGCCTTTCAACGACGTAGATTAGCACTTCACTAAGTGACATTAGAGCGCACATAAAAGAATTATGTGCTGGCTTAGGACGTATTAAAATAATGTAAGATCATACTTTGGTTTTTGTCAAAGAAAATACAGAATCATGGGCACAACTATCAAGGTATAGATGGAGTAACAGTCATCTGTAAAAATATCAGTCCCATACGATGCCCACTTTTTGAGAAAACAGTGAAAAACGTCCACAGTATTTCTTAAGTCTTTTCTCTTTTATTTTTGATCTTTAAAAGATCAAAGATAATGTTGGTCCCTGGTTTTAAGTATGATATTACCTTTAATGAACAAGTATAAGTGCCCGAGCAAGTACCGTATAAGGGTCATGTTTCTTTTACCTAGACCCCAAACAAAGTAGCCTTGTAGTAACAGCGCATTTTGAGATGGAACAGAGCAGGAAGGGCCAGATTATACGTCCTTTAGACTAGAAATAAGTAACAATTTCCTCTGAAGATTGACCCTACACCTACTGGGCATAGGCCAGTTGTTGCTTTGGTCATCCAAACTGACAGAAACGTGTATTCAGGTCTCGCTTCATCCTCGATCTCCTCTATGCTCATACTGTATATGTGCGTTTACGAAATGGAGGCTCAGGCTTAGGCTTAGGCTCAGACTCAGGCTCAGGCTCAAGCTCAGGCTCAGGCTCAGGCTCAGGCTCAGGTTCCAGCTCTGACATCCATAATGCTGAAAATATATGTTGTGGTTATCCATTGAAGCTGACGCTCTGTTTTCTTTTTCAAACTAGAGAAGCTACTTCAGAACCGCAGCCAAAAGCCTCTATTTTGATACCCGTTATTTCAGAATGGATTCACGAAATGGAACCGGAGCCTGAGACGGATCCCGAGCCTCTATTTCGTAAACTCCCATAGACGTGAATCAAACTCCGCCAAAGTGTACCACTCCCCCCCCCCCCTCCTCTCTCTACCCCCCTCTCTCTTAATATCGCATGTCCGATTGTGATTCTGGATTGATTTGAGCCTACACACCCCACACCTGAACATGATGCCTGAAATAATTATACGCCTTGTCGTATCGACAAGTCAAAAACTTCCATCAGAGTAAAACAAAACGAAATGGTTCGGATTTGATCCTAGCTGCTGTTCCGTCCCGCCCCGCTCCGTTCTGTTCTGTTCTGTTCTGTTCTGTTTTGTTCTGTTCCGTTCTGTCCCGTCCCGTCCCGTCCCGTCCCGTCCCGTCCCGTCCCGTCCCGCTCCGTTCTGTTCTGTTCCGTTCTGTTCTGTTCCGTTCTGTCCCGTCCCGTCCCGTTCTGTTCTGTTCTGTTCCGTTCCGTTCCGTCTGTTCTGTTCCGTTCCGTTCTGTTCTGTTCCGTTCCGTCTGTTCCGTTCTGTTCTTTTCCGTTCTATTCCGTCCCGTCCCGTCCCGTCCCGTTATGTTCTGTTCTGTTCCGTTCTGTTCCGTTCCGTCTGTTCTGTTCTGTTCCGTTCCGTCTGTTCTGTTCCGTTCTGTTCCGTCTGTTCTGTTCCGTTCCGTTCTGTTCTGTTCCGTTCCGTCTGTTCCGTTCTGTTCTTTTCCGTTCTGTTCCGTCCCGTCCCGTCCCGTCCCGTCCCGTTATGTTCTGTTCTGTTCCGTTCTGTTCCGTTCCGTCTGTTCCGTCCCGTCCCGTCCCGTCCCGTCCCGTCCCGTCCCGTCCCGTCCCGTCCCGTCCCGTCCCGTCCCGTTATGTTCTGTTCTGTTCCGTTATGTTCCGTTTTGTTCCGTTCTTTTCTGTTCCGTCCCGTCCCGTTCTGTTCTGTTCCGTTCCGTCTGTTCTGTTCCGTTTTGTTCCGTTCTTTTCTGTTCCGTCCCGTCCCGCTCTGTTCTGTTCTGTTCTGTTCTGTTCCGTTCTGTTCCGTCCCGTCCCGTCCCGTTATGCTCTGTTCCGTTCTGTTCCGTCCCGTTCCGTTCTGTTCCGTCCCGTTCCGTTCTGTTCCGTTAGTTTTCTGTTCCGTTCCGTTCTGTTCCGTTATGTTATGTTCTGTTCCGTTCCGTTCCGAATGATAAAAGAAGAAAGCGTACAAAAACGAATGCATATTATGACCATTGTTACAACGAATGTGATGGAAAAAGTTAAAAAAATAAATTTAGTCAGTTGGGCAGCAAAGTATGGGCAATAGTATAATTATAAGCAAGATTTGTACCATCTGAATGGATATGGATACGTCCAATCATTCAAAGTATCTTGGTCTGTGAAAGATATTACTCCTTTCCCTAGACGATGTCATTGACCTTCACTCCTCGTTTATTATTTTCTTGATCCTTTATCAAGAAAAATCCTGCTGTTGAGAACATTTTCTTTTTCGCTAAAAATCAATATTTGTTTTTGCGGAGTGGAGCAAATAGGTGAATGTACAACCGGTTATTGCCCTAGTGACGTCTGATAACTATTCACGTGTACAAACGGGCAAAATCCGCACTGGGGCCAATTTCATAGCACAACATTTGCTTAAGCATGAACAGTCTTCCTTGATCAAACAGGATAACCAACCAAACGTTCATGTGATGTTTACTGCTCTTGACTTTTATTCGATCATTGTTTGTTGAGCATAACATTCACAGGGAGTTTTGGCTGGCATACTGATATTATTTACCAAGGATTTTGCACGCATGAGGACAAAGATTCGGTTCTTCGGGTCCCTGGTCTTGCCTGTCTTGGCTACGGTTGTGAGACCTGGACCTGGACTGGGGGCCTGGGGGACGACTCACTGTCTTCGGTACTGGGTCTCTGAGGAGGATCCTTGGGCACAACTGGTCGGACCATGTGTCTAACAAGAGGTTACTCAGGGAGAGTCAGAACTGATGAGACCTATTATACCTAAATGATATGAGAGAACTTCTGGTAGGACTTGCCCAGTATGGTAGGGCGTCCGCATGACACGTGGTTGCGTTAGATGGATCTTTATTTTGCTGGGATGGGGATGGGTCGCGTGGCTGCCAAGGGGATGGCTTCAGAAGACCGAAGGAGTATATACCCCTCGAAGGTAGATGCGGCAACGCACTGCCTCGGCGCATGCTCCCACAGATTAACTTGATTGATTGATAGCCCATGCAACTTGTGTCTCCCGAAGCGGCCAATCTGATCAGCCCCTATCACGAAATGTTCATCTTTTGTTCAACCATGGGGGTATGAAAAGGATACAGCACTGTGTCGTTATTTCTCGCTCACAGCTCGCTGGCCAAACGCATAGTGGTGGCGCTCTTTCTGCGCTCGGCACAGAGCCGTAAAAATGAAGAATTACGGCTCTGGCTCGGCAGTGCCGCCGCGCAGTCCTCAACATAGCCGCCCCTAAATTGCGGGTAGCAGTTAACAAAACTTCACAAAAGGTTATACATGTAACGATAAGACAACAAATATTGAAATGCCAAAGGACAAACTGGTATAGCATTATACTTTAGTATTTTTATTAACCAGGACAGAATCCAGGCTCTACGTTGGTTGAGATCCGTGCAGTTCAGAGCTCAAACCACCAGAAGGGTCAGTATCTGGCTCTGGTGGTGAGTATAGACGAGGCGGGTGACAGGGCGGACGTATTCTAGTTCATCAGCTTGCAGTCAGTCGATGGAGTGAACTTGTCCATCAACACCAGGAAGTGTTTCGATAACCTTGGCCAGTGGCCAGGATAAGCGACGCACTTGCTGAGGATCAACCATCAAAACAAATTTGCCTCTCCATTTCTGACGAGTCAGCATGGCAGGTAAGTAGGGCGTAGTGAATTCCTTCCAGAATCTCTGCATCAAAACCTGGCACTGCTTCCAGCATCATGGCGGCGACTATAAGAGCGTCCCTATCAGGATTCACCAACTAGGGAGGTGCGTGATCCAGACGCCCTGAGAGCAACATAAATGGCGTTTATCGAGTATGGACCGGCAACATCGGATGAGATGTCACTCAGTGGATTCGTGTTAATGAATTAGGCCTCAACCTGGTTTTAAATAAAACTGTTAGAAAAACGGTCTGGTTACCAAGAATAGCACAGAGAGCACATTTTACAGACCGGATCACCCTCTCCAAAATGAGATGCATCAAACGGATTAAATTTGAAGTCCACCTGGCGCATCTGGTGTTTGGCTAGCTTCTCCTGAAAGCCGCGAGTCCTGGCTTAATAAGTCCTTCTCAGCTCAGTCTAGCCTCCCTTGAAGTTGATCATTATCACAGAGGATCTCTTAAGGAGTTCCGTGTCTTGGTCGGAAGCGACAGAAGGCAAGTATGAAAGCGTCGGAGTCTAGGGAGTAAACGGTAAACAGCCCCGGTAGTCATGCATTTCCAAATGATGCCCATCGCTGTTCATTGCGTCTTCCAATGCAGACCGCCTGGTCCAAAACAGTCCACACAGGTGGAATAGAACA